>PVKA01000363.1:0-87360 GCA_004027165.1 Ctenomys sociabilis
ATATTCACACAGGAAGCACTTGAAAGAATCAACAACTGGGATCAACTCTTCTTAAGGAGCTTCTGCATGTCAAAAGAAATTGTCAACAGAGTGAAAAGACAACCCACAAATTTTGAAAAAATCCTAACTAATAAGCAATCAGACAGAGGACTACTGTCTAGAATATATAAAGAACTAAGATATAACAGGGCCCTCAAATATAAAGGCCCATTTCAGAAATGGGCATCTGAGATGAATACACACTTCTCAGAGGACGAAATTAAAGAAGCAAATAAATATATGAAAAAATGCTCCACATCGCTAGTCATCCGTGAATGCAAATAAAAACAACACTGAGATACCATCTCACTCCAGAAGAATGGTTATCATAAGGAAATCAACCAACAACAAATGTTGGAGAGGTTGTGGGGAAAAGGGAACACTTCTCCACTGCTGGTGGGAATATAGACTGGTACAACCATTGTGGAGATCAGTGTTGAGACTCCTCAATACAGTAGGATTAGAAATCCCATTCAAGCTGGCTATTCCCCTACTGGGAATTTTCCCAATGGATCTGGAAACATTGTATCATAGAGATATATGTGTACCTATGTTTATAGCAGTGCAATGTGTGATAGCAAAATCTTGGAAACAACCAAGATGTCCATCACATGAGGAATGGTTGAAAAAGATGTGGTATTTCTATATAATGGAATATTACCCAGCTATTAAGAATGATAAGTTTGAAGCATTTATACTGAAGTGGATGCCACTTGAACATATACTCATAAGTGAAATAAACCAGACACACATGTATAAATATTGTATAATCTCCTAGTATAAGAAGCGAAAAGCAGAAATACAAATGGAAATGTACAGCAACAACTAAAATCAGTTGAGTCAAATAAGGCAAAGTGAATGGCTTAAGCTGCAGGATACTAATCAGCTTTTCTTTTGGATGGTTAACAACCTAAGTTCACAGATCAAAACTGGAGAAATAGAAGAGCCGCAAGGCCAGCCAACATTTTGGCCCTAGCCTTTCAAGGTCAGTGAAGATTCAGGGCATAGGAGAACCTATATTGTAACATCATGAAACTCAGTTGTGCTCCAAATTTTCTGAACAAGGACATTATGGAGCCATAGAGGAAAAAGACTGATGATCTATACTTTGCTGGGGAGAGTCACATTGAGAGAAAACTTTCTCTCAGGCTCTTACAGAGAGCAAACTGGTCAAGCATTGGCCATGACTTATCTACATGGATGACACAAAGGATCTACAGAGTAAAGTACAGGACTACAAGATAAACCCTGAGAGGATTTCACTGACCTCATAAGAAACATAAAGTACATGTGTTGGTATATAGGTGTTGCTCTATCTGGGTCTTAACCATCCAGCAGAGAAGTATAAAAATGAAGTATACATCGCAGAGCCATAATAATAAGTTGAGCTGTAAATGGCTATGGTCGACAACTTCTTCGGATAGCTCACATTGTTGTGGAGTGCCTGACTGTGTTGCATTGTGTTGTCGAATGCAGGCACCTAAATTAGTTGAATGACAATGGAGTACCAATCTTTGACAGGTGTAGACAAAGGAAGGGGTATAGATAGGAAGAATCATGATGTGTGTGTATGGACAGTACAGTTGGGATAGAGATGCCATGCTTCTTCATAATTCTATGAGAGGCAAGATTTGTATTAATGGTGGATGGACAGGATATTATGTCTGCTTCTATAGCTATGGACAACCACTATGAAAATAACGAAGTAGAAAGTACTAATTATTGAATCTTTGATTAATTCAGGTATAAAAATTAAGATACACAAACAGCTACACTCTCTGTACTTACTGATAAGAGACATACACTATAATAATGTCTGTAAGTATAATATCATGTATGCACCTTCTATGATACCAAAACACTATGAAATCAGTTTGCAATGTATTAATTTATCAAATCTATCCTGTCAAGGTATCTTAAAATTGTCTCATTGATATTTGTACTTCAATAAGACAAAAAATAAAAATAAAAAAGAAATAAGTTCATCAAGTTTGTTCACAGTGTCATATGCCTTATTACTTCATGCATAATCACCCGGTTGTTGAGTTCCAGGAGAAAATTTCTAAGTTTAACATGTAAAATATCTTTGCATCTGCCAATAAATACATTTTCATACCATAAATAGAAGGTTTATTTCGCATACATGGTTGAAAGCATCAACAACCACAAAATAACACAAGTTGTATATCAGTGCTCATAGACTCATATAGTGTGTATATGTCCTGATAGTTTGAAACAAAACCTTTAAAAAATGGATAAATAGCTATCAAATTGCTGGACTTTTTTTCTCTAGGTAGATTTTTTTTTTTATCAAAATGTAGGCAATTTTGAAAAAAAAAAAAACAAATCTCTTGTGTATCATTATGGTTCTAAAAAAATCTCAGTCACATGGAGAAAAAACATTCTCTCAGGCTTTTTCAGAGAGCAAATTGGTCAGGAAATGACCATAACTCATCCACATGGCTGACACTGACAAACTGCTGAACAGGGCTTTAGGGTAAATGCTGAGGGGATTTGACTGACCTTGTCAGATACAAAAGTTACATTTTTTTGTTATATAGTGCTTGCTTTATCTTGGTCTTAACCATCCAGCAGAAAAGTACAAAATCGAGGTATAAAAAATAAAGCCATATTAGTATGCTGAGCTGTAAAATGTTCAAGTCAACAACTTCTGACACAGCCATTCTTGCTGATAACCCACAAGTCTACTCTTATAGACTACTGTACTACATTGGACTACTCTGCTGAATTCATGCACCTACAATGTATGAATGTCAATGAAGTACACATGTCTGACAAAAGTAAACAAAAAAGGGATATAAATGGACCATTTTGTAGTAGACTATATATATATATACAAAATAGCATAAATATACAGCTACTTGCTCTTTGTTCAATGAGAAGAAGGTTTTAAACTAAGAGTGTTTAAACAAGATACCATGTCTGCATCTTGTATTAAGAATAACTACTACAAAGACAGCATGCAATGTATTAATTCTTGTACCTGCACTACTCACCTGTTTTGAAACTATCTTTTGCTTCTTCCTTCTCAATAAAAGTATTAAAATATAATAAATAAATATATAAATACATCTCAGTGCTACATCTTTTACTCGGCCACAAATCCTCTAGATTCTGATAGGGATAGAGAAGTCCTGCTAAGGCTGTTAATTCAGATAGCGAGATGTCTTTCTATCTATATTGTAAGTATTGTTATTGATGCATATAGATTGTGTTACTTGTATTTCACTAACAGGGTACTTCAAAACACCTCATCACATATCATCCATTACAAACAACTTCCAACACTGAATCACAGCACTGACATTCCAGCCAATAAGCTTCACCCCTGGGAAAAATGTAATAAAATTTTCTGACCTAGTTCTGATAGTAGATTATTCAGATACATACAGTCACTTCATAGCATTTTGACTAGTCAAGTATTTATATTACTGCCTCTTTACATCTGTATTAGGGGACTTTATTCTCTTTGCTGACGTATCTTGCTTTGCCTCATTCCCATCATTAAGCAGCTGAATTACCTAATGACTCACTTTCTACCCCCTCCCAAGGTCGTAAGAGCAGATTTTCATGCAAAATTGTACCTACTTAGGCTGATTCTACAATAAAAAATCAAAGGAAAACACTTATACAACAAATTATAAATCAACAAAAATTGCATAACATGGGTAAAACTCATCGTTCTACACTTTCACACATGTGTACATGCTTGCCATTCATTGCGCCAAATTGGTCACCATGAAGATTGCTTCCTGGATTTCCCACGTACAGCTACTGAAACACAGAATATTGCCTTTACGTTAAAGTACACAGTTTCATTAAAAAAGTATGGTCAGTACATTTTTTATCCACTATGATGTTCCTCTTTGTTTTCCAAAGACCTCCTTTGTATGTAATGTCATGATTACACTGGAAGAACTATAATTTATATGGTTAAATTGGATAATCTACATAAAAGAGCTAATTTATTTTATTTTATATTATTATTGTTATTATTATTAATTATTCTTATTTTGTATTTTAGGGCTACAGGGTGTTCAGGGTCTCACTTCTAGATCAGACTCATAGTAATCCTCCTGTTTACAACCTTCCAAGAGCTGGGATTACAGGCATGAGCCACCATGCTCAGTCTCAATTGCCATCTCAGAGTGTCCTGGAGGCGGGGGGCATGGCACAGCAGGCCCAGGATCGAATGCCTGGTCCCTGCACCTGCTTGCAGGCACTTTAATCGGCTGACCTATCTGGTCGAAAAGAATTAACTTATTTTCTTCATGTGTGTTGTTTTGTATGTTGTCAACTTGTGCCCAGTAAACCTTTTGATCTGTGATTTTAAATATACAAATTTTTAAAATTCTATGCTTACCTTAATACAGTGTTATATATTTCTTACACCAAATAACCCATAACAAAATACATTTTGATGCCAGACAGGTGCTTTTGCTGCTGAGCTATATCCCTGACCAAAACCATACAGTTTATGTTAAAGTTTTTCTTTTAATCTTTTATGTGTATTTGTTTGGTACAGAGTTTCACTACACAGCTTGGACTCATAGTGATCCTCCTGCCTCAGCCTCTCTAGGTCTGGGATTACAGTTGTGCACTGCTACACCCAGTTTTGTTGGCCAGTAAGGCATGCCCAAGGTTCTGGGGCCAGTGCTGCCTGTGGTGCTGGGGATCAAACCTGGGTCCTTGCGTTTTCCACGTAGGCATTTAGACAGCCAGGCTAGCTCCAGTTGCTAAATAAATTCAGTGGGCTCAAGTTTTGTACACATTAAACACAGAGTAGCTATATATTATTTTTAAATTAACTACTTTGTGGTTTTTTTTCCCACAACCAAGTAGAATTAAGTGAATTTATTAACAGGTATATATTTTTCTAAGGATGACCTACCTTTATCCACATCCAATTGGCTCTGGAAGGATAGAAAGTAAGAGGAAAGGTAAATTCTGTTTTGCTTGGAGCTCGGAAACTCTTCCTCCTTCGATGACCATCAGAACTCCAGCTTTTCCAGCCTAGGACTCTGGTACTTGTGCTAGTAGTCATCTAAGTTCTCAGGCTTTCAGACCTGGAAAGGCCAGGCTAACAACTTAAATGTTTCTTCATATTCAGATTTCTTGGGCTTTAAAATTGTGTGAGCCAATCCTTTAATAAATCAGGTGTCGTCTATTTACCTATGGGCCGGGCGTGGTGGCGCAGGCCTGTAATCCCAGCACTCGGGAGGCTGAGGCAGGAGGATTGTTGTGAGTTCAAGACCAGCCTGGGCTACAGAGTGAGCTTAAGGCCAGCCTGAACTGCATAGTGAGACCCTGTCGCAAAAAGACAAAAAAAAAAAAAAAAAAAAAAAAAAAAAAAAAAAAAAAAAAAAAAAAAAAAAAAAAAAAAAAAAAAAAAAAAAAAGATAGTTGATAAAGACAAACAAGGAATATGTTTGAGGAGGCTGAGGCAGGAGGATTGTTGTGAGTTCGAGACCAGCCTGAGCTACAAAGTGAGCTTAAGGCCAGCCTGAACTGCATAGTGAGACCCTGTTGCAAAAAAACAACAAAAAAAATATGTTTGAGTCAGGATTCTCCAAAGAAAGGGTGAAGATAAGTAACGTGGATACTCAAGTGTATACAACAATGATATAGATAACAACAGTCCCATAGGTAAATAGAAAACACATGTAGCTTATAACATAGTTGGGAATGGTTGATTAGATAGCATCTATCAGTGTCAATAAATCTCATGTTCAACACAGGAAGTCATTTTGTTGGAAAGTGGGCTTATCTTTATCAGCTCTGTGAATGAGACAAATCAGTTGACTCCCTCCAGACTCAGCTTACTCACCCATTACATGGAGATTGTAATAGCTTTAAAATGTAATAGCTCGTCTTCCCTGAGCACCAGGATCAGAATACAATTAAACAAAGCCTGTCCAAGAATCTTCTTTGTAGTCAATCTTATTTTACAGAAAATCATCATTTTCATTGTGCATGTTTACTCTCTCAGACCTTAGAAAACTGAGATGCCAATTTTTGAGAAGCCAGCCCATGCTAACAGATGTCTGTGTTGTTTGCCTATGCAGCGGCTTCAGACTCCATCCCATGTGGTATTTCAGCCTTCTTGGGACTGGCAGGGTATATTGAGTGTGTTCTAAGGAGAGTAATAGCATTCAGGTCTTGTTCTAGAAGGACTTTGTCATGATTGCATTGCTGCTTTTCATTAAGCTCCCAAATATTTTCTTGAGTAGTCCTTAGATATATCTTCTCAGGAGCTGACAAGAAGATTGGGCTGTCAATTTACAATTATAAAAAATTGCACCAAGGAAGTGTAATGGCATCTGAAACATTACAAGTGTATCGATTCAATTATACTTGGTAAGCCTCAAGGAAAATATAAATCTCTAACCTCCCCCCTGTTAGGTCCATCATGACTAGATGAAAAATTTTTGTTGAAAAAATGTATAAATAGCATTAGCTTAAATAATAAAAATGTTTCACAGCTGTTTGTGCCTGGTTGTGCCACACAATTGTTTTTACTTCCTGCTTACATATTTCTCATATCCTGCCTGCTCTGTTTAATACTTCTTCAAATTTAATTATCATTTAATGTGGGTATTCACTCTCAGTGTGAGTAATTTTTATACACACCTCTATACCTACTACCTTGATTCTCTCAGCACTTTACATTTAATTTGTCCCATCATGATTCTTCATAAGTGGAAAAAATTTTCACTCAAGCAAAATAGGTTTCCTGTGTATAAATTATATTCCAGAAATGGTTCTATATCCTGAGGACACAGAAAGGCAAAGGATTTCTGCTTTCTGACAGAAATCACATAGGATAGGTAGACAGAAAAAAAATCAATAGTCAGGTAACTGAATGACCTTATAGTTGATTTCTACTTCAAGAAATCAGAGCAAGACATTACCTATTGTAGTGTGAATAGTGAATAATTATCTATTTTTATCTTTCCACTTAATCAAGCCAGTAGGCAATGGATGACACAGAAAAACACTGCATTAAAAGCAGTGCTGGAGTGCAGATAATAATTCTTAAGATGTACATTCATGGTAGTGTTTGTTGGTGCTAAGCATCATATAAGATGTGATAGGTGGGAGAAATGGAGAGGGGCAATTTCCAAAAGACACACATGGCTACATGAGCTAGGAGGTTGGACGTACGGCCATCCCACATATGCTGGCATGCTTCTCAGAACCATTCTCGCCCTCTCCATATATACAGCTTTAAATAACTTGGCATCTTCCAGAAAATCTTGAAATTTGAGGATATTTTGGTAGCAGAACCCCTTTGTGACACTACACTGGGACTTGTGGAAAAACCTCTCTGCTGTGGCCCTTTAGTTTTCCTAAAGGTTCTTTAAAGCCATAATTCCAAAGTATGGTGTTCATACCATTTACAGAGGTGTTCTGGTTTGTGTCTGGATGGGCCTCCCACTACTGCCTTGTGCTGTGATAAGAGGTGGGCTTTTTGGAGTTGGCTGAATCTACAGTGTGCGGTACTGTGGTTAGGGGTGTGTGATGGGTTTGCTAGCCAATTTGGCACCACCCTGATCCCAGCAGTCTAGACAGAGTATAAACAGGGCTAAAGATGCTGTGAAATTCTGTGTTGCTTTTGCCATCCTCCGACACTATGAACATTTATCCACCTGCCCTGTGTTACCCTGCTTTGAAGCAAGCCGATTGCAAACTGAAACCTCCAAAAACTGAATCAAATAAAACTTTCCTCCTTTAAAATTGGTTGTCTGGGGTTTTGTCTCAGCCATAAGGAAAAAGTACCAAAGGTTAGGGGCTTCGGTGCTACCGGCATCTTCAAGGACACAGCATACCCCATCACGCTTCGCTTGAACCAATGCAGGGAGTTGTAATGCTTCCCACTGGCTATGCTCCCACTCTGCTGATTCTCAAGAGGACAGGAGAGAAGCCCTGGCACTGTGAGCCTGCATCATCTTCCTGCTCTGTCTTCCAATGGTCTCCCATTGCAGTCAGAATGAAATTTTATCATTCATGTTTGGTCTCACTACACCTAGATTTTCCTTTCTTTTTACCACAGATACTCTGCTCTCTTCAAAGTATTTCTTCCTCAGCCATGTGAGGCACAGTCGTTTTCCTAGAAAACCTCTTCTTCAGATATTTATGTTTCTCACTCTGGTATTTCATTAATATCTTCTTAAAATGTTCTGCATTTTATTCATTTATTTTTATTAGTACAAGTTTGCAGGACATATTGTTCACAGTCCAACTTTCTTTCTTTCTTTCTTTCTTTCTTTCTTTCTTTCTTTCTTTCTTTCTTTCTTTCATTAGTTCTATTGAGAAACAAATAGCAATAAGACAGTTCTAACACTTATCAATAGGACAGTTACAACAATATATTGCATATTATTATCTTCTTAGCGATTATTCATAGTACCAGATGCAAACATGATATCCTGTCCAAATACTATTAGTACAAATCTTTCTTCTTATTGAATTAAGAGAAAATAGCTGTATATCTATCCCAACTATTTTGTATATACAGGTACAAAATGGTCATTCATTTGTATCCCCTTTTTTGTTTAGTTTTGTTAGAAGTGGGTATTCCATTGCCATTTAAATATTGTAGGTACATGAATTCAGCAAAATAATCCAATATAGTCTATTAGTGGGTTATCTGTAGGACTTCCAATGTCAGAATTTGTTGACTTGAGCCTTTCATAGCTTAGCGTATTAATATGGCTTTATTTTTTATACCTCATTTATATGCTTTTTCTGATTGATTGTCAAGACCAAGATAAAGCAAGACATATATAACAAGAAATGTAACTTTTGTATCTGATAAGGTCAGTCAAGTCCCCTCAGGATTTATCTTGTAACCCTGTACTGCAGTTTGTAGATCCTTTGTCAGTGTCAGCATGTGGATGAGTCATGGTCATTTCCTGACCAATTTGCTCTCTGTGAAAGCCTGAGAGAAAGTTTTCTGTCCCTGTGACTCTCCTTAGGCACACTCTACATTGTTGATCACATTGCTCTGTGGCCCCATAATCTCCTTGATCATAAAATTAGGGACACAACTGAGATACATGTAATTACACTACAGGTTCTCCTATGTCCTGAGTCTTCGCTGACCTTGAAAGGCTAGGGCTAAAATGTGGGATATCTTTGCAGCCCTTCTATTTCTCTAATTTTTGATCTGCAAACTTAGGTTGTTAATGCTCCAGAAAAGAAGCTTATTATTACCCTATAACATATGCGGTTGGGTTTAAACTCACTATCTGCCTAAAAATCAAATATCTTAGGCAAACATGGAACAGGTATTTTATGTCAAGCATTGATAAGTTAAACTTTAAGTCCCTAAAGAATATGGAGAAAAAAGTTTAAAAAAATAAAAAAATTAAGAAATATGAATAAACAACCACATAGTTTTACACAGAAATTTAGAAATCCAACCATATACACATTGTAGCAGAATAGTACTGTGACATTTTTTCTTGTCTCTTTTTTTTCATTTATTACCCTTTTCCTTTTAAAAAATCACAAATAATTACTTGAGAGACAGTACAACACTAATTGGTATATCATGTCAAGCAGTATGTGTTTAGGAGACCAGAATGACAGGCATTCGAAGCATGACCCTTCTATAATGCATTGCTATTTTCAGTGCAGTTGCCCATTTCACAGGCATCAGCATACATAGTTCATCAGGATGCAAATCCTACCAATTAACTGCTAGTTTCAAAAGTCTGTTGATGTTTCTCAGGATCATTGCCTTATCCATCTTGTGTATATAAATATATAGCTTTGCCCCTCTCATGTTTCCCAGCTTTTCTCCTTGCCCTCTCCTCACTGTCCAATCCTCAGTCTTATTATCCTTTTAATTGTGTTATACCTTTCTATTTGTATTTCTTCTTTTGAGTTCTTATACGATAGAGACTATACTATGTTTACACATGTGGGTCTGGTTTATTTCACTTCTGAGTATATCTTCAAGTGGCATACACTTAAATATAAATGCTTCAAGTTTATCATTCTTTATAACTGAGTAATACTCCATTGTATAAAAATACCACATCTTTTTCATCTACTCCAGGCTTCTTGGTTGTTGTCAAGATTTTGTTATCACAAATTATGCTGCTTTTCAGTTCCTTTGGCAAAATTCCCAATAGGGGGATATCTGGCATGAATGGGGATTTCCAGTCCTAATTTTGTAAGGAATGATTTCCATAATGTTTGCATCAGTCTACATTCCCACTAGCAGTGGAGATGGGTTCCTTTCTCCCCACAGCCTCTGCAACATTTGCTGTTGGTTGATTTTTTTATGATAGCCATTCTTTTTTGGTGTGAGATGGTATCTCTGTGTTGTTTTAATTTGCATTTCATGAATGGTTAGTCATGTGGAACATATTTTCATATATTTTTTCACTTGTTTAATTTCATCATCTGAGAAGTGTGTGTTCATCTCACATGCCCATTTCTGGATTGGGTCTTTAAATTTAGGGCCCTAATATTTTTTAGTTCTTTATAAATTCTAGAGAGTGGATCTTTGTCTGTGTGCTTATTAGTTAAAACCTTTTCAAATTTTGTGGGTTTTTTCACTTTTTTGGTAACTTCTTTTCCCTTGCAAATACTTCTCAATGAGAGGAAGACTCAGTTATTCATTCTTGAAGTATTACCCATGCAACTTGATTTTTGTCCATGAATTCTTTGCCTACTCCTATGTCTTCAAGAGTTCCTTCTACTTTCTCTCACAGGAAAATGAATGTTTCTGTTTTAATGTTTAGATCTTTAATCCATTTTGATGTTAGCTTAGTGCATGGTGATAGAGCTAAGTCAAGTTTTAGTTTTCAACATATAGAGAGCCAGTATGTTCCTGGATGAACAATGAAGAGCTCTCAAAGTGATAGTTATGCAGGACTATATAAAATATATTACATGAACCCTTTTTTTAAAAGGTCATTGAAGATTTCTATGAAACAGTACCAATCTTATGTCGGGGTATATATATATTTTTTCTTATATATGTTTGTGTGTGTGTGTGTATAAAGGACAGGGAAGAAGAAATATAAAGTCAAAAGAAAATAGAAATATAGTTTTTAAGGTTTCTAATACTAGAAGAAGATATAATATGATGTCTTTTAGATAAATTGTAATTCAAAGATATAGTATAAATCATAAAATAAAAATTAAGATTAAGCAATATTCAGAAAATTAAATACTAATTAATTAAAAATTAAATGCTTCAAAACAATTGAACTAAGAAAAAGTTTTTATGATAGTAAAGAAGTACTAAGAATTAAACAAGATAAATACAGGAATGACAAATTAGTGACCATCATTTCTGACAGTTTGGGGATAGGCTATCACACAAAGTTCTAGTGTGCTGTAGACATGGATAATGACCATGACACTTACTGGTGGCCAGGTGTCACTTGTGGGACTGAGCTACAGATATTTCCTTGAAATCTACCCTGTTGACCCATATTGAATCATGACCCATAGGATGCAAGAGAAGTCCATTTGTAGAGTGTGCTGATGGAAATATTTTGCTGCTGTACACAAAAGAATAACTGAAAGACTACTACTGTATACCTCTTATTCTCCTGTGCTTAATTGTTTGCCCTATATGGTGGGTTCTTTCCATTCTCATTCATGGGATTGTGATCATTTTGCTCACTCTCTAGAACATCATTTAGTAGTCTGTGTAGGCTTGGCTTTGTCATCATGAAATTGTTTAGTTGTTCTTTGTCATTGAAGTATTTTACTTCTCCATTATACTTGAAAAAGAGTTTTACACGGTGTATCAGTCTGAGTTGGAATTACTTTTCTTGCAAGACTTGAAGTACTTTGCTCCATGCTCTTCTTCCCTTGATCATTTGTGAAGAGAAATCTGACATTATTCTGATGGGTTTTCCTTTAAATGTGATCTGTTTCTTTTCTTTAGCGGCTTTGAGTATACTGTTCCTGTGCTGAATTTCTGGGATCTTGATTATAATATGTCTGGGACTGGTTTTAATTGGGCTTATGTTATTAGAGTTCTATATGTTTCAGTTCCCTGAACATCAGATTGTTACCCCATATTTGGGAAGTTTCTGTTATTATTTCTGCCTATATTCTTTCTATATCATTTGTATTGACTCCTTCCTTCTCATTGATGCCTATTAGTCTCACATTCATCATCTTTGCATCATCTTTTACATTTTGAATTATTTTTTCCTGCATCCTAGTTGTTTATAAGAGATCTTTGCTTACTTTTTCACTAGCTGCAATGGTGTCTTTAAAGTCGGAGAGTCTATTTTCAATTTTCCTCAAATGGATTTGCCAACTGTGACTGAGGTTTTAATTTCCTGTATATCACTTTGAATCTGGTTCCTACCTTCTATTTCTTTCCTATATTGCTTACACAGGGATTCCATCATATTTATATTCTGCTCTATATTTTTAATCTGTGTATTCTTTAGAAGCACTTAGTGCTTCTTTGATTATAGTTATCACTACTTTTTTTACTTCAGAAATTATTTCTGATATGATTTCTTCTATGCCTTTCTGTAGTTGTTTCTTTATTTCCAATGCTATTATTTCAGAGATTTCAGCTGTGTGATTTTCAATTTCCACTATGCTAGTGTCTTCTGCCTTGGTACTGAGTGGACTCAGGGCCTGAGACTGTTTTTTGTTCCTTCTCTTTGTCATTTTGTATACCCCTGACTTTTGACCTTTGGTGTAGAGCTTAGAGTTATTACCTTAGTACCAGGTCCAGATTTATGAAGTACAGACTCCTCCAGGTGGGTATGACTTGTCTCTGGCTGCTACACCCCACTTCTTCCTGCTGCAGCCTTGCAGGTGAACCCTTTATGTCACTCTAGCATGATGTTCTCTTCCTGAATCGGCTGGGTGGGTCTTGCCTCTAGCCTCTCTGCAGGGAGTTCTGCTGTAGGATTCCACGCTGTTCTCTGGGTTGATTCAGGATCTGTCGGCTCTGTGCGGTCTCACTCACATGCCAGACTTTCACTCTTCTCACTCACACCCCGACTGTCCTTATAGCATGCCATACTTAATTTTATCTCCAAGAACATGGCAGACTTTTATTATTGTTGTTGATTGCTCTTTATTAAACATCTAGTTATATAATCCTCTCATGAATGCAGTTCCATACTCAGACATGTGTGCAGTAACTGTTCATTGCATTAACTTGTTTGTTTGTGATAAGTTTGTCAGATAAATTATGAAGGTACAAAAGAAATACCAAGAAAAACCAGAAAAATTCTTGGAGTTTCATTTCACTTATTAGAATTCCACTTATCAGAATTCATTTCACTTGTCAGAAAATGCCTTAATACATCAACAAGTAATTTTATCAGTACTTACCAGTAAGTTGAAAGACACAGGGAAGTGTGAGTCATACCTACAGGATATGGAAGTACAGTGTTATGCTGAGGGTGTTTAGACTGCTAAGCTGTCTCCCTGGCCCACAAGTATAGTATTACAAGCCTTAATTCCTGGGTCCTTTACTGCTGCCTCAGTGCCACTCTGACAGTATTTAGCTTAGAAACTTTTTAAATCATGCTTTCAGGCTGTCATTTATGCAGGAGGGGCTATCACAGTGATGAAATATTATCTCAGTCACATACATACTCCAGCACTTCTTTTTAACAGGTTTTGCTCCACAAACCTCTGTGATATAAATGTATTTATTGTAAGTTTCCTAAAGAGATCACATCATGCTCAAAGCATTCCATACACTGTAGTTGATCAAGGAGATTATGGAGCCACAGAGGAAAGTGACTGATGATGTAGAGTGTGCCTAAGAAGAGCCACATGGAGAGAAAATATTCTCTCAGACTTTCACAGAGAACAAACTGGTCAAGCAACAGCCATGACTCATCTACGGCTGACCCTGAGAAAGGATCTACAAAGTGAGGTACACGGTTACAAGATAAATCCTGAGGGGACTTTACTGACATTATCAGATATGAAAGTTACATTTCTTATTATATAGGTCTTGCTTTATCTTGGTCTTAGCTATCCAGCAGAAAAATATAAAAATGAGGTATAAAATGTAAGCCATATTAATAGGCTAAGCTGTGAAAGGCTCAAGTCAATGACTTCCGACATTGCCACTCCTATAGATAGCCCACTACATTATGGTCTACTGGACTATGTTGGAATATTTTGCTGAATTCACACACCTACAATATTTACATGGCAATGGAATATGCTCTCTGACAAAACTAAACAAAAAGAAGGGGCTACAAATGAATGATCATTTTCTATGTGTATATTCAAAATAAGATAGATATACAGATATATTCTCTTAATTCAATGAATAAAAGGATTTGTTTAAATAGTGTTTGTGGACAGGATATCATGTCTGCATGTTGTGCAATGAATAACCACCAAGACAACAATATGCAATGTATTTATTATTGAAAGTGTCCTACTAACCAGTTTTGAAACTATCTCATTATTGTTTCTCAACAAAATTATTTTAAAAAAGCATTGTACAGATGAAAGATCCTATCAAAAGTTGTTAACAGTACATTTTAAAAGAGAATGACTATGGCCTTCCTTTTGCCCTTACTCACATTTCCTCTTTCTGTAGGATGGCTTGGATGGCAAGTGCAGGGCTCAGGTCAGAGCCTGACAAGTGGCTTCCTACCCTTATAAACTGACAAGTGGGTAACCCATGAGAAGCACACTTTCAAGGAACAATAAAAACTTTAGAATTTATTAGGTGAATGATCCTAGGAAGGGAAGACTGAGGTCCTTGGGACTTCACTTCCTCATTTGTGAAATACCACTAATACCACTTTCCCTCGAACTGAGACCTAACTGGAAAATTATCATCTTTGAAAACTAGAGAGCAAAAAGCCAGTTGCATCAGTTCATCCGTGCAGTACCTGCCATCACTGTGCTCTTGCTCCGTGGCTGCTCTGCATGGCAGCTGGGGTAAGGAAAGGCTGATGGGGGCTGACATTGTTGATCTCTTGTTTTCAAGGCTTATTATTTTCCAGCTAGGTCTTATTTTCAGGTTCATACTGTTGGCCTGATACTGAACTAGACATCTGCTATAATAATGTCTGTAAGTATAATGTCATGTATGCACCTTGTATGATACCAGAACATTATGAAAACAGTTGTATTAATTTATTGAATCTGTCCTGTTAATTTATCTTGAAACTGTCTCATTGCTATTTGTTATTCAATAAAATAAAAAGAACTATACCTCATAGAAACTAAACAGTCCATATTAGATACACATGTTAATGATTCCAAGCTTGCTGCTTGGCTAAATTTTTATATCGTGATTGTGTTTCTTTTTATGCCTTCACAATTAGCTAGACTTTCTAGGCTTGCTAAGAAAATGGGAATACACACATGGTAATGTTCTGTATTAATTCAAATTTCAGCAATATCCAGAATGTTTTTATATAAAATGAGTTAAATCATAAGAAGTTATGGCTTACTCAGATTAAGCAATAAAGCAGACTCCCCTGTATAATCACAGACTTCAGGTGATCACAATTTAAGCAGACCACAGACTGAATCAACAGCCTTCAATTCTATCAGGTACATCTCATTGTCCCTCTATTTGCTTAAGATAAAAGTTTGATAGTTTGATGGTGGCTGACTTTAAATAGATTAAAATTCTTATCACCAGGTGGTTAGATTAAAAGTCATTCCCTGGGTAAAATTGAGGTTGTGTATTTTAACTTTCCAAGTTCTGCAGCTGATTAGTTAGAATTTAAGTTTTTGACCCTTCTAGAAAACTCTTTGAAACTTCTTATAATCAGGGACCAAATCTCTGGGGCTCTTTTTGAAGACATCAGTAGCCCTCTATGGGGCAATCATTTTGAAAAGTACTTTATTCATGGAGAGTAAAGCAAAATTTAAAGGCACAAAAGTTACTGTGGTCCTTCTATGAGAATTAAGATGTTCTCCAGAACTGAGTAGGTAGGGAATATCAATTGGAAAGGTGATTCTCTTTCATGTCAATTTCATTTTAGTATACATAATATGTCTCTGAAAGAAATACACATGAGAATTAACCATGTGCCTGTGGAAAGAGAATGTCTGCTATTTATATTATTATGACAATATAAAATTTCATCACTTGGTATAAAAATATTCCAGGAATAATCTAGTCCAAAACTACTTTCCAATGGGAAATTTAAGTAGGTAAAGTTGTCATATATTAACCACAAATAGCTCAGGGAAAAATGTAAATGTAATTACTAAAGAAAAAAATCTAATTAATATCTATCATAAACCTGTGATTTATGAAACAGAAAAACATTAGTATGAATAAACAGAATGCATTACACAGGTGATAGGGCTAAAAATACACACAAAAAGAACATGAAGGAAACACAGAGATAGTAAACTATAAAACACCTCCTTCCCTTAGGTTGGAGAAAAGAATGAAAAGATCAGTGGGGCTTCCGGAATCCAGAGACTGGGAAGTGGTGTCTGAGAAGGGCAGAGGAGGACACCCACTCTGGTGGTGATGCTGTGGAGGCCCTGGGTACTTTGTTTCTAAAGAAGTGGGAAGGCACTAATGAGTCAAAGTGAATAGGAAGCTAACTTAAAAAAAATAGCAAATCCTTCAATCCCCCTGTCCTCACTCTCCAACCTCTGATGGAAGATCCTGAGAGACCCCCTCAGGAATCAGCTGATCCTAACAGGCAAAGGCAACTAGTTTACAGAGTCCGGATGGATTCATTCAAAGCCCAGGGAATTTAAAGGTGAGATTTGATGTCATAGCAGCTGTAAGAGTGCATTAAAAAAATGGTTCCTATCTATAAATATCTGATTTCCTTAATAGAAAATAGATGTGTATTTTGCAAAAATAGAGGTGGGAGAAAATGTTGAGGTATATGAAAAGAGTAAAGAACAAAGGAATATTCCTTAAGTACATTAATTATTTATGCAGTACTTTATTACCAGTGATAAAAAATTTGTAAAACATAAAATTATCCTTTCAGAAAAATGGACAAATATACTCAGTAAGAAATGTTCTCATAGGGTACACATTAGCAAAATCAATCTACTTAGAAAAGTTGTCTTGAAGACATTTCCATTCATAAAACTAACATATGAAATCTAAAAGTTTAGACCACCCCATAGAATCTAAATATGCTGAATTGCTACTCATTGCCAGTAATTTAATATAAATGCTACTCTACTATGCTTTGCAGTTCATCCATTATTGTATTATGGGTATGATTTTGTTCAGAATGAACAACCTACTAGTTGAATTTTTAAATTAAAAATATTAATATATGTGTTAAAAGGCCATAGTATGATGATGCAAGACATGTGTACAGTTTAATAATCAAATTGGAGTATTTGACATTTCCATTTCCTTAATCTTTTAAACATTTTGATCAATATGTAATTTCATCTTCGGAGGCTCTGAACTAAATTGAGAATAATTACATTATACTAGTTTCCTCCTTTTATGCATTCGTTCAACCAATAAAGTGATGAATGTATGTATAACTAATACGATGCCTATAAATAGAAAAATAAATCTTTAGATTAAAGTGTAAATTTATATAGAGTACAAATAAATATAAGCCACGTGTCAGGATAGGGCTTCTATGACAAAGGGGACTTAAATACTTAGGTCTAATTGTTCACTCATTTGCTTACCTGACCAATACACATTGGCTTATAATTATGTACACCATGGTTACTTTGCAGAATACTCAGAGCCCTTAAATGCCGAAATTCTACAAAGCAACAAATCTAAATTACACATTAATAGCAAATCCAGGTTAGGGTAGTGTCCAGCACAGTTAGCTCCATTGATTTCGTACAATGGCATAATGAAAAGTAATGCAACAGCTGACTCTTCCTTCTAGCCACCTAAATAACCATTATGCCTTCCCATTTGGCTCCGCTTTAAGAATCTCCTCAGAAGCTACTCTCAGCCACCTCACCTCTTTGAAAGGTGAGGTCTTTCTCTGAATTGTGACAGCCACTAAGGGCCAGAGAGGCAGGAAATATTTTTTGTTAGGAATGCCTGGTTCTCAGATACATGAAAGTGAAATAGATAAGAGATAAAAGGCCATAGTATGATGATGCAAGACATCTTTCCACTGTGCAATATAAACTGGCAAGACAAAAAGATAAATGCCACAACCCTGTTTTCCATCTTACTGATGTCGTTTATGCACATCACCTTTAGTTCTCATGGGAACTGCATTAGATAAAACCTTTATTTCACAGATATAGGTGAAATTTGCAGGTTTCCAACAACTTTTTGAAGCATACATGGTGGCATATGCCTGTAATCCCAGCACTCGGGAGGCTGAGGCAGGAGGATTGCTGTGAGTTCGAGACCAGCCTGAGCTACAAAGTGAGCTTAAGGCCAGCCTGAACTGCATAGTGAGACCCTGTCTCAAAAAGACAAAAAAAAAAAAAAAAAAAAGAAGCATACATATGTATTAAGTGCAATTAAAATTTGAACTTGACCTATTGAAAGGTATCCGCAGTGCAGCATGCCACAGTTATGAGACTGTATTCTTATGTACAACTATTTGCTTGCTTATATCATAGTAAACTATTATGTGAATTTATGTCAAACAACTTTCTGTACTTAGAAAGCAAGGCTCCTTTTCAATGGTTGCTGTTTGTGTGTGTATGAGTGCTAACTGGGTCTTTGGGGTTGCTAAGATGCTCGGACATTCAAGGCTATTTGAAGATCAGCAGCCCTTCAGTAGTGTAATGTCATCAGCTAAGCATCAGAGGAAATGGAAATCAGTTGAAGTCAGGACTGATGGCTCTGGAGGCCATGTTTTACTGTGGTGCTCTTTATAGATGATATGTTTGCTCCATTTCAATTATAGAATGAGGGGGGCTGGGGAGATAGCTCATTAGAATAAGCACATGCCTGGCAAGTGCAAGGGCCTGAGTTCAATCCCCAGTTCCACAAAAAATAAATAAAACAAAATAAAAATAAATTGCAAAATGAAAGTTACACGTGATTTAGGAAAAATGATTTATTTTTTCAATGCAACATAGGATATAAAAAATATCTTCAGTGCATGATCACACGCTCTAAAGTGGAAAGAAGGTGCTATAATACATATTTTACAGATGAGGAAACACAGAGCTGTGTTGTTAACAGAGATAAATATGAACTTCTGCGAACACTTTCCAGTGAAATACAGTAGATCGGCTGCTCATTGCTTTGTACTGCACAATGGTAAAGGACGCTGGTCGACTGAGCTTGGGTTTCAAAGCTGGATCCATCCCTCTTCTTGTACAGTCTTAGAGAACTTACTAAAACTCTTTACTTTCTCATCCACACAATGGATAATAACAACAGTTACAAATACTATTATTTATGTTTTATTTTTCACGGAATTGCTAAGATGACCAAAGAAAAGATTACATATAAAATGCTCAGAATAATGTTTGGCATATGCAGCTCAAAATATTTTCCTTTTGGTCAACCATAATCTTGAAATAATGAATAATGTATAAAATGAATAAAAAAGCAAGGCAAATATTCCAGTATCTCTTGTAATCAACCAATTCCTTTCCAATGTTCTGGTTCATTATTATCTTAATTTTCATGCTACTTTATTTCATTCTTCATTCAATTCTGCAAACATCTTTAGAAGCTCTTCAAGGTACATTTTTGTCAAGAGACAATAAACAAAAAGTATACTTCTCTGGGAAAACATTTAATGTAGTCAGAAATCATGACATCAATGCCTACTTTCTATTCTGATGTTATTTACAATGACCCCTCCAGTCTCTGCTTGTACTGTCAACCCAAATAAATGATCTTCCAAAATGATTCCTGTTCTCATTAGTCTAGAGATTTTCCCTGAATTTCAGTTTGATGATGTGTCCTTATCTTTAAACCTGCTCTGAAAATCAGGTCTTTGTAAAGCCTTTTGTGAGCTTCCTGAGAAGATATTATTTCATAATTGTGCTACTAACTTACGATGGCAAACATGTCTGTACACTATTCTCTGAATGGTTCGCTATGTTGTGTCTTTCACAAGCTGTGCTGAGGAGGGATGCAGGGATGTGTAACCAGTGTCTTGATATGGACAAAACAGAAACCTGTGGCTTTATACTCCTTCTGTGTCTCTGATGAGTACCTTTTCTTCTATCAGTCTCCATAATTGTGTTCCACATTTGATCACTTTCTCCATTTTCATGTTCAAAGAACTTAAGGGAAAGCTTGGTGCCTACATTGTACAAGCTCAGGAAAGATGGGCAGCTATGATATCAAATTTATCTCATAGGAAAATCAGCAGCATACAAATTTTAAAGTGGGCTGTAAAAGCAATGATCTATTTAGAATAATTAGTACATTGTTTCATGGTCCCTTTAAAATTGTGTGTCAACATCTATAATTAAGATAGAGCCCAAGCCAGGGGTGGTCACTCACACTGATCTTCCCAGCATTCTGGGAAACTGAAGAAATTTGATCACAAGTTAGAAGCAAGCCTGTCACATACAGTGAGTTTGAGACCAGCCTGGAACATAGCAAGATCCTGTTAAAAAATGCAAAGAATAAACCTCTGAAAAGCAGCTTGCCTCAGTGCTTGGAGAAATGGTAAAAGCTAGGACAAACAACATGCTGACTGCAAAGTTGCTCTCGATGTAAAGGAGCAAATTAACTATACAATCATACTGGTTCAAGAATAAGGACCTTTTGGAAAACACCCAAGTAGATGGCAGAAGTCTGAAGCAGATAATGTCTTTTTGTCCTTCATCTAATGAATTACAGACATTTGTTAAAGAGAGCACTTACTTCTTTAATAACTTATAAGGATGTACAGACCCCAAAGGTATAAGGAAACTAATGAGTTGAGTGTCTGAGAACATTCATTTATGTTTGTTACTTTTATTACCCTGTTTGTTTGAATAATATAGTTAAGCTAATAAATTTTGTAGCACAAGTCATACAAATTTATTGAGTAAGTGACTCAGGAGAATTATAAATTATCAAGGGCCTTGGACTGATTGAACTAAGTTGCTGACAAAAACGAATCTCTGGCTACTAAACAATACATTTTTATTTTGCTTCTGTATTCAATTTTTCAAAGGGACTTTGGGAAAACAAATTAAATAAATAAGAGATTAGTTATTAATTGAAGTTTCATTTATTTTATTTTTTTCGATTTAAGAATTTCCTTTCTGGGTCTTGAATAGCATACTATGATACTCAGCAATCAGCCAATGGGAAAAAATCATGCACAGAAAGTAACATTTCAAAGCAGATATGAAACTGAAACTCATTTTCAAATTATATTCATTTAGGATTCAGAGAATTTTTATGTGTTTATGTATTTAACTTCCAGATTTGAGATATTATATTCATTATTTATTGAAATATATAAATTTAATGATAAAATGCTATTATTTATTTCACTACCAAAGCTGATAGATTGCATATTATTGCAAAGGTAATGGTAACCAAGGTATTTTTTGCAATTTATCATATTGTAAGGGCATGGGAACCTCATCCGTATGTGCGGAAAACCTGACTTCCTAAGAGAATTATAGAAAAAGCTGATGTAATAAATTAAGTGAGTATTCAAGTAATATCAAAGATCAGAAATTTTAAACAGTGAGGATCATAACTTTTACAGTCACTTAAACACACTGAATATTTTTAATTTGAAAAAAATAAAATCACATACAATGGCCAGCATCTCTATGACAGTGGCTGGTCCTCTTCAAAGGACCAAGCCCACAGATATTAGTGATGTGCACCACCACATCTTAATTATCTAGTTGAATCCAAGAGAATTTATGGCAAATCAAGTACAACATGTCTGTTTTGCAATATGATGCACAAAATTGGCATGTGATTAAGCAGCTGCAAAGCATCAGGGTTCTAAATCAACACACCAACTTCGATTTAGACAGCCAAAAATGCAGTTGGACAGAGGTAAACTTTTAATCTGGGACTTGAGAGTGCTGCATATAAGTAAGATATGTCACCTAGATTTTGAAAAGTTATTTCAAACATAGAAAAATAAAATGAATAGCTTTACGAAACTAACATATCAGGCTAACTTAATACAGTATTTGAAAATATTTTATTGAATTAATAAAGCACTTGTGTTAACATATTTGAATTCATTTATGAAAATAATTATTAAAATAATTTGATTTAAAAATCTTGAAATATCTCCTTCCTTATCTATAGGTGTCACCCATTTGTGAATGTAGGACGAAGGTTGAGATTCAGGAAATAAAGTCCATGTACTCATTAACTAGGAGTTTCTAGCGTATTGGTGAACTTCAATAGTGGCTTTTAATTAGGTTCTTCCAGAGCTCTTCAGAAGGTCTTCAAGACTGGCCTGAGCCCTGCCCTACAAAGGTGAGCACCAAGAACTGTTGCCAGAGCAGAGCAGGGAACCTCAGGGTTCTGGTCCAGGGGCAGCAACGTCTTCTCTTCTGTTGACTCAGTGTCTATAACTAATAATTCTAGCATTACTATTGAGGAAGACTATTATTCCACTGAAATATTTTCTTTTTCTATGCTCTTAATGGGTATTAAAACTACATAAGATATCCACCCTCACCAGTATACTTCTTTGAGCTTGTTGTTTACAAAATTAAATATCCCTTAGCTTTTGTGTGCAAACATCTTTTAAGCAGAAAATAAACAAATCATTAGTATTCTGTATAAAGAACTGCAGTTGATGGACACTCTGTGTATGAATAGCTGCAGGAAAAGTAAATTATAAATTTTTCACCTCATTTATCTTACTGTCTTCACTGGTATTATAAACAAAAAGCCCTAGTATACATAGCATATTTTTGAGATTATTCATTCAAAGTAAAAAGATCCTATGAAGATTCATAGAGATGAAACAATATAAAATATGGCTAATATTAAAAAAAAATCTTTGGTGCATCATCTTTGAATGAAAGGGCCTGAAAGCAAGGATGATAATAAATAAATCAGTCAAGCCAAATAAAAAACAGCAAGTTTTATCACAAATAATGTATATAAAATATGTAGAATGATAATGAAAATAATCATTTTTCATGTGTTACATTTTTTTACCTATTCACCAGCTAATCAAGGTACTGTGATTATTTTTGTAAGTTGATATGTTTCCAATATAGACCACTGAAAATTCTATATTTCTTTGATTTTTTCTAATACAAAATTATTTTCTTTTCCATCAATTTGACTTTATTTTTATCACGTGAATTTACCTTCCTAATCATGACAGTGATTTATGCATTTGGCTGAAAGTCTGCTAATAATCACAGAATTTCGGATGCTGAGGCAAGAGGATCTCTGAAGGACAGCCTGAACTACACAGTGAGACCCTATCTCAAACAAACAAATACACAAAAATTACTTGGTGTTTGAAGGTCAGAATTCTTTTAAACTGTGTAACTCAGTAGTTTTGAAAATGTTGGTAAGATTTGTACTAATTCTGATTCTTAAAATTCATTTTCCAAGAACACAGATTCAGTATTTTAAAAAGTACCCACTCACTAGATCAAACTTTATAAAATGTGTATACAATTGAACAGCAATTAAATATATTATAGAGTTTTGCTTTATTTGTATGAAACATACTGTAACCACTAAGCTTTCAGATGGTGTATGTGTGTCTGAGTATAAGAATGACTCAGAATTGTGGAACTTATGCCATAAAAGGATCTAAGATTTTAAAGCACTTAAAAAAGGCCTTCCTATTCTAAAAGGAGAATGTAGTCCATAAAATTTTAGAAATGAAATATTTGGGAAGTAGACTTCAATCCTAAAGTATATTCAGTGCTCTAAAATTTGGGAAGAATTGATATAAATAAATAATGTATACTTATGTAAGTCAGTTTTTTATCACTCCAACGAAAGAAAAGTTTTCTCTGAACTCATTAGGAAATTGTTATACATTTTATATATCTTTATATAAAAAATTACAAGTAGCAAGCATATGACACAAAGAAATGGAAGAGTAACAGCAGTATTTGAGAATGCATGCTTTGTACAATGTGTCTAATAAAGAGGAGAATTCCCCAACTCAAATATCCAGTACTGACATGCAGGGTATTTTCTCAAACTGTCAATTCAATCATATTGCTAAATGCTTAATCAAGAACATGTCTATTGTAAGGTATGTATGAATGGTAAAATACCTGATTTCAGAATGACTTCTGAAACTTGGTATCTTCCTTTGACACAAAATAAAAAGGAAGTCATGGGTACATAGGGAAGACCAAAAAATGGTATTTTTCTTATTGCCATCTAGTAATTTGACTCATTACTTTTTACTGCATTTAATAATAATGAAACAATGAGTATACGTAGTCCATAGAACCGCTAGCTGGTGTTTCCATGGTCCACATTTTCACTTTTCACTGTAGCATGTTCAAACTCACTCAGGAACGCACTATTCTCAAGCAGTCTATATAACAAAAACAATGTATATGTAACATAAGGTTCATCTAAGATTGTGTTTTTTTTTTTTCACGCATCACACAATGTACAATTATATAACAGACATAAACACATAAAACAAAAGTGAAAATGACGATAAAAATAAAGTTGGGGTAGTCTTAATCAGGAACTAATTTCTTCTTCAAGTTTCCAGTAAATCTCAAAATGTATTTAAAAACTAAGGAGCACTTGGTGGCCAGCAACCAAATTACAAAATGAATATATCATTGTGCAGCGGGGATGTCTTGCTGGAGGAGTAACAAATGTCTGCAATTCTTAAGTTTGGACAAAGGCAGTGGAATGAATTTAGAAATATGTCCACTTTTCACAATTCACTATAGAATTTCCTTTCCACAGTCCCCATGTTTGTATAAATAGTTCTTCTCTGAAAATAAAACACAGTTAAAACATTGTCTTCCAATGAAAAATGCATACAAATACACTAAATTTGCAAGGTAATATAGAGCACAGAAGTGTATTCCCTAATTCCAGAATAGTTGACAGAGTTGAAGAGTTTTGAAGAGATGAGATATCAAACAAATTGAATTCAAAACAGTTAGACTACTATAGACGGAGAATATCAACCACAAAAAGAAAAACCCTGTGTTACTTGGTAACAAAACAGATGTATGAACACAACTGGGAATAATGGAACCTGCTACATGCTGCCTTTAATTTTGATGAGATAAGTTACATATTCATGCAAAAATAAGTGACGGTATGAAGACTATCAATAACTTGATTTTAAAATTTTAAATAGAATGTTGCCAAATTATCATTAATTACCACTTTAATTTATCCACTTTATTCACTTCTATTATACTAGGAATGAAAAGTCTAATTATTTGTAAAAATTTTGATTTCTTGTGGGATTTATTTTACAAGATCATGTGTTCATTACTTTTAGTATCATCTTAAAATACATAATATATAGTTCACTAAAAATCTTTTTCTTCTCTTTAAAAACATACTTTTATTATTTTTGTGAATGTCTCACTTTGGGCAAAGTGAGTGCTATGATGCTGACAAGGACTGGGAGTAAGACCTGTATGGGAGGAGAGGAAGGGGTTGCTTAGCCTATGAACCCCAGGCTGCCCCCACATCTGCTGAGGCTGGCTCTCCATTGGCAGAGATAACAGATAAATAAGCAAATCAGGACAGCTAGATGACAGGGTTCTGGAGACAAAGCAGTACGTGTGGCACCACCAGCAATAAAGGTCCCACAGTGGTAATGTTACAAGGTTTGTGACACCAGCCCCCCCCCCAGCCCTATCTTCTCAGTTTCCCAGTTTCCCTGGCTGCAAGGCTCAGCTGGTGATGGGACAGTGACAGGGGAGGTCCTTGCTGGGATAGCACTGCAATGCCCAACCCACAAAAACCCATACCTTTAGGAAGCCCTTTCTTGGGCTGGCTCCTTCTACCCCTTTTCCTACTCACTGGGTTGGCATCCAGGCACTTTGGAGGCTACAGGACTGCCAGCTAGGCCTCTAGCCCCCCCTAGTCCTTGTAGCCCTTGCCAGTCTAGTTGCCTGCCTGGTCCCAGTTTGGCTGTGCTACTAAGAAACGAGCCTCCTACTATGATCTGCACTAGGAGTTCATAGTTTCTAACTTCCCCAAAGGCCTTTGCGGGTCCTCCTGAGGTCCTCTGTGTTCCTGCTAAGCAGATGTAGGGCATCACCCAGATGAATTTCAGTGGCCATAATTTCCACAGATTGCTGGGACCAGGGCTGGGTCTTTGCAAAGAGCAGAAACAAACATGGGCCTTCTCGGCCCCCCAGCCATCAGCTTTTCAGAAGGCAAGGCTCCCCAAGGCACACTGCAGCAGGTCCATGCCTTGAGCCTGAGAATATTTTAGTACAATCTTAATGCTGAGAGGGTTAACATATAAAGTTAACACATAGACTATATGTTAACATATATTTTTATGTATGGTAAAACTCATCCACCACTAGCACTGGACTTTTATATGTTTACTTATGAAATTTCATGAAACATACATCTTGATAAATAATGAATAAATGTCACATACCCTAAAAAAAGAAAAACAAAGCTACAAGACAATTGCAACAAAACAAAACAAAACAGAACGAAGTACAACAAAGTGGGAGAAGGACCAAGGGCATTTGCTTACCTTGAATTTTCTTTTTAGACCCTAGTTGTGTTGTATTCAGATTCATGTTTGCTTAGAGACCCAATGAGGCAGAACCTGGAATGTTATGGCTATTTCATTCAACCAAGTCGTATTTGGGCAAAATACAACATATGAGTACAAATATTTACTTAAAAGCATTTCTAAAACTTATAAAACAATGGAAATAGCTGCTTGCTGTCAACATGCAAAACATTAAATCAACTAAAATATTTTAGAATGAGAGAATGTACAAAAAATGGGAAAATATAAACACATAAAATAAATGCTAGTAAACATGCAAAAGCACAAAAGCAAGCAGATCATGCAGGCACTTATTTTTTTTTCTAATTTTAAATTATCTACCTTCAAAACTTTATTCATTTTAGGGCCAATAATAAAATATAGAAATAAGAATATAAAATGTTCCTACTTTCTAGATTTAAATATAAATGCTCAGTATCATACTAAAATATGGTATCATATGTAATTTGTACTGTTTTCTGTGATGTATAAAAGAAAACTATTTTCATTTTTGTATAAAAAGAAATATTTTATATTGAAAAATGTTATTCTTATATCAAAACAGTCCAACAAAATAGATTGGACATCTGAGTAAGATAATATTTTCCCAATTTCACTTTCTATCTTAAAATATATAAATATGATGGGAACAACAATGTAGAAACAAATTAGCAATTCAAATCTGTATCATAAATTGAAAGTTATAACAAATAAATAATATTTTTATATATGTATAAAAATAGAATTTTGGATCTATGTGTGTATATGCTTTCACAAAACCAAGAAATATTATACATAAATGTATACACAACATATATATGTATATATTTATATATACATATATACATATATATATATAATGCAATATGAAAATTATGGACAATACTGAAAAGGAAAGATGTTGCAAGAATATGGTTAAATCATCACTTAAAGAGGACTAAAAATAGCGCACAGTATTTAGGAAGTATTTCAGTCCTCAGGTTATAGTTGTCACAAAAAAAAATCTACAGATACTGACCGCTGGACGGCTTTGTCATGTCTGGAGAGCCTGTGACTCGTGGTTGGCACCTCCTCGATCTCATCGATGTCACAGGCATCCGCAGCATCTTGGGAGTAGTTGTGTTTCATGACGAGAATGTTTCTTCTGTTCATGGGCGGAATGAGGGGCTTCGCGGGCTGTGCAGGCATTTCTGTCAGGATCGAAGCGTCTCTTGTGCTGAGGTTACTGCGGCTGCCTTTCGCGCTGGACAGTTGGGATCCACAGTGATGGTCATGAATGCATTTGGAAGAGGACCTCCGCAGTTTATGATAATTTTCAAAGTCGTCTGCCACATCTGCAAAGTCGGCTGTTGCTCCTGTCCCTCTGAGAGTACATAGCTCATAGTGCGGAGGCTCAAACACCTCCTGGAAAACGGTCTGGTCAAAGTCTGATTTCCTTTGGACGTATTTTTTACGAGGCTGTTTGATCTGTACAATGACAGAAACGATAATAAGGATGATCACAATGCAGGAAGTCACGCCAATGACAGTCCCACTGGTGTTGGTCAGCTGGTCCAGCAGGCTGGTTTTCCTCTTTTCTGCAGGTAAGAGACAGCAAAAACAACAGACAGACAAAACGAGAAACAACCCGCCTCACATTAATATTATGGCAATACATTCATCGAAAACTTTCAAATGAAATAGGCTGAGCATACAATTTTCACAGGCTTAACGCAGCATCAAAATATTTACAAATAAAACCTGTTCTCATTTTTCACAAGGGCCCTCCCTCCTGTCTCTGAAATACCCTTCCAATTGCCCAGTAGATCAACTTTAAACAATTACACATATACACTTATATACACACGTACACATACATATGAATTTCTACTTCTACATACATGTACATGTTGAAGAAATCTGTGCAGGATCTGTGGCATAACATTTGGGAAGAAACTGGTACTTTTATATGGTAAATTGTTATCTTCCCTCAGTTTTAAGGATACCTCTGAACTACATAACTGGGGATATCAATGTATCCATATTATTCTGTACCTATGCTTGGCAGAGATGGCTGAATTTAAACTAAGCACATTATCCTGATACTAAATATAATTCAATCCAAATTCAAGACAGAAATTTTGGAATGGTGTCATGAGGACCAGCATGGATTCCTTGCCAAATTGAATAGCCATAATTGGCAAAAATTGCTGTGAGAAGGAATTTGCACAGCAATTTAAATTCTTCTTTGATGAATTTCTGTAAAATGTCCAAAAGGTATAGAGCAAGTGAAGACATCCCTATTTGCAAAAAATAATCTTAAGTTCCTTAGGCAGTGTTGGCATCTATGGCCTTTGAACCATAACAGACTGTATTGTCAAAAAATTATTTTCTCTGCTCAGGGAAGTTTCAGAAAAGGACATAAGACATTGCAGAGAAAGTCAAAGAACCTCAGAAAAACGCAGTAAACAAGCTACCATGCTCACATCATGTAGTGGGATTCTGGAAGGAGAGGAAAAATAGAAAGAAAGAAAAGATTTTTTGAAGTAATGGCTGAAGATTTCCCACATGGGGATGCAGCCTGCATCTAAGTTCAACAAATTCTGAGTATATGAAATGCAAAACATTCCACACCTAGACATACACTGTTTTAGAAGTCAAAGAGAAACAGATGTAGAAAAATATAGAAATCGGCACCCCAAAAATACTCATTAGGAGCCTCACTCAAAATATCACCTGATTTGACATCAGTGGAGACCAGAGATGGCAGGGCAGTAAATTCAAAGTGCTGTGAGTAAAAACAAAGTGCAAATAACCACAGCAAGAACTGCAGGCCAAGCCACAATACCCAGAAAAGCTACTTTCAAGAATGAGATGGATACTGATCAATAAGCAAAAACAAAACCAGAATTAATGGTGAAAGAGATGTCTTAAAGGAAACAAGAAAGGAAATTCTTTGAGAAGAAAACAAATGACCCAACACAATGGCAAATCCCCATGAAAAAGTTAAAGAAAATAGCTCAGATAAAAAAATAACTATGGAGGCAATTATTTCAAGAATTAAGAAGCACAGTACAGCTGAGTGTTTATTTGCTCCTCTTCATTTATGATTTTACACACAGTACTGGATGTATGTAAGTGTACCGTTTCAGTCTACCACTTACAGAATTATCACATATTTGGTGACAGTCATGCAGACAAGATTGATGAGGGCTACACTAATGCTGGAGCCAAGGGTAAAGGAAATCTACAGAGACGAATGAGGAGAACCAGCTACATTAAAAAATTCTGTAACAGATAATACTGGTATACATGTGCCATCTTTCTTCACCAATTTCTCAAAAAAGATTTAAAATAATATAAAGTTAAAATATAATGTCTTAATCAGTTCATAACAAGAATAGATATCATTTGGGGACAAAGGAAGAGAGAATAGCACTTTATAGAAATAATGTTTCTATATTGCACTATTATTGTTAATATAAATCTGAAATATCTCCCAAGAAATAAAACCAGTTATTGCAAGCTCCAAAGCAACCAACGAAGAAAATCAAGAATACATGGAAAAACTACTAGAAAATTAAAGCATTACAATAGAATATATTCACTTCATGAGGAAGAGAGCCATAAGGAAGAAAAAAGGGAAAATATGGGAGAAATTATAGAAAAAAGGTATAAAAACACCTTTATTACTTAGGATTGAATCCAGGGTCTCATGTATGTGAGGCAAGCGTTCTATCACTGGGTATATCATCAGTTTAGAAAGTAATACTTCCAAGTCAAAAACACAGACAGAAAGTACAGGACAGAATTACAATTGTAAGAAAGCTGGAGCAGCTACTTCAACTGAGAGACAAAGTGTACTTCAAGATGAGCAGTTACTAAACATTGCTTTCTGGTGATAAAATGTTCAATTCATGAGAAGATAGGAAAAATATAAACATGCACTGTCCTAATAGAAAAGTTCTAAAATAAACAGAACAAAAGCTTTACAAAACTGGAGAAGCAGATAATTCAGCCATATTTAGATCATTAAACATCCTCTTTTAATAATGGATATAATGTGGAAGACAGTCAAAAGGAAAACTGAACATCCCTATTTAGTAGAACAATCCCCCACTGTCAGCAAATACACATTGTTTTCAAGGCCACTTGGACTTCTTTAGCTATAGTTTATAGTGAGTCATAAAACAAACCCCCAGTTCTCCGTAAGTTATTGAAATCATAAGAAGTATGTTCTAGCACAAGTAAATGGATCAGAAATCAAATGAATGGTTGTGCCTTCTAGAGAACATGCGGTGGGGGGGGCACTTTCCCAAGACATGTCCATTCAGAATTCCTAGATTGTTGCCTCAGGCCAAATACTCTTGATACACATGGCTGCAAATCCCTCTGGCAAACAGTTCCACTGGTGAATTATAACTCATTAATATGGAGAATTCAGATGGTATTTACCCTGCTACCTATGGACAAGTGACTCCCTGGACACGTGACGATCAACACCTCATCATCAAGTAGTTGCTGCTGTTCACCTCTTCTTATTCATTCTAAAAATACAGTTTCTTGGGATGCTTTCCTGTGCCTGCCCACAGCAGATAGTTAGATAAATCACACTGGACTCGGGCAACAGAGAGGCATCTGTCTGTGTATGTTTCTTTGCCAATTGTTTGACAGTAAACCTGAGCAAGTGTATGACAGCTCCAACTCAGCATGTAGCATCACACTGCAGCCAGATAAACAACCCTGCCTGCGTAACCTGTAGCACAGAGGCTTGGGCGGGGGGTGTGGGGGGGATTGGGACTATCTTGATTGGAAAAGAAGAAAAATATTTTAGTAACGCACTTTTAGTAAAGAGGCTGGAAGTACTTGAAGGCACAATGGTCCTTGAAGATACATGATGTTTAGGACATTTGTAAAAAGTGCAATAAGAAAAGAACAGGAATGAAAACGTGAGTTGCAGCTATGCACTGAGGTACAGCCACATATGGAAATGAAGTATTCCACAGAAGAAGCTGATTTACTCTGCATGGCTTTGCAGGTTCTAAGATGCTATTAGCTGAAGACAGTCTACTATGAATAAGGAAATGAGTGGATACAGCCCAAGTAAAGGCAAGGAAAATTCCTAGAAAATGACTATAAGATGTATATTATGAAGTCACTATATACTTTTTTTATGACCAATGCAAGTAAGCTTCCTGCTCATTGAACAGGTAGGAAACTGCAGATTTCAACAGCTAGTCATTACCTTTACAGTGATTTTCATCCCAAGGATATACGCAGTTCTGGAGTCCATTGCAGACTAGTGTGTTATTAATACACATGTTACTGTGGCAGAAGAATGTATTTCCTTCACAAGGAGCTAAAAGCAAAGAGAACAAGACAAGAAGGTTGTAGCTTATGCTTAGTATTAAATCATTCATTTTATAAATCCAGAAATGAGGCTAGAGTGACAACCTGTCACGGGATTGAGATAACAACCTGCCACACGGTTCTCAGAAGTGCTGCTGCACTCGTTATTATTTCCTGTACAATAGAAATAGCAGGCATATGATGGTCGCAATCAGCTGATAAGAATGGCCAGAGATCTTTGCCCTCTTCTGTTTATTCCCAGAAGTGTTTTTCCTTGTGCTTTTCAAGGTGGTGCAGTCGCTTAGCAAAACTTAGGTGCTACCACAAGCATAATAAACTAAGTTTCAAAGTTTAATTCTGCAAGTATAAATTTAGTTTTACTGTGCAAAACACTTATTTGAACAATTAAAATCATTTTGAAAAATACATGCTACGCAGAGTTCTAATGAAAAAAATAAACACTAAGCCAAACCTTGCCACATCATTTAAGTATATGAAAAACAAAGGAAGTAACAAAGACTCAGGACCAAAGTAAAATTGATTCTGAAAAACATGAACAAAATGTGTCAGACTCATATATATTATATTCTACTACATGTGTGTTATACATATTTTAGTGACAATGTACAATGAACCTGATGTTCAGATTATAATGCACATCTAAACAAAATGGTAAAACCCAAGAAGATATGAAATCTGGCCAACTAATTACCAGGATATGTGAGGAACAAATATATCATAACAAATATCACATATGATTTTAATATTAGGAAAATCACATTTCTTTCCTTATACTACTAATAATAACAAAATAACAATAATCTATTTAAAAGCCTCCCTAGTACATTCCCTTGTGGATACCAGTTCATGGAGAATGCTTTAAAGCTAACTTTTATTTTTATTTCTAAGGTTGCAAAGAAATCATTGAATACAATTTGAAGGTTTATTTTGTTCAATAATATTTCTGCAATCCTTTTACAGATAAACATTATAGAAAATATAATTAATACATCCTGTATAACTTATTGTAATTACTAATTAAGGATGTATTAATGATCCATTCGGTCTAAACACTGCCATAGTATGAAGTCTTTATTTTCAAAACCATGTATTGTATGTGCTTTGGAATGTTCCACACAGTTCTAATGAAGAAAATAAATACTAAGCCAAACCCTGCAACATCATTTAAATCTATGAAAAATGAAGGAAGCAACCAAATGGTTTCCTGACCATTTGGTTTCTTTCCAAATGGTCAGGAAACTACTTTTCATAAAGCAGATTAGTAGTATTTTAATATTCCTAGAGAAACTGTGATAAAAAAAAAAAGACTGAAATCCTGAAAATCAGAAGTAAGGCAGAGAGAAGCAGCACAGTCCAAATGGCTCCTCCTGCTTCTCCGCACAAGCCCATCCCTGAGAAAAGTTACTTCTTCCTTCTGTTCATTCTGAGTTTCTGCTTCTTGTTAAAGAATAAACATCATGGAACGGTTAGAAAGAAGTGAGAGTAAATAATACACAGTGATGCTTTTGGACAGCATCCTTTATAACACTTTATTGGGTTAGTGATGACAATAGAAACAGTAAGCAGTACAACAGTCTAAACCTGTTTTAATGTGAAATATAAGGATCTAGTGTGCTGTTGCAAAACCCTGCTCTTTCCTGTAGAACTGAATTTACATTTTTGTACCACAACTGGATGCTTTTTGCAGAACTGACATGGTCTGCTAAGCAGATAATGAAGGTTTCTAAAAACTTGTCCACAGACCAACAAGATGTTTTCTGTAAACAGATTGTTCGGAACAGCTCTGGATGCCTTCACGACAAACGTCACTCAACAAATCAGTGGTCTTGAAAGTATATTTAATCACCAACTAAAGAGTAACTTTAGAAGAATATACATGTTTTGCTACTTTCCATAATGAGCTAGAAAAATAGTAATTAGTAGGTAGAAAGGATTTGTTTAGGTTTTATATCTATAAATACGAAAATGAAAAGTTATGTATACTAGCTTTGAATGCAATACAATAGTATATTTGTAAGAGTGCTGAAATTTGAATTTTAAATAATTCAATTTTTTTGTTTATTCTGTTTAGTATTTTAAAACTATCAATCAGTTGGTATCAGCTGTTAAATATTAGTGATTTTTACTGGGAAGGCAACAGACAATCCAGGAATGACAATGAACCACATTCTTGGCAGTAAGTAATCATGCAAATATGCCAGCTAATTAGGAATCATTTTCCCCTTTACTTTATTCTCCAAATAATGTACCATATCTCTTTTGATTATTTTTGCTACTATTTATAGAATTGCTATGCAAATGACAAAAAATGAGCAAATAATCAAATCCTGCTCTGGTTAAAAAACAGATCTACAATGGCTTATACATGTTAAATGAAAATAAGGTTTGTCTTATAGACACTGAAAATATATCAGATTCTGAATTTCCTTGATATGGTTTATTGAATTATTTCTCTCAAAAATACTGCCAGGCAAGGAATGCTTCATTATAGATCACTATTTTGCTCCTGCGTAAGAAGTAAATCTCAGTTCATACTGATTTCATCAGGCCAAGGAGCCCCAAGCATTTCCAGAGGCTCTGAGCATACCCTGTACCAACGCCAGCTCTGCTGCTGGTATCACAGGCATTAGCAAGCACCCCACAGCATGATTGCGATCTAGCAACTGACTTGTTAAGACGCAGTGCAACACAATGCAGTCAAGACTGTCGTACATGTAAGAGATCATGAGTCTTGATTTGCAAAGTGCAGAAAGTGTACACTCAAACACTACACAGTGACTCCGCCAATACTAACTCCTCTCTCATGGATCAGTGCATGCATATTTATGAACAGCAGGTTTTTTTCGGCTATGAAATTGACTGTACTTGAGGTAAATCATAGTAAGTGTTTCTCCAGCCATAGCAGTCTGAGACTGAGTCCTCGGCCGCAGTACTGGGGCTGGAAGTAGCTCTTATTGGAGAAGAGACAGGTGGTCCTTTCACACTAGCAGTTTTGCTGGACAACGGGGATGTGATGGAGTGAGGGTGGATCCCTGTGCTAGCTTGCAGTGGAGCCTGCTGCCTGGCCTCAGCCACTGTGGGCTTGAGCCTGCTCATGACTCAGCTGTTTGGCTGCCACATTGGTCAGCAGGGTCAAATGGTGCTTTCCTAGCCAGTGTGTGAGGCGGGGTGTGCAGCTGTGCCAGCTACGTGTGTGGCCTGGCCACTCCAGAACGGCAGCTATGCAGAGACTGAGAGCCAAGACACCCGACTTCAAAGCAAAGGTGCAGGGCTTCTTAGTTCTGTGACCTCAGGCGAACATTCAGGCTTCGTCAGCTTCAATCACATCTAACAGCAGTGGTGTTGACCTCCACATAGGGTCAAGGTAAGGAGTAAGTGTAATAAACTTCTAATCACACAAAGGAGAAGTCTGTATATAGTGTATGCTAAGGAAATATTAGCTCTTTTATAGAAATTGTACCATGATAGTTGCCAAAAATAAGATAAAACCTCACAAAGTGAGGAGAAATATAAAAGCTAAACAATAGCTAGATATGGTGGTACATGTCAGTAAACCCAAGTATGAGGAGGCTGAGGCAGGAAGGTTACAAGTTGGAGGTCAGCTTGGACAACTTAGAAAGATCTTATCTCAAAAACAAAACAAAGCAACAGGGAAAAAAGAAGGGCTAGAGGTGGACACCTAGGTTCAATACCTAGCACCAAAAAAAGTGATTTAATTGATTTTATATCTCATAATTTGTCAAACGAGGAGTGTAACTCACAGACCCACACTGGTATTATGCAAGAACCTATATTTGAAACATACACTCAAAGCTTTATTGAACTAAGCTTGCCTAGCTATCCCCACACCTTGGGAGCTATAGACTCCTGATGTAGCCATGTTCACTGCAAAATAGTATGCTTCAATCATAAAGAAAAAACAAAATAAGAATTTTGGTATATCGAATGCAATACCTAAAGCAAATTTTAGCACATTTCTCTTGCTTAATAGAAGTAAGGCTTAATTACATAAGAAATTTAATTTTAATATTCAAACTGAAAGGTTTAACAAGACCATTAAAGCAGCATATATTTTCTAATATCAAATTAGAATGAGAATTATACAGATCCCATTTTGAGGAGACAAAATAAACAAGAGTTAGAAAATAATGTATTATGGCCAGTTGATTCCAATATGAAAGGGATATTTTTCAAAGTATTAATCAATCCCATAAAACTGTAACTTGCAGAAAAGTAATAACATTGTCTTATCATTATAGTAACAGAATTTTTCAAAATATTCAGAAATTTAATAAGCACACCTAGATTTTGAGATTATCTACAAGTACCTTAATTGGTACTTAACTACTCCAGTTTACAATGTCTTCTGTAAGTGTATATACAAATATCTCACAGCAAATGCAAATCCAGGCTGCTCAGTAGTGAGTCATTAAGAGATGTCTGGTTCATTACCTTCACCCCTCCTGCAAAGGGCTCTGGGAAGTCCTGTAGACAGGAAGCTCATTTAACTTTAAATCATACAATTCTAATTTTATTGTTTACCACTTAACAGGTGACGTAATTAGTTTACAAAACTTTAAGAAGTTTTGCCCCAATGTTCAAAAATCATTATAGTGACAAAACTCCTCATTCTTAAGGAGATACAGAACTGTGAGATTATTAAGTTGTAAACCTGGCTAACAATGAGAAGATGCTTTTTTATTATGAAACTCATACATAAACACACTTTGGGGAAAGTTTGTAGAAAATTCAAAGCCAAAATGGGAGCAACGTTTATGTCTAGGATTTATTTTAGTTATTATGTATTTAGCTCTTTTTGAATGTCTTACACATGCATGCATGTGTAAATATACAGTTTATAATTGTTGAACAATCCCTAACTTTTCATGAAATGAATGGTAACATCTAAGAAAAAGGGACCTTCCTCTTCCACATGTTTGGGTCAGTAAAACTAGTTTTTGCAAAGTACTTATTTTGCTATATTTAAAAATAGTTTAAAGTATTTGATTCATTACTCAAGCTGGGTTTTAAATTAGTGTATGCTCCAAATAGAGCCACAAGGTGGCACAGTTACACTAAAGATCAGTGACAGCATCTCTGTCCCTTGTCAAGATGGTAACAGGTCTAGACAAAAAAAAAGGGGGGGGGAGTACAAGGGAAGAACCATGATGTGTGTGTATAAACAGTACAGGTAGGATAAATATGCCGAGCTTCTGCACAATTCTATGAGAAGCAAGATTTGCACTAATAGTGGTTGGACAAGATATTATGTCAGCTTCTAGTACTATGGACAAACATTAGGGAGATAACAAGGTAAAAGGTATTAATTATTGAATATGTGATATAATACAGCTGTAAGAAAAATGATAAGTATATAGCTACACTCTCTTCATTCACTGATTAGAGACATCTGCTATAACAATGCCTGTAAGTATAACATCATGTTTGCACCTTGTACGACACTGAAACATTACAAAAACATTTTGCAATGTATTGATTTGTCGAATCTGTCCTATTAATTTGTCTTGAAACTTTCTCATTGCTATTTTTTCTTCAATAAAAATTATAATAACAAAAAAACATAAAAAAAGATGGTTAAACCAGAATGTACCTGTGGCAAACTGTGTCCATACACTGCAGATCTATTTCCTTACAGGAATGAACAGTACACACACACACACACACACACACACACACACACACACACACACACAGAGAACAGTACAACAGGACATGAACAAGAATTCTGAGCATATTTGAATTTGATTACACTTAGTCAAAAAAAGACTACTAGCCCTAACAAAAAAATTCCAGAATTTTCAAGTATCTCATAGAGATGGAGTCACCATATCTCAGTGTCTCTTACAGATCAATCCTTCATCTGTTCTACAATTCAAGACTTGTAGTTTGTAATTGCTACTTTAATGTTGAAGTTACTGAAGCTTATTCAGTCAGGCTCCTTTCTTTTATTAAAAAAACATCCAAAATCTGCTGAACAATCTTCAAATGTTTACCCAAACTTAAAGCAGACCTAACAGATTTCTCTTGGAAATAGTGATATTTTAAATACTTGTTTGTTGCCATTAATAAAACTAATCTTGATAGATTAATTCAAAGTCAATAGTAAAATCAGACTGCATCATGAAATTTGAACCAATAAAAGCCATTTGGCAATATACTCCTAAGACATCACTCATATTCTGACCTTGTGCCCAACGTGAGGATCGCATAACCCCATGCTAACCCCTGCAGCCTTTGGTGGTTCTGCACAGTCCCCTTGACTCTTGCTTTCCTCAAATTCTATGCTTTGAATATTTATTAGCGGAAGGGGCTGAGTCGCACTAGTTTCCAGGCTGGAATGGAACTCAGCATGCTTCTGCCTCAAATTTGCAAGAGATGGAGCTACCGGCATGTACCATCACGCAGGCTCTTGAAACTTCTTTAAATGGAGTTCTGTCTGATGTCCACATAGCTCGCTATCTGCCACACACACTCATGCACACACCTGCTGTCCTCCCTAGACATATACATACGCACACAGCCACCTGTACTTCTTTGGGCATTCTGCCTTTGCAAAATTTCTTCATCAGATCCTCTACCTCTGATTAAATGAAAATGTTTGCTGAAGTGTGTGGAGACACAGGAGGAACAGAAAATAACTTGGCATACATGCTTTGCTTTGTTTCTCTGATTCAACTCTTACCAGTTTTGAAGACAATGATTTGTCCACAAGCAACAGAGGACACAGGAGCCTGTTCCACTATTCTTTTTGGTTGAGAGATCAAAAGCAGAGCTCTACACTGTTCTAGATGTGGCCCTGTAGCACACATCTGAGTTCAGGAACTCACACTTCACAGAAACACAACCAAAATTTGGGCCAACCTAGGTGGGTGGGATGATTTCTTTGACTTCTGGCTACTAGGCTAGTGTCGACTGCAAACTGCAGCTATTTCCTGTGCTCCACGAGTTGTTTCTCTTCTCCCTCCACATCTTTGTCATGTCTCCTCTCCACTTACATGAAAGACCATTAGCCCTGCGCACTCCAATTCCTACTTAACTCCGCACTTGGAATTCTAATCACCACCTGAATGAATATGGCTGAAAAGGCTCAGGAACTCAGTTCTGTCTCCCTTGCCTCCCCCAGACACGTCTTTTTGGCTTTAATTCAGGGCATGACAATTCCATCACCATTCATGTTAACAGTGCAGAGTGTTCGAGTCCTTCATACCCCCTACATCCGCCCACAGACCAGACATCACCCTGGCATTGCTTGTCTCAGCTCCAAGTTCTTGCTGCTGTCCTCCCTGCTACCACTGGGCTACAGCCCTGTACGTGAGTCTATGTAGTCACCTTCCCCAGGCTCTTCAGGCAGTGGTTCCTAGCCTGAGCTCCCGCCACTATTTGTCTTACCTTCCCTGTGCGCCTCCTCATAATAGAATGTAAGGGGACAACACATATGGCTGTAGGTGCTTTAACAAATGCTCAACAGTGGATCCCAACTCTTTAGACAGCAAAGTTGCTTCAAGCAGCACAATGGCTATGGCATGCCAATTGCTCACTACAGTTTTAATTTCCCAGGAATTTCAACTTTTCTTAATGAATGATGGAGGAAAAGAATTTTCAGAGGTAAAAATGATAAATAATTAGATTATGAGCCTCTAAGATTTACAAGATTGGTTTTAAAATGTATAGTTCACTGATGATTATCTTTGTAATCATGGTACCCTAATTACCTAAACACGAATATAAATCAGAAACATGAATATATCTGTATCCAGCTTTTCATTGTCACTGGAGCGTGATACCCAGCTTCGACAAATTAAGGAAGGAGACGTCCATGTCAGCTCACAGGTGTAAAGGTTTCAGTCCACACACAGCCAGCTGGCCCCGAGGCAGGGCAGCAGGGCAAACAGGGAGCTGAAGAGCAGAGCGACAGGGGGAAGTGACAAGCCCTTCGGCCTTGTCCTCAGCCACCTGTCTTTTCTGTCTTGCTCTTACCTGCCCACAGAGTCAGCAATGCACTCACTAGGGCCCGAACCTACTGATGGCTACAGGGGCCCAAGACCCAGTCACCGGCCCAGTACCCCACCTAGGGCCCGTGAGGCTCTGGGAAGATCTAGATATGCACCATCACACAGATGTCCTCTCAGCACTGTCCCCAAAACAAATATTTGGGGTTTTTCAATTTGTTGGGGTTTAAAAAACATAAATGGGAATTTTTCCTGCTGCCAGATTTTAAACTGAAGATGGCCATTAGGCTATGTAATCAGGACAAATGATTTTTCATTTAAAAATTGCTGACCAAGTTTGAGGTCAGAAATAGATTTATGTCTCTTCTCTTTATGCCCTTTATCATTTTTGTATTTTGTTGCAAAACCAATATCTGTTTCCAAAACTCAGTCCTGATATGAATAAGACTAAGTTATTGGTAAAACATACTCAGTATTACCAAGTAGATATGTCTTAATCTCTTTTCTTAATATAAAAATTGTGTTCACAAACTTGAATTACACAGTTACTGATTTCTTTTTCAATCTTGTACTAAAATTATATATTCTTGCTCTTCTAGGACATAATATATTTAAGAAAGTGAAATACATCTTCATATGAAAATTATGTTCCATAGACAAAGATAATTTCTGGCCCCTTGTATAGTATGAGCCACAGTGTAACTATTTTTCATTCTCAAATTTATTATAAATTATGTCACCATCCTACCTGCCATGAGTCAGCTGCACAACGATCTATCCATTATGTGGAATCTGACACCACAGTTGTGGTTAGGATGGAGACCTGCTTCCTGTCTACACTCTCATCATCACAGAGCCCTGGACATGTGTTTCAGACTTTGCTTTTAAGACTTACGGGTGCTGCAATAGTTAACACTCAGACATACTGTTACTATGGAGGTACAGGACTTGGTATGTTATTGAATTTGTCTAATTCCAAGAAGGAAACTGCAAGTAAAGTTACAGCTGAGCATGGATAGGCAACATGGCTTCAAGCTTATGACTGTGCTGATTCAAGAGGGGACTAGGTAAAACAATAATTTCCTGTATCATTATAACAAATGCTCTGTATTTTCAGTGACGTAGGCAAACTGCAGGGCTGTGAAACCCAAGTCAATGACATCAATAAGTATTTTTCCTAGGATCCTACCTAAAACAACAAGAACCCTGCTGCTGATAGCTGTGTGCATGGGGTACCTTGTCAACCCACACTTTTAATGTAAAGGTAATCCTGCTCTGAAATGTTTAATGAAAGTTCCACAGAATCCCCTATGTTGTTCAGTGAATGTACACAGTGCCCACATTTACTTAAATTAAGCTGACTTGCCTAGTGTAAAATTTACTTAATAGAATTGATTTTATTTTTAGTAGAAGCAGGGATTAAACTCAGCCCTTGCACTTGCCAGGGAAGTGCTGATTCCACAGAGCCATCTCCCTGACCCCCTAGAACTGATTTTAAGTTTTACATATTTCATTGATCTATTATGCATATATGTAAAACTTTTTCAATAATTTGACTGGTGATCAGTAACAAAACTCCATGAAGAATACATTTAAATATTAAAATATTTGACAGTAATTTGCTCTATGGTCAACTAGAATAAAACAAAAGTTTGGAAAAATGAGAAAGGAAGAAGGAAGAGAAGGAGGAAGGGAGGCTGTTCTCCTGAGATGATACAATTTTATATCATCTTTTGCTCAACAATGTCTTTGCATTTGAAAATAAAATGTTAATTATCAGAGTTTCAGTATGTTGCTATCCTGCTAATAGCCATCGCTTATGAACCTTCTGTTCAGTTCACATAGATTTAAAATTTTCACTGTCCTATACTTCTTCTCTCTTTTTCTGGAAAGGGAATGAAGTAATGAAATAATAGACATTATACACAACTAAGAGACCCAAACTAAAATGTGCTTTTAAACATTTTAGGGTCCTATCTCTTATTGTAAAAATAAAACCTTTTCTTTAAAATGGCTGATCCTCAAAAATGTTTAACATTAATTCTTCCCAGGCTGGCCAAGATAGCTCAGCAGACTAAAGTGCCTGTTTAGGCAAGCTTAGGCAAGCGCAGGGACCATGGTTCAATTCCTGGCATCACATGGCATGCTAACCTGCTAACATCACCCTGCGGGTGGGCTGAGCTGGTAATAATAATAATAATAATAATAATAATAATAAGTAATAATAATAAGTAATAATAATACTTCCCTGCTCCATGAATTAAGCATCTATGCTCCATCACAGCCTTCCTCTATGATGTCTTAGCCTTGGAGGCAGCCAGCTCTAACTGAGTTCCCCAAAACCTGTGAGCCAAGCCAAACCTATTCTTTGTAGTTGTAGTTGTTGTGTGTATTGTGCTATTGAATGTGTGTTAAGCCACTGAGAAGATTCATGATGTTGTAGCCAAAGCACCTGGACCAGTCTTAATCCAGCTAGTGATGGTGAGCACTAGTCCACACAGCTTCTGGCCTTCAGAAGTGTTAGATAATATACTATGCTGTTTGCAGCAACTAAATACAAATTATTTTGTTGTAGTATATAGTAGTATATATAGTAGTAGGAAACTAACACAGCCCTGCGGTACACCATGTATCTCATTTCTTAGGTAATCAGAATGTTGATGTACCAGACTTCTGCAAGGATGGACGTGGCTGTACCGCACATCAGTAATAGAGAGAGAGGAGATAGCAGATGTGCGGCAGCTGCAGTTTTTAACCAAGACACCCGGACCACATGCTTGCGAAGGATGCCAAGAGTAACACATTTCTACCTCTTCCCAGCTTTGAATACTATTTTGAAATTCAAGCAAATAGTCATACCACACGATGATCCATCCAGTGTCCTGAGGACATTGCAAAAATGAAGGCTTACCCATGAGATTTTGTCATGAATTAAGTCATCAGTTGTCTATGTTTTGCATTATAAAATTGGTGGATAAATTTGACTGTAATCAATTCATACTATTATATAATCTAAAATAATAACTCTCTACATTATGATATGGTATCTTCAACTGCACAGTTAAAATAATATCAATTAGTTATTTTCTGAAATTGTAACAGTCTTAATTTTATTAATATAGAAAATTATATGTAGAAGTGATATTTTCTTAGGATTATTGTATCCTTTCAGAAAGTAATTATTTCTAGATTAATTTTTTTACAAAACTAATACATATTTACTGTGCTAAAGACACAAATACTTGTACTATCTTAATTTCATTATTTTCTGTATACATGTATTACAGTTATAGTAGACATATTAAATACCTATTCCATATAAATATATACAACTTTATTTTTCTCAGTGTGGGCCCTCAAGTCCAGGACTAACTGTGTAACATCTACAAACCATGTTTTATATCTTAGCACAACTGCCTGCATTAATCTACTGCACCACCTTAAGGGCATGCATGTTACCATAATCATTGGTACAATCCACTTATCTTACCAGCCTTTCTTTGTTGCTGAGAAAAAATGCTCAGGCAGGCCTAAGTTGAAAAGGGAAAGTTTTACTTCAGGTTACAGTTTGAAGCAGTTTCAGGCTATGCTTGGCTTGCACCAAAGCAGGGTGGCAGGACGCAAAGGCATCCCAGAGGAGAACCAGTTCATGGCAGGCAGAAAGCATCAAAGAGCAAGAAACAAGTCACAAATGATAGATTCTTCCTGCCCCTTAATGCCGTGCACAGGCTGCTCACACTTAGGGCAGGCAGCACTCACACCCAGGGTAAGGCACCCTCAATCCTGCCCAGATCTAAGCCAAATCAATCAGTGGGCTAATTTGGTCCTCACACACCCTTGATCCCAGCACTGCACACTAGCTCCTGCCACCTTTGGAAAGTCCCAACTGTGACCACATGAGGCTTTGGGTCGCCATCTAGACACAACCCATAACACCACTTAGGCCTTTTCCTTTTTTTTCACATCTTTCTACCTATTACTGGCAAATTATCTTAGGGGTCAATATTTTAGGTGAAAAGTGAGGACCTTTCTTTGCTCTTCTCTATTTCAGAACTTTGATATGTGTACTGAATTCCTTCAAGAAGCTTGCAGTTTCCTACTAACAATACCCATGTTCTACTTACACCATCTCCTAGTTTGGTGTTTTATTGTTGTTTAAAATATGATAGACACGGATACAACTCCATGTTGCAGCACCTGCCTGGCAAGCCCCAGGTCCTGAGTTTGATTCCTGGTTCACCCTCAAACATACAATAGACAAAAATGAAGCGCCATACTATTTGAATTTATATCTGTTGACTACTACGTGTAAATTTTTCATACATGGTAGGCTATTTATACCTCATTTATATATTATTCTTTTCCTCATTTTCTCATAGAATACTTATTTTTAATTATTGTTATATAATCCTTATTTTTATTGTTTGTAGCATAATATTCTCTAGTTCATTTTTACCATTTACTTTGACCACAGTACTTTTTATATTTATACACTTCTTAACACTTACATATTTGAAATAAAGTGATATTTTCTTTTTCACATCCTGTGTATTATATCTCCTTTCAGAAGACCTGCCAAAATATGATATATATTTTGTCATTTTCCCAGTATCTTTGTACTACTGATATTTATGCCTTTGCCATCTGGCATTTATGTTTCTGTATGATATACAGAAGTAAATATTCCCATACTAATAAGCAACATTTACTCTTCATGATAGGGAGGTCCTGAGATCACTAGTACAAGGTGTCAATTTATACTTTAATTTGGTGACATCACTTTCTTTAGTATATAAGATTTTCTTGGTAAAACACTGAGCGAATACAATGCACTCTGACTGTATTAATTACTCTAAATTTCTTATTATGTATACACTTTTCATTTTCCAGGAGTTAAACTCATGACCTCGTACTTGCCTGTCATAGTGAATTACCTGATTAGGGACGGTTCATCTAAGATCATACATCTTTTAATTAATTTGTAATCAACTAATTAAGAACCATATTTATACTTACAGAACACATTTTCCATAGAATGTAAGATGACTACTAAGTGGTATCTGAAGTTATTCTTGGTTTTACTTCTTACAAAGGGAGAGAATTACAAGGAGCTTCTATTAAGAGATGAGTCTTTTTTTCACATCAGAAAGAACTTAAATGGAACATAATTTAAGTGGAACTCAAATGTTATTGGATTATACCTGTTTTATTATAAGTAAATATATAAATCAAACTTCATAGTCTTTTGCTATATGTTAAACTGAAACTACATTACTTAATTTCTGAAATTATTATAAACTATTTCCTTATAACCTTAAAGTAGTGAATATTTTTATCATTTTATGTGTAGGTCTATGAAATGTCACTAATTAATCAATTAGTGATTGATTAATATTTTACTGTGCAAAAGCTGTACGTAAGAGTGGAAGTGGATTATTTATACAATGGAATATTACTCAGCTATCAAGAAAAATAAACTCAAGTATTTAATGGATAGATGGATGCAACTAGCAACCATACTTCTAAGTGAAATAAATCAGACTCACATGTGTAAACATCGTATTTGCTTCCTACTACAAGAAATTAAAAGAGTAAATCAGATCCAGACAGTACAGCAGATATTGTGAAAGGGAAATTACTCAAAAGGAAAGAACAACTGGGATGGGGAGAAAGGAGAAAAGAAGCCAGGGGAATGATAGCTAAGATATTGTAATTTCTATAAGTTTACTGAAAGGAACAGTTAGTTCCTTTTCTTCTACTTTAGATTAACATTATTTGATCAATTCTGTATGCCTATATCTGTGGATATGAGCAACTATGTTAAAGATAACAGTATGCATCTTCTCCCTCCAACCTCGGCTGGCACAAGATGGGAGGGGTGTCCACAGCCTCATCTTATTTTGAAATCTTGTATCATTTTTCTCTCTTTATTATAAAAAAAATCAGATGAGAAGCTAAAGGAATAACTTCAGAAGTCAGCCTAGATACTGCTTATGCTGTGCACTCATCACCATGAACTCATGCTTTGAGCACAGAGCAGGATAGTTGCAGAGAAAAGAGCAGGTGGTTCCCCTGGGCCAGGCATTTTTCATCGAGGTTTCTGCTTTTCCATAGTGGACTGTTAATTTTAAAACATACAGTTTGATAATAGCTATTCATATATAATACACTCAAAATAGAAGTTAACTAAATTTAATATTTTTAAAACTGAATTTTTTTTTTTTTTTTTTTTTGGTGAATCTGGGGATTGAATTCAAGCCCTTGCGCTTGCCAGGGAAGTGCTTATTCCACTGAGCCGTCTCTCTGGCACCCAAAATTGCATAATTTTTAAGGCAAATTATTTTATAAAAAGTTATACAAATTCATTAAAGCAATATAATAGCAATTCAATGAAATATGGCATACTTTAATTGATACTTGAAAGAATTTTCCAATGTATGAAACATTCATCTCAAGTTCGATTCTTTTTTAACTATGAAAATAAGCCAGGTTCTAATCTAAAGTTGTTTCACAATTTTTTTTTCTTTTTTATCCATGAAATTAGTTGAATAAATTAGTTACTTATAATTTTACTATTAGCTCAGAATACATCTGAAGTGTGGATATAATTCCTTGGAGAGTCTTTCCTTAGATAATATAAACCAAAATTCATATGTAAAATATTTTTCTTCTACTTTAGATTATCAGTACATGGGTTTTCAAAGAGTGGAATAAATACAGCAAATGGTGCTATTTACAACATCTAAATGGATATAAACTGACAAAGTAAGTGACTGTCTTCTGGCAATAGTACAGATTTGTGTCTTGCCTCTGTACAGGATACAGCACGGGTGTGATTCTTCTGAAGGTAACGTGTTTTAGAGCAGTAAAAATCAGCGGGATGCCGTGAGCTTCACAACACTCAGATGACAGAGGAAGAGATGGAAGCAATAATGGGGTGGGCAGAGGCATTGCAGGGTCATGCAGGAGGCCTTCGGTCTCCAGACTTCAGATAGGCCTAATTCTTTTTCAATAATCTCATGAAATAATCTTGCCATTACTTGTATTAGTAACTTTTATGGTCGTAAGTACTGTCATCTAATGCACGTCCCATAAAATGCTTCTAATGGCCACATACAAGATAGGAGGATGAAGGAACTTATTATACTTTCCCTTAGAGATTATCTCTTCTTCCTTTCCTATAGCTTATTTAGGTACAAATGTCAAAATACAGTGACTTGAAGTTATATTCATATTGGTATTCATTATTCCTCAGATTAATGTCTTAGAATAGAAGTACCTCACCATAATTTGGTTGCTATAATAGATGTGGTTCTAGAAAATTCTCGTGTTTATAACATGTAACTATATTATATGCCCAGAATACACAATAAGTAGGAATGAAAAACAGTGCTGAAACATGACCTAGGGTTCTAACTGTTCACTATTTTCAGTCATCATTTTCATCAGACTTCTCTTTAGAAAATTGAGAGATCTGCTACAGAAGTGTTGCAAAATGCCCAAGTTATACTCAAGAGGCTTCATGAGACAGGGAAGTAAGAGTGTTATAGGCAGCTGAGCTAGATAGAAATAATATAAGCAGGTAGGGCTGGGCCCTCAAAGGAAGACAAGATAACTTGCAACTGTGGGAGAGACAGGTACCTCCACTGTGGGCCAGACCCCCAGATGAAAGATAAAACAAATGCACCCACATAGTTCTCAAGGATAATCATCAGGGACTGATATTCTAAATAAGTCTCTATCACCTTGAGGAAGCCAGGAAGAGTCACTAAATCAATCCCCTACAGGAAAAGCCCCTGTTCTATATTTATGCATGCTTGCTATGTTAACTCTTTCCCCATTTGATCCTGACTTAATTTTACCTGAGCAATTGTGCTTGTAATCTTATTGTTAATCCATAGTTTTGTCCCACCTCATGCTCACCTTTCAATTTCACATGTTTTCCACCTTGGACTTGTCTCACATCATGGATTTACCCCATAAAAATCCCCAGAAAAAGCAGATTCCTTTTGGGTCTCTTCCTCAGACAGAAGCTTTCTTTCCCTCAAAAGTATGTATTCTACTCTTAACCTCTGTTGTTCCTAAAATTTATTCTTCAATTTTAGAGAACAAGAACTTGTCCCAGATATCTAATAGGCTCAGAGTTTCTTTCCCCTATATCAAAATTACTATTCTTGTCTCAATTCTATTAACAAATTAAATATGAGATTGAAAATGAGCAGGGAAACTCAATTAACTCTCTGGACCTTTTCTTTTGAGTTCTTAAAATATGAGGGACTGAAATAGCTAATTTCTGAACCCTCCTCTGCCTCCCCCAGGGGTAACTATAAGTCCTAACATAAAAATATTTAACAGATACTGTTATGCTACTGAGTTTGTTCTATTTCATACCAGGTAGGATTCTATAACAAAATAGCATAAAACAAGTAACTTACAATCAACATAAATTTTATTTCCCAGGCTGAAGTCCGAGAACCAAATTAAGTCCCTAGAAGACATACTGTTTGGTGAGGGTCAGTGTCTTCATAGAAACCATCTTCTCCTTCCAACCTCAGCTGGCACAAGATGGGAGGGGTGTCCATAGCCTTTTCTTGTAAGGTTACTAATCTTATACATGGGGGCTCTGACCCCACCAAATATCACCTCAAAAAAGCTCCCATGTCCATATACCATCACCTTGGAGATGAGGGTCTCATTTAGATTTTCATGAGATAAAAATATATTCGTTATATTACATTATGTTTTATTATATCTAAAAACATACATACAAATTGTGTATGTATTTTTATGATTTAAATAGGGATTGTCCCTGAAGATAGATGCTAGCATTTAATCTCCATTGTAAAGTACACAGATGGTAGAAATTGTATGTAAATATGATTTTGTGGCATGGAACCCTTGGAAAGGGATACAGGCATCATGATGGGGCCCCATGGGTGAATCTTTGTGACCTCATCAGAGGACAAAGTAAGCAAGGTCACATATGAGCTCTCTCTTGCACCTGATACATGCATTGCTTTTCCTGTCTGCCAGCACCAGGCCCATTGCCTCATAAGGTTCCAGATGATGAACCAGAAGCTCCAGAATGATGACCCCAAATGAGCTTCTTTACTTTAGAACTTACTATGGCATACTTTTATCTCTTAAAATAGACAAAATTAGCTTTCAATATGGTATTATCTAAAGCCTTTAAGAATATTGAATGAAGGGCCGAGGATCTAGCTCAGTAGCATAGTGCCTGCTGACAAACATGAAGTCATGAGTTTGATTCTTGGTGCAAAAAAAGAATATTGAATACATAAGAGAACTTCAGGAGATTTTTAAATCTAGTCAGTCAGTATAACCAAGTATTTTAATTTTTCTTTCTGTAGTGGGAATAATTAATATTTCCCAAAAATTCTCAAGAATTAAATGTATCACTATTAGCTAGTCTTAATTCTGCTACAATGACAAATGAGCAGAATTCATCCCAATTAAAAATAAAAATTCTTATAATTTATAAAGGTTAACATTTATGCTATTTGTAATGCACCACACACACACACACACACACACACACACATATATATACATGTATGTATAGTTAAAAATTTAGAAATACTCATCCTCAAAGCAAAGGTACAATTCATTGAATCTGACAGAAGAATTGGCCATGAGACACCGAAAAGTGTTATCGAGTAGTCTGAATTTCCCCATATTCAAGGAAAAAATGATAAGCATCTGTTTTCTTCCTAAACACCTTACTGAAATAGACATGCCCACTCTATGACATTTTAATCTACTGTAATGAAGATGTGGATATTGACGTGTTGTTTAAGTCTAGGATAAGAGTGATTTAACACCCCAGAAGATGGCACAAAATTTAGTAACACTGAGTGACATTGACAACTTCTGGTGCCTTGAAATTCCCTACTGAGTTATAGGAAGAGAACTTAGTCACAGTAATTTATTCATTATTTAAAACTGCCTAATATATTTAGCATTTATGATACTGACCACTGTACTGCTGTTAATAATGATAATCTCTGAACTTCCAAAAATATTATCTTTTTTATTTAAAAATAATATGATTTTGAAATACAGAATTCCTATTTCTTTCCTTCTTTCTTTCTTTCTTTCTTTCTTTCTTTCTTTCTTTCTTTCTTTCTTTTTTTTGTGGAACCAGGGATTGAACTCAAACCCCTGAGCTTACCAGGCAAGCGCTTATTCTACTGAGCCATCTCCTGGGCCTCCCAGGTTTCCTATTACTTAAAGCAGAATTTCTGAGGATTCTTCTTTATTTGCATAAATGTATAAAATGTAAATATTCAAGTATCTGAAGATTATTCTAAATATATCTACTAACATGTCTCATCACTATCTATTAGACTATAGTTTTCTATCATTGGTGCACTTGATAAATTAATTTGAATAGAATTTAATTTGCTAATTTCCTTGAAACTTTTTCTTTTTTTTTTGGTCTTTTTGAGACAGGGTCTTACTATGCAGTTGAGGCTGGCCTTAAGCTCACTTTGTAGCTCAGGCTGGTCTCGAACTCACAATAATCCTCCTGCCTCAGCCCCCCGAGTGCTGGGATTACAGGCATGCACCACCACGCCCGGCCTGAAACTTTTTTCTATTAACTCTCTTACAAATAATTGTTTTTGTCTAATCATGACCCTAGTTGCAAACTTATTTGAAATCAATGTCCCTACCAGACCAGCTTACTAAATAAAGCGAACCTATCAAGTATTTGTATGCATGTTTTTAAATTTAAACTCAAATTTCAGCAGAAGTTGCTACATCAATTCCATATGCTTGATGAGAACTAAACTGAAAGTGAATGCAATTTATTGTTTGCCAGTCAAATGTGTGAACTCCTGTAGGCAAGTCTACAATACGCTGTACCCTGCCATAAGGAATCTGAATGTAACAGCAACTCTCTCCTGTCACTGGATCAAAATGAAGGAGAAAGAACCTCCTTGACTTTCACAACTTATTAGGAAGCACCCTGCTGTGCCCACACCACATGCAGGAAACACCATTAATAGCTTATGAACGTGGAATCACATGACGTCGCGAGGGACAGTCAAGTGCTGAGAGTCTTACGTTCTTGAAAGGACGTGAAGAGCATCTGAAATCGGCTGCTGCGACTGCCCTCATCTGCCCACATGCGGATCACCCCCAGACCTGTGCGGAGCATCACGTCGTTCGCCACCGTGCTACAGAACTTGGCCTTCAAATCCTCCACAGAACTGCTCCCGTCGTACACAGCCACAAAATTCCTTTTGCATTCATTAGAATTCTGCATCTCATAGTCCAAGAATCGCAAGTATATCTGTAAAACAAAGATAAAATGTCTCCATTTGGAAATGTGATGGTGGAGCGGAAAGTGGCAGAGCTTCCTTTCTCCCTTTCAAATGCACAAGGCAGCGTTGATTGCAATCAATGTTATTATTTTTTACTCTGTGGATAGCAGGAAGATGTTCAAGTAAGAACAAATTTTGTTTAATTTTTTTTGCAAATGTTATTATCCTTTCTTTACTTAAATGCATCATTTTCCTTAGCTGTATATTATGCTTTAAATGATACTTATATCTTCCTGCAACTTATTTGGAATCAGTTCTTACTTTCACGGGTTTACACACTATTTACTTTGGTTAGAAAAAAAGTTTCAAATGTCCTCAATGAAGTTTTTTAATTCCATGGCTTGTTTATAATTCCAAAAATGTTTGGAGAGAAATAACCTATATTAATACTAAAGGAAAATAAAAACTGTATCAAAAGACAGCCTCTCAGACTCATGAGATAGCTCAGTGGACTAAAACACATGCTTAGGCAAGCACAGGGACTGGGATTCAATCTCTGGCATCACATGCTGCATGAATCCTGCCCCTGGGTGCACTGAGCTGGCCACTTAGATCAGGCCTCGTGGCACATGTCTGTAATCCCAGCACTGTGGAGGCTGAAAACAGGAGGATCATTATGAGTCCAAGCTGTGCAATGAGACCCTATAACAACCAAATACATTAGAAAGAAAAAGAAAGACAGCCTCTCACTTCACTTTGTTGCACTTTTAAGCATAACTACTATTTAAGTTTTGAGATGTGCTATATAAAAAAAAAGTTAAAAGGCAAAGCTAACCATAATTATTCATATCAGAGTTACAGTCATTTCCTATAAAAGATTTAATAAGTACAAAATGCTGTGCAATTTACATTGTATTTTTTTTTTGTTTATTTATTACAGGTTCTACAGGGACTCACTACACAGATTGGACTCATAGTGATCCTCCTGCTTTCAGCCTCCCAAGTGCCCAGTCTTGTATGTTATTCTTTATGCACTGTACATTCAGATGTGTGAGCTCCGATTCAAAAGAAGAAAGCTGGAAATCAGACATGAGGTCCTCCTAACATCCCAGTCCACAATCCTTCCACAAAGGCAACCTGCTTCCTGTACATTGAATTTGGATCAATAAATACTACTGAACTTTGCCAATGTGCATTCAGAATAGTGACAATTAATTGCACCAGAGATAAGTCTATAAAGGCATTTGTTCATGCAGGTAACAATTCAGCAATATTTACAACTTCGCCTCTTACTCAGTCATGAACACACATCACAACACTGTAGGCATCATGTGAACAACAGAATGAAATCCAGTGCTGACAATGGTGTCACCTAAAGCATGACACTCACAGTGTCAAACTGCGAGTATTATAGGAAGAAATGGAAAGCAAAACACTGGGAGCCCAGGTCATGTCAGAGGGGTATGTGGAGTAATTACGGAACACAAAAAAGGCGCCCTTTACACAGGTTACTTCTAAATACTCAGTTTTATTTTTAAAATGCATGAAAATTGTCTCTTTGCTCTTAGATTCATATCTCTTTAGGTAACATGGATTTAAACTAAAGACGTCCAGTCAGTTCAAAGTTCATTTTTCATCTCTTCATACACATGTGTTCTTATTTCAGATATTATAAGTCTGATGAGACAACCTTTTGCAAGATATGGAATGTCTACACTAACTTCAAAATTTCATTATTTTAAATACCTCTAGCCCTCAGTGTTTGTACCAACTTAGGTGCCAGCCTCTGCTCATTTCACTCTCGAGATGGTTGTCTCCCACATCTACTGCCTTACATGACCTTGCGACAGTCTCTGAACTAACCTGGGTGTTTGCAAGGTACAGACTCCCTAGACCAGCTCACAACCTCAATCCAAAGTTAAAAAAATACAAACTTATTCAATCAGTATTAGGTTTCTAAGAAACAAATCTAGAAACCACACTTCTTTAATCAAAATTGCTTAATGTCATATAATTTAAAAATCACAAATTATCATATTTTCTTTCTTATAGGAAACTTTAAAAAATCACTGCAGACTCACCTTGAAAAATGTCAGCTTGTATGCCCAAAGCACTGTCACGGCCTCCGTTACTGTCAGCTAGCAACTTCTTTCTGACAAGTCACGTTTTCATGCAATTCTTCATGCCAATAAAGATTCTCCCATTTATCACACACCACCACCCTAGTATAATTGTTCTCTACACTTTCTATGCTAAATTATAATTTGAACACTTTTTTTATTCTTTGTTTTGATTGAACCGGGGATTGAACTCAGGCCCTTGTGCTTTCCAGGCAAGCACTTATTCTACTGAGCTATCTCTCTGGCCCCAATTTTGAACACATTTTAAGCTATTATCCAGGTAGTACATCTTTTCTACCAAATTATGTTGTTCTGAAAAGCTGGGCAGCAGTTTCAAATTCTAGACATTAAACCATGTTTATGTGGAGTAAGCATTCCACACAAGTTTGGGCATAGATATACTTGTGTGGACCCTGAATTGGAAGAATCTATTTTCTTCGTTAATTCTTTTTTATATGTATTGAATTTTTATTGGACATCTACAGGTCAGACATTATTTTAAGGCTACAAATAATGATAATTATATGGAATAGCCATTTTCTTATTTATAGTAGAAAATTTTAGGAAGTAATCTTTTTGTAGGCAGATAAGTTAGATAGAAATATTATAGGCAGTCAGACAGAGCCAGATCCTCAAAGAGACAATACAGAAGACAAGGTAATTTTGCAACTTCTGGAAGTTGCAAAATCACATACTCCCTTCTGTGGGCCAGACCTCAAGGCAAAAGTGAACAAATACAGCCACATACTTGCCTAGAAATGGTCGTCAATGATTGATATTCTAAATAAGTATCAAACACCTTCAAAGAGCGCAAAGGAGTCATTAGCCCAACCCCCAACAGGAAGACTCTGTTCCATATTCACACCAGCTTGCTACACAGTTTGCTTCCCCATTTGATTCCAATTTAATCAATTTTACCTGAGCAATGGTGCTTGTAATCTCATTGGCTAACCATAATTTTGTCCCAACTTATGCCCACCTAAGCAAGTTCCCATGCTCTTCACCACCTTAGACCTGTCTCATCACATGGTTTTACTCCATAAAAGTCCCTAGAAGAGATAGCTTCCTGGGACCACCTGCTCACTCCACCCTATGTCTGTCCCTCTCTCATACAGGAGCTTTCCCCCCAATAAATATATTCTGCTCATAACTTCCATTTGTTCCTAAAATTCATCTTTGTTTTTAGATAACATGACCTTGTCCTAAGTACCTTTTAGATTGAGAGTTTCATTTTTCTCCTATATCATTTGGAGGTCATACACTGGGATAATTTTTCCCATACTTCAGTCTTAGAAGAGGATACAATATAAGTCTAAAGCATGAGGCAAAGGGACAAGGCCGTAGATTTCAGACGTGTAAGAAGCTGAAAATAAAATATGATACCCAAAGGGAAGTACTCCTGATATAACTGTGAGAAGAACAATAACAGAGACATAGGAAAAATGAATGGAATTGAACAGTGGAAAGCATTAAAGTTTTATTATGCTTTGCCTGTAACAAAGGTTTTATATACAGGTGATCTGCAGTGTTCAGTTGGAAGCTGCCCTAAAATTTCCAGTTATGTAGAGGGTGACTTTAAATGAACTGCCACGGTCACACTCTCAAGGAACCCTGCACGGTCCTCCTGCACTCATTATTGCTTTATTTTATTCCACCAAAAGCTCACATATAACTCATAGCCCACCTGTGATGTACTCTTCCCAGCACAGTAGTAAATTCCTGAAATTATACTGAGAATTCCAGCAATGTCCAACTTAAGGCATGTATCTCAAAAATGTTGTATCTTCCAAATCTTTGCTAGCTGTTGTACTTTGCTTTTCAAATACACAATTTATCTAAAAAGAAGGAGGTTTGCAGGTGACCTTTACAAGAATGCTGGAGCAAATCAGGCACAACAACTTGCACAAGAAAAGGCAGCAAATTGATACATAAGTCTTAAATAGGATTAAAATCCTCAACTCCAGTTTTTGATTCTTTTTACCACATTATTCTGCCCTCTCCTGACCAAAGCAAACATCCTAAAAATGTGTTTCAGCACGTAACTAGTTTGGTAATGTAAACTAAGACATGGCTATGCTTAGAAGAACACAAATTTGTGAAGTGAAACATATACTTGTATTTTAAAACATAGCTTTCAAAGTAATACACAGTTTAAGTTGATATGATTCAAATTTATCTGTAAGACAAATACCCATAAGCATAAGTGATACAATGTATCACTGTTTATAGTATATCACAAAATAACTCCTCCACTGCCTACAAAACGTAAAATACATAATTAAGTAAAGTTTGATTACTTTAAGGAAAAAAATCAGGTGATCACCTGCTCTTATTCAGGTGAAAGTTTTTGTCACATAATGTATCAGGATAATTATTTCAAGTTTCTTATATCACACGCAGACATAACTTGAAATGCGAACTATTATTGGGGGAAAAGATGCTTGGTTTATTGACAGTCTCTTTTCGCCCTTCTAAAACATTATTTCATTCAGTTCTCTAAAGAACAATGGATTCTTGTTTCAGACATTTTAAGGTGAAGAAAACTGAAACTTAAAAAAAAAAATCAAGAAACATTTTATGTTAATGCAACACCAATCCAGAATAAATTAGCTGGCATTGGAGTCAGGGATACCTGATGTTGGGCTACTCAATGTCAGAATACATAGCTTCACAATAACAAAACGAAACAAACAAACAAAAATCCTCAAGGACACTCTTCTAGATACAGAAGGCAACAAAACAAATTATCATAAAATCAGTATTAAATAAAAAGTAAATAAGCAAAATCAACCATTTCTATAGGAGTTAGAAAACATGCAGGCTATCTATAAAGTTCATAGATCTTAAATGTGTCTCTTTGAAATCAATGGCTTTTAAAATTCTTTAGAGATAGAATTACTTTATGGATGAGTAATGCTGGTTAGGAAGTCTACTTGCGTTCTTTTGTCATTTGACAGTTCTAAAGTGTCTGCGTGTTTCATGAGGTAATTATCTTGTACGTGAATTAAAATGACTGCTATCTCCGCACCTTCTATATATAAAATCTGTTATTATTAAATGGAGTATTATTTATAAGAAAGTGAATAATTATCATCACTAGAGTTTATATAATCAATGCTGAAGCATTTCACAATTTTCTCACTTCAACTTTGATATCATATAGCTGGAAAAATAAAATATACTAATAAAGAATTCACTACAATGGGCCCACAAGTCATTGCACAAGCTGAAAGTTCATTACCCTGAAAAATTGGCCAAGCTTTCTCTCACTAACTCTGTGTATGTCATCTAAAAGCTCCCACCTTATTTTGAATAGAATGATCATCTCATTAACTGAAAGCTTGTGCCATAAGAGCTCTAAGAGAAAGAATTATTTAAGGGGGTCAGTGACAGAAAATTTTTTAGTCCTGCATAACTCTAGCAAAATGTTCAGATTATCATCTCTCCTCATTGAATCATTGTGATGTATTCTTCTTTTTAATCAATCACAAAGAGTTGGTGCTGACAAGATGATTTATTGAAGGGGGCATGGGAAACTTCAAAACATAAACAATTTCTGGTGATATCTGCTTTCCAAATCACAATAATATGGAAAGCTGAATTTTTTATATGGAAAGCAAATCAATCTGGCTAACAATTTAGTAGGTAATATATCTACAAAAAAATTTAATACCAACTGCTCAACCTAATCTCTCCTTTCATGTTATAAATATACAGAAAAACTAGATATTGAGGCTCTAACTGAAGATTTGCTAGAACAGTCCTTCATGTGAATTCAGTATGCCAAAGTTAGAGGTGCTGCATGTGATTTCAATTTTGCTGGACTATTATATTAATAAAACCCTCATCTCTTGTTTTTGAAGTTCTAGGAAATGTGTGTGAATCACATTTCATTTACGGCAGCCATCCATTTTTTCCCAAATAAAGTGTATATCAATATATTTGCCACTTAGGAAAAGTTAAGAACCAATCTATAATTTATATGAGTTTTAATACATTTCAAAACCAGAGTCTAAACAAGTCCAGGATATTGTGGCTGCTACTTTATCATCAACTTTCAGGTTAATAATCTTAGGCAGGATATCAGATGAATTTTGAATCTAGTAACATCTGCTTAATTTAGAAAATAAAACTAGACTATTATGCTGTGTTTTAAAATCTGAAAACAAACACACATGCACACAACCATAAATCTTGGTATAATAATATTAAAATCATTTTCAGGTTGGAATAGAAAAATAACAAAATATTTCAAGTCCACCTGAGAAGGCCTCTAAATTCTAATGGCAAAAAATTCATTTATTAAACAAGTTGAGCCATAACAATTTCTTTGGTAGATATCCAGACAGTCAAAATTTTTCACTTTGTTTACTAATTTTATTCTCTTTTTGGAGATAAGAACAGACTTCATTTTCAGATCACTGTAACTCATTCGTTACTACCCTTAGTCTATTGCATTAGTTTTCTGTTAGTTCATAACAAATTACCTCAAATTTATCAGCGTTAAGTAGTACCTATTTATCACTTCACAGTTTCACAGTTCAGAAATACAAATCCCAGACTGACTGTTCTCTGCTAAAGCTGAAAACCCAGTTCCTTGCTGTTCCTGGACTATGCTCCTGGTTGTCCCATGACTGCTCATCAGGGTCTTCCTCCCTCCTGGAAAAGGAGGCCTTGAGCCCTGCTTCTCTGACTTGCCCACAACTACAGAAAGCTGTTTTCAGTGGGCTCTCCTGATTAGATGGGGGCCACCTGCACCATCCTGCTCTGGGTTAAATTCGACTGAAAGGCAGCTTTACTTCTGAAACAACAACAAAAATCCTTTCGTGAGGTAATTTAACATAATCAGGTGTCTGATATTCTTGAATCCAAAAATCTTGGGTGTTTAATCTTTTCCTTCCTTCCTTCCTTCCTTCCTTCCTTCCTTCCTTCCTTCCTTCCTTCCTTCCTTCCTTCCTTCCTTCCTTCCTTCCAGCAGAACCAGGGCTTGAACTCAGACCTTTGAGCTTCCCAGGGAAGCACTTATTCTACTGAGCCATCTCCCTGGCCCCCCCAAATATTCTATTTGGTTTAAAAGTTAACTTTAAGTAATAAAAGATGAGTAAATAATAAAATCTCCAGTTAAATTCTCCTAAAATATTAATCACTATTTTACCTTCCTTGGCACATTTTGATTTGTTTTTTTTAATTTACCTCCCATATTTTTTTAGCAAACTTGATCTTTTCCCAAAATATTTGGTTTTGTGACATCAAACTGGACCAGGAATTAGGAGATATTGATCTTGTTCCAGCTCTTTTGCTAACTAGCCAAATATTTGAGCAAGTCACTTATCATAGATTCATGGAATTTTGCTTTTGAGAGGACTTTCATATCATCTCTGCCAAGATTACTTGATTTTTAATTATTATGCAAAATCTCTGCCAAATTCTGCTTGGATTCCTCCTCTAGAATCTCATTTGAACTTCATTATTAAAACAAAAGCCTTCTCTATATTAAATTGAAAGCTATATCTCTCTAGTGTCAAAAATTCTAATAAATTACAGAATGTAAAACTATGCAGATTAAGTCTTTTTCCTCTTCATATGGCAGGCTTTCAAATGTCTGAAGATTGCAGATATATATATATATATATATATATATATATATATATATATATATATATATGAGTTTTAATTGAATACCATGTTGCTTGGGACTTGGTAGCTAAGAAACGTAGGGGTCTGGAGCTTAAGCAATTATAGCTCACATCATTACCCTGATTCAGTGCTCTACTATTTCATGCTGGTGACTCTTTTCTGGACTAAATTCAGAGCTAGGTGTAAGAATAGTATTCCACTATGCTGCTCTAGAATCTTTATGCAAAATATATATGGAGCTGTATTTCTTCATCACATGGTCAAACAAGAGAAAATTCTGTTATTCTAACTCAGGTTATTAATCTTTAAATCAGCTGTTCTATAACAGGCATCTCATATTCTTTTAGTCTCTTCTTTATTTTATTTTTTTTTTCACTTATGTATTTGGTATAGGGTCTCCCTACACAGCTTGAACTCCAAGTGATCCTTCTGTTTTCTGCCTCCCAGATTTGGTCACCCCAGGGCATGCAGAACTGGGGATCAAGCCCATGGTCCCTGCGCTTGCCAAAGCAGGCACTTAATCCACTAAGCTATCTCACAGGCCTTCATCTCTTGTTTTTGAAGTTCTAGGAAATGTGTATGAATCACACTTCATTTACAGCAGCCATCCATTTTTTCCCAAATAAAGTGTATATCAATATATTTTCCACTTAGGAAAAGTTAAGAACCAACCTGTAATTTATATGAGTTTTAATAGAACTCAAGCTACTTGGCACTTCCATTGCACAACATGGTTCAATCCTACCAGGTATCATTCAGATATTCACCATGAGCTATTTCACATTTCACTTGTGCTTTGATGGTTTGTTCTAGTAAACTGTTAGGAACTTTGTAAAAGTAGAAAGCCCACCCACATGGTCAGTAATACCCATCTCTTGCTTTTCTCTGTAGCATTCAAAGCTACTTCTGTCCTCTGACCTTTAATTCAGCAGAGAAAGCCTGTCACAATAGAGCCATCTTCTTTCAGCTCTGCAGGCAACTTCCCCTTTGGGTCACAGAATGCTAAATTGTGTAACAGTCAGGTGCACTCGATATCATTGTTCTGGGATCATACAAAAGGCAGCCTATTTACCAGGTGGAAGACAGAAGTGTGTATTCACACTCTCACCAAATCATTTCACTTACCGCTGCAGTGACAAGATGCTGATGGTCACAGTAAGGTGCCATATACATATTTCCTGCTTACAACATCTTTCAAAAAATCGTTCATTTGTATAGATTAAGAAAAATGGAGAGCACTTGCCTGTGAATCCACAAGTTATGTAGGGAAGGATAATAATATGAGATCTAGCCGTATGATAATCCATGTAGATATTTATAGCTTTATGTTGGCTAAAGCTTTTATCAACAACAAAAATATCTGTGTCTCTCCAGAGTGCAATTAACTTTCTCAAAGACTTGCTGTGGTGCAGAGCCCTGCAAGCACCATAGCTGGAAGCTGGATCATGGTCTCTGAGTCCCTGTTACCATAAGTACAGGGAATGTGCCATTCTTCCCTTAGATAAGCAAACCCTAGAGCCAAATTCAAGGTAGAAAGACAGAGGTATTTCTTGAAATGCCAGACCCTTCAGAGCCGACTCTTCTTTCTCCTCAGTCCGAATATCCCTGTTTCTGTCTTTCCCATTTCTTTCACTGTCTGCCAGCAAAAGGGTCGCACCACTGGGATCCAGGCCACAGCTATGAGTCAGGTTCTGTGCAGCACTCTACTTCTAAAATGCAAATCTAGCTTCATCACTTTCCTGCTGTGCTCTTTCATCTATCACTAATGGACCTAGGATGAAGTCCAAGTTCTCTGGGGTGGCCCACAGAGCCCTGCAGCTTGATGACTCACCACACCTTCAGTCGTGGTTGATAGGGTCACAGGCTATTGCTTTAATTCCTGAAAAATGTGCTCTCTGATGATTCCCTGACACACAGATGCGATCTGTGTGCCAAAAGCTTCCACCTGCAGACCTGGTCAATGCTGTTCCTGTCTGGGTCCATTCCTGACCATACAGCTAGGTGTGCCTGTGGCTTTGCTCACTCCCTGCACCCTTACCAACATCTCAGTGACTTGATCTTATTGCTTGGATAATTTTATCAGGCATTTATCTAAACAATAAACTAAAATCCTGAGGACAGGGCTGACATGATTTTTGTTTCTCTGTCCTAGTGCTTGACACTTTATAGAGTTACTAAACCAATTAATTAAATAAGCATTTCAAATTCAATAAAATCTACTCTGATTCCAATAAATCTGCAATGTTTTGTTGCAGTTCTATAATCGAAGAATGAGAATAAAAGAGAAAAAGTAAATAATCAAAACTTAACATTTCCAACAGTTAGTGGCACAAATTACTTATCCTCGATATTTCTGAAGCTAGATCTACAAACAAGATAAATATATATGCTCTAAAAACAAGAAATTCTTAATTAGTTATCTCACTCTGCATTTGCTCCATACTGCATGCAGTGTGTTACATATAATATTCAAAATTTTTATAAGATATTGTATTATAAAATCAGGGTAATCAACATAAAATGTAGATATTTTGGTACTATAACAAAACAGAGTTGCTAATTCTTATCACAAATTTGCCTATAATAATCCCAAGAAATTAACAGGGAGGTGACCAAGTAACTGTCTCCTTCAAAAGATTACAGTTTCCCAGGTGCTAGTCCTATTGTCATTGGCCTTGCATCATCAGTATTTGTATGCCAGAGATACATGATTTTGTAATTCCTGTCCATTTCTTCCATAGATGTGATTTTAGGCTGAAAAAAATACTACAGCTACTGATGAAAGGGCATAAATGCAATTATGCTTACAATTTCTGCTCCTGTCTAACAATTCAACTTTTTCTGAAAAGTAACTTGGTTTTAGAATTTTTATCTGGGTTATAAAATAATTTTTTCAGCACACTCTTCTTATTACAATACATGACACAGAGAGGCAGGCCAGACACAGGAAAACAAGTTGTATTTCCAAACCAAAAAAAGAAAAATGATAGCTTATGATTGCCCTCTGAAACATTGGAGGCATGTCCAGTTGCTTCAAAGCAGTATATAGTCATACAGTCTAGACTTTTCCAAGTCACCTGTCAGTCTGTGCTCCATCCTTGGACTCACCTTGGATCGCGGAGGAGCTCTAATGTACCACTTGCAGTCCACAGCCTCACTGGCAGAAGCTTTGCCTTCCTTCAAAATTTGTATGGACTCCACAATTCCTTCTGGGCCACCCATCTCAAACTCACATGCTAAATAGTACAAAAGCAAACAGTCAAAACTGGAGCTTGAGTAATACATCAAAATTATATTTTATAGCATAAAACAAAGGTATTTGAACATCACTAAATGTCTATTTTACCAACCTGGTAATGGTTTCAAAACTCCAAGGTCCTTAAAGTCAGGATCTAAAAGAATCAAGAAAAAAGATAATTAGTCCTAGTCTACATTTATTATTTATAATGATGTTGAATAATATATTATCAAATTGAATGAGCCTAAAAAACTCATTAGGGGAAAAGAAATCATAAAATAAAAAGAGCTTGAGAAGGTTAGAACAAAATATTACATAACATGGTGTTGTAGGCAGTTGAGTGAGATAGAAATATAGAAAGTCAGAGTGGGCCAGACCCTCAAAGGATCCAGTATGGAAGACAAGATACCTTGAAACTGTGAGTGAAATAGACACTTCCACTGTAAATCAGACCTCAAGACAAAAGTTTAAACAAATCCACCCACTTACCTCCTTAGGATCGAGCATCAGACATTGACATTCTAAATAGGTCTCTATTATCTTGAAAAATGGCACTCACTAACCTGCCCTACTACAGGAAAAGCCCATTCTATATTCGTGCCCTCTTGTTATGTGACTTGCTTGCCAATTTGATCTTGATTTAATCAATCTTAACTGAGCAATTGTGCTTGTAATCTTATTAGTTGACCATAGTTTGTCACACCTCATGCCTAGCAGTTCCAAAGTTTCCCACATTGGACGTCCCTCGCCACAGGGATTTGCTCTGCAAAAATATCTAGAAAACCCAGGTTTCTTTCTGTCCCTTTTTCAGATGGAAGCTATCTTTCCCTCAATAAATTCCTCTCTTAACCTCGACTGTTCTAAAATCCATTCTTCAATTTCAGGGAACTCATATTTGTCCTTGGTATCTTTTAGCTTAAGACTCCCTTTCCTCCATATTAATAGTATTGCCACTCTTTCTTTTTTCTCTATAAAAAAGAATTTAAAACATGCAATGGCATTCCTACACCTCTCATCAAACATAAATCTCACTACTTACCTCTAACTTTATAATTGGACAATTAATCATTTTTTAAAATTGATCCATAAGTAATGAAAGTGTTGGGTCAACCAACCTACATTTGCAAGTCTGTTACACTTGTGTGTATATTCGAGTCTGTATGTGCTATATAGAATTCTTTTGACTGATTCAAGTGATTCTATAAATTGTCAAAAACACACTTTTTGCCTGCATTATTGGAAGTACAAAGTTAAGGTGCAAAATCTGGGATTCCTATCCTCTGATGGAATGAACTGTCCTGTTTTCAGGAAACCATCATTTCATAACACTGCCTTTCAAGATCTTCCTCCATTTTCTTTTTCATCTCAGCATTTCCTGCTTTCCTCTCAGGTGGTTCAATCTCAGGCATCTGCCCAACAATTACTGAAGTGTTTCAGGGGAAGCCCCTTTTGTTGTAGGCATCAAAGTTAGATAGAAATATAGACAGACAGACATGGCTATGCCCTCAAACGAGGCATAGAAGACAACATACCTTACAATTGTAAAAGGGATGGATGCTCCCACTGTGGGCCAGACCTAAAGACCAAAGAACCTAAAGAACAAATGTTCACCTCCCTAAAGATAAACATCTGCAATCTTATTGGTTGACCACAGTTTTGTCCCTCTTCATGTGCACCTAAGCGAGTTCCCATGTGCTCCACCTTAGACATGCATGGTTTTATTCTATGATGTCCCTGGAAGATATAGCTTCCCAGAGTAACCTCCTGAGGTACCCGTTCTGCTCCTCTATTGGACAGAAGCTTTCTTTCCCCAAATAAAAAATTCTACTCTTAACTTCTGCTCCTAAAACTCATTCTTCGGTTTCAGAGAACACAAATTCATCCCAGGTATCTTTAGGTTGAGGCTTTCTTTCCCCCGTATCAGTTTCACTAGAAGCTGCAGAAATATCAGATCTGTCTCATTCTAGTACTCTGGAATTGATTTATAATGGTTTTGCAGCCCAGGAAATGAGGTGACCTGTAAAAGGAGTTTGAGAATATTTTCCTCTGACAGAGATAGGCTATACACATTCTGTTTGCTCTTGTTGTAGTCATGATATTTTGGACCCTTAGAAATCATAAACTTCTGATATGGAGAGACACTGATGTAAGAAAATGCTAACTTGGATCATGAGCACAGCGGAAATGTCAACTCAGTTCTTTTGGAAGGCACCATATCAGCTTACTCTATGGCTGCAATTCTCTGTATTTTTCTGCCTTTTGGAAACACTGCATGTCATTATGGCCTCAGCCGCCTTGATTTGGATTTTCTTTTCCCTATAGGAGGGTAAAGGCATCAATGGCTATGATATATGATAGGTTCTGCCCTGAGTATAAACTGCTAAATTATCTTCACCCTGGTTCAACATGGTAGAATCCCAAACACAATACCTTATCTTCCCAATGGCTACTTCTCCTTTCTTCCCCACTCCAGCCCTGGATGGAACCTCTTTTTACATTTCTGGTGCATGCAAGGGAGTCTCCAATGAGTCTTCAGCAGCTCCTTGTGTGTCACTAAAGTTGCTCTCAAACTCCACCCCTTTCAAAAGTTCATAAAGTCTCAGCCTTCCTGTCTCAAGTCAGAAGATCTTCCATCTCCCTGCTCTTGATCCTCTCCATGTCTTCTGAATTAATAAAACCTCCCCTCCCTTATTTCTGCTTGTCTGCCACATTGCAGCCACTGGAAAACCCTAACAATATACCATTGGATATATTGTTATACATAGCATGCAATTTAAACATGATTATGAAGCAACATGATATTGCTATAGTATTAGCCATATGTTACAAATTTTAGAGTTAGAAACATTTTGAGACACTTCAGAAATGATCTAAGACTGTGAAACACAAAGAGTCCTCTTTCTAGAGGGAGGCAGCTATAAGACTATGTGAGCTCATATGTATATGTGTGTATGTGTATCTGAGTGTGTGCCTCTTTTTGTGTCTGTGGATACAAGAGAAATAGATTTGAAAATGCAGGCTCATTGTGTTATTTTAAATTTCTTTATGAAATGATGGTTTTTGTGATTGTTTTTTATTTTGTCAAATAGTGACTGAAATGTTTTGTCAGTTTCATACATTTTAATCAAGAAATAAACTCCTATCATTTGAAACAATTGTTTTACTTTTATTGAAAAATAAAATAAATGATAAACATCTGCAAGCAATGTTCATGGAAAACACAATGCATAAAACTTGGTCCAAGATACTTCCAAACAGAAATTTCTAAGCCAATGAGTATTTATGCTTCCTTTCCAGACATCTAAGTTTATTGTTTACCTGTATATAATAAAGAAATGTATGTAGCAGCCCTTAAGCATATTATTGGAATTAAAGAGGCCACTCATGTCCCTTTAATTTTTTTTCAGTACTGGGGATTGATCTGAGAGCCTTTGTACTAAATTATTTCCCAAATCTATTTTAAAGTTTGGAAATAGGTCTCCTGAATCACTAAATTGTTCATACTAATCTCAAACTTATGGCCCTCCTTAAGCTCTCGGATTACAGACCTGTGAAAAAAACCATGCCTGGCTTGCCTATTTACACTAAGCTGCATGCACAGACTTCTTAATTTTTTATTTTGAATCGGGGTCTTGGTAAATTACTAATTTTCTTTTTTACTCCAAATATTGAGATTTTCACTGTTCCTTAACTATTTAATGTGCTGCTCAATTACATGCATTTTTACATGCATTATTAATATTATCACTTTTTCATTAGAATCTTTTCACTGTATATACACATAACTGTTCCTGCTTTTTTTCTTTTTTGTGTAAATGTAGTTGGCATTCTCTCTCTTTTTTTTTTTAGTTTGAAGGGTTTGTTATTTTTTTAACTCATGCCAGACAATATGAGAGAAATGCCAGTTCTGGGAAATGAAAGTTTATTTTTATTTTTGTATTAATAGTGATAGTGCTGATAAGATTTTAAAAATACTGTAGGAAAAATATTTTGCAATTCATTTATATTAATCACCAATAATACCATAGTAATAAATGGTCCATGTGGTCCTGCAAAAAACAAAAATGTTTTTGAAATGGCTTCAGTTGAATTTAATAGTATTACGTTTGATCGATAACCCAAGGTTATTTGAGGCTAATGACAAATTGCACAGAGTACGATTAAGCTGGTTTTAATAACTAACATCCTAATATCTAGATGATTCCTCAAATCTCTTTGCACACCATCTGAATTAATTCTGAAAATACAAGTCTAATTATGTTATCTACTGGCTTTCCTAGGCCCACACAATGAGACCTCAGGCCTCCACTCTTGCTCTCCATGACCCTGCCCAAAGTGCATGGCTCCACCTTCTCCTTTCTGTTCATGCCCATCCACGTGTTTCAAATCCACTTGAGGGCCCTGCTGCGCCTGGAGCCCTCTGAATTTGCTCTTACCTCTCTGCAATGTTTTTCCTCCAGGTCTTTGGAGACCAGGGGTTTTTCTTTCTTTGTTTGTTTTTGCCACTTATCAGTTGGTTCAATATTTACATTTTCAGAAAAACCTTCAATGACAATCCTCTAAAGCACTATCGTCTCTAATTTTCTTGCCCTTCCCTTGCAGCTTCTTATTACAGTTTACCATCATGCTAGTATTTGCTTTCTACTTTTTACCAGCCATCTAGTCGTACTAGCCCTTAACAAAATCCACTCTGTACAGGACCTATGTTTCTTGATTCTTTTGCTATTCAGGACATATAGCACAGTAGGTGCATAATAACTGTCACTGAATTAAATATAATTCATTGAATATAAAAAACAAATTTGCTGAGATGATTTTCCTGCATATACACATTAGACAGATCTTACGCTTACACTTTTTCAGTCCACAGGAGTCCACAGGAGATATATCGCAGGGACCATTTCAGCGAGACTGCCCAGCAGACAGTTCGTGCTGCTCAGCTGTCCCTGCCCTACAGTGACAGTTGGCCACATGACAGTTCTGCTCAGTTAATTGAGGATGAAAAGTTGAAACGGCAGGGTGGGCTCAAAGAAGCTCCTTGACCCCCCCCTGCAGGAGTTAATTTTAAAAAATGGGCTGGTGAGATAGCTCAGCAGTCTAGAAGCACCCGCTTAGGCAAGCTTAGGTAGGCACAAGTGATCCCTGGCACCACATGATGGGCCAGTCCCTCCATCAGGGCAAGCTGAGCTTGCAAAAACAAAATAACAAACAAACAAATGAAAACAGTATGTGACACCTACATATGTATATTGAAAACACCGAATTTCACAGCTTTACTTCCTAAGTGAGTATGTAGAACACAGCCTTTTCTCTAACTCAAGTTAGACTAACTCAAGTAATCAATTATTTGAAACTGAGGTGATTTTAGATTTTAAAAAATATTATTGCTACTATTGTTCCCCTAATTTAAAAGTATATCCTTGACAGCATTTAAAGATCACATCATTTTTACTGCAACGGTAAAATATTAGTTTGTCTTCGATAGTTTCATTTTATAAAGAATTCATGGTATATATTCATGGTATATGGTATATGGTGGTGCATGCCTGTAATCCCAGTACTCTGGAGGCTGAGGCAGGAGAAATCAACTACCTTGAGCTAGCTTAAGCTACATAGTGAGCTCAAAGCTTTCCTGAACTACTTAGTGAGACCCTTTCTCAAAACAAAATCAAACAAAACAACACATGGCAATACCTTATGAAGAATTTGCTTGTATATGCGTGTTTTTTAAAAAAATATATTTGGTTGTTACAGGGTCTCATTGTGCAGCATGAACTTGTGGTGATCCTCCAGCTTTCAGCCTCAACAGTGCTGGGATTAAAGGCTTGTGCCACCATGCCCAGACTGTAGCTGGCTCAGCCTGCCCTGTGGGCAGGGCTGGCAGGGCACGTGGTGCCTGGATGCAAATGCAGTCCTTGTGCTTGCCTAAGCAGGCACATTAGTTCACTGAGCTATCTTGCCAGCCCAGAATTTGCTTGTGTTTTTAAGAATATTCTAAGGTACAGAATTTTTGGCTATAAACATGATGTGAATTTTCAGAGTTTAGTTCTGTCTGTTGCCAGTGATTTTACTGGACTCTTAACTGGCCATCTTGAGTTGTCATCAATATAACCCACAGCGGTCTGGGGAGATAGCTCAGTAGCTTCAGCACCTGCCTGGCACTGTAACCCAAATATAATCTAAAAGCTTTTGTATTGAAATTTCATAATTTTTCTTGATGACACAGAAGCACAGTGTCAAGTGTAAATATACTTCATCTTTTATTGTGAGTCTATCTATTCTTATATCTGTGTATTTATCTGTTTGTATAGTTTAAGATCTTTTATAAATATATAAATTGTAACTACAAATTTTAGAAATTTTAAAACTTAATTATATTTCTCTTCAAATAAAAGACAATGTGTTTTATGTATTTTATGGACATTTGTATTAGAAAGATGAGATTAATTAAAAAACACACTTTCTCTCCTTTGGCTATTCTATTAATTTAAAGGGGCAAAGAATACATGAAGCTATCACTTCAAATAGGGTTTCTTATTTCTGAGAAGGAAAAATACATTCCAGATAAAATGAGAAAAACTTCAGTCAGAATGAAAATATAGGGCCAGGGAGATAGCTCAGTAGAATAAGCACTTGCCTGGCAAGTGCAGGGTTCTGAGTTCAATCCCCAGTACTGGAAAAAAAAAACAAAAAACAAACAAGAATTGAATTATAACAATATCTATCTTTCAATTAATTTTATGGACTTTTTTTAGACAAAAAGCACTCTTATTTTGACAGTTTGATCACCAAGTTATATTAAGCCAAATAATTAGGAGTTCAAAAAATTAGGACTAGACTGTAGATTGGCAGACATTATTACCTCAGTAAAAGACCAACATCATGATCAAGTTAAAGCTGGACAGACACAAGCGTCTTCCAGGGCATGCTGTCGGATATCTTTGCCTGAGATGCACACAGTCAGCTGAGAGAATAACAAAGCCCTTCTGTACCCGTCATTGCTGAGCGCACACAGAATAAAAACAAAGCCAAGAAACCAAAAACCAGGAAATTCAGGCCGCATGAAGAAGAAAAAAGCAGGCCACATTCCAACGGGACAGTTGTTGTGGACAGAGGAGGAAGACACAGTTGGTCACTTCTTCGCCATGTTACCTTTGTACAGACAATAATGAACTGCTTTATTTTGCCTCAGTTGGCTCAATGTCAGCACAAACCGATCATTAAAGATCATCTTATGTAAATGCTTGACAACAGATGTAAAAGATGATGAAATATTGACAGTATTGGTTCACTTTCACATTCAGTGGATTATAATAGAATTTCTGGGTTGATATTTGTATTGGTGGTGCAAGAGCAGTGGTGGGTAAAAGTTCAGATACCTTGGCAGCACCTGGCCTCGCACCTAACGTTCATTGTACAAGTCACTGCAGTGCATTTTTCAAAAGAGAACAGACAGTGCTGAAAAATCTCCTTGATGAAGTACAAAAACTATCTTCAATATCCAGAATATTTAATAAATTTCTTGATACTCTCTAGGATGAAATGTTAAATATGAATCAAGCACTAAACAGCAGACTAACTTCTTTGACGGTTTTCCTAAGAAAAGACTTTTGAACATGCTTTAATTGTAAGCGACATTGATTGTTTTTTCACAGTGCATCATTTTTGTTTGAAAGACACATTGCAGTCATTTAGCTTTAGGTATTTGGCAGACATTCACCTGAAAAGTGAACAAAACTCATCTGTTGACTTGAAGGAAAACAACTGACAATATTTGTTGCCAATAATAAAATTTAAGCTTCAAGTGCAGAAGATGTGTTTGCCCTTGTGCTCTTCACTGCTTGCCAAACTTAAAGACGTTTAAAGGGAGATTGATGCTGATATGAGTAGATATGATTTTGGATATTGACTAAAGAAATGTGTCAACACTTGGATCACCCGCCTGACAATGATCCCAAAACTTCCAGATGAAGAATGCAGGACTTTAAACAGTCAGGCATGGGAAGGTCATTTCAACAGGAAAATGCACTGACAGATTTTTTTTTTAACATGTTTGGTGCAGGGTCTCACTACTCAGCTTGGACTCATAGTGATCCTCCTGTTTTCAGCCTGTTCCTGATGAGACTTTAATAAAACAAATGCTAATTCACTGATAATAGTTTTACAGTGCATACCACACTAAAAATCTATAGCTTGCTCAAATTTGGTGTAGTATAAAATAGTAGCCACTATTATTTGAAAAGGTCCAAGAGTAATCCCCTTTATGAACTACAGAACCCTGTAAAACTGGGTTCTCATCATCTATTTATACCAAAACAATATATTCAAAGATTTAAGCTATAATCAGATGTGAGAATACAGTCATCTTCTAGTAAGCCAGACAACAGATTTACAAAATAAAAAAAAAATTCTTCTAAATAATATTTCAGTGTCTTAATATTATTTGATGTCTTAATAAAATATGCTAGATATTTTAATACATACAGTGGTGCCTCAGGTCATAAATTTTATTATTTCCACATTATGGACACAAATCAAATTGGACTAGAACCAAATCAAATGTCTCCATAAAGTCCACACTGAACCTAAATGTTGATTTTTATTTGGTTCTGTTCAATTTGGTTTGTGATCAGAACTGTGAAATGAGTTAATTCTGAGGTGTGCTATAATTAATTTATTGGTATAATTTTTATATACATTAACAAATATCCCTTTAAATTCTCAGTTTAAGTGGGTAATATGACAGATGTTAGCGAGAGCAAGAGAAAATTCTTCGAAGTCTTCACTAATTCTTAAGAGGAAAAATGAATTTTAAGACCCACGATTTTCAGAACCTCTGTTCTTACCAAGGCATCATCGATACTTCTCTCCATAAAGTTGCAGGTTACAACTTAAGCAGGTGCAGAGAGTTTGAATACACCCTGAGGAATTTTAGTGATTTAGCAAGATACTGTCTCAAAGTGAAAAGTGGGAAAGGGCTGAGTATCCATCAGTGAAAGGTCATTCTTTCAATTCTCAATAGCAAATGACAAGAACAAAAAGTTACCATAACACCTCTCCAATTTTGTACACAAATGATATAAAATAAATGTACATAACTAAACCTAGCTTTGGGGCGAGAAGAACACCACATGCAGAGTGCACACCACCACACCCCGCGCATGGGCCAAGACTTGCTTCTCAAGGGCAGTATCCAACTGTTCACTCCTTCAGCGCTAGCGTTCACTGCACAGTTGTTCTGTCACATTTAATGAACAAGCTATTTGAGTTTAGTTAGATTTATGAAAATAACTAGTGTTACTCTAATAATAAATACATGAGCTATTTTAATCATTCAATAAAATAAATCATTCTGTGGCATTATGATATATTTGATAATATAATGCCTATTTTACAGCTAAATTAAATAGATACAGAGAGTTAAAGTGACTATATCCATACAGGTGTAAAAACAAAATAACTAGGTGTATTCAGATGTTTAATTAATGGCTTTGTACAGACCACCTTGAAATTTGTAAGTAGAGAGTAACTTGATTGTAGACTCATGATACTCAAAATGCCATCAGGTCTTCTGAACCTCTCTGAACTCTCATCTGGGCTATTCTCTGCTTGATGACGTGAAAGGATTTTAGGCATAAAAGTAATAACACATTTTTTTTGGCATTGAACAGTGTGTTTCAAGAAGATGTTTGAAGGTGCCAGCCTGACAGCTCAGGGCATTAAAGCACCTGTTTAGGCGAAGTGCAGCAGCTGGGGTTTGATCCTGGGCATACCATGCCGGCCCCATCCATGAGATGGTGATTGAGACTGGCATGGTGGTGTACACCTGTAATCCCAGCATTTAGGAGGCTGAAAACAGGAGATTCACTAAGAGTCCAGTCTAGGTAGTGAGACCTTGTAGATCCTGTACTAAATACAGAAAAATAAAATGTTTGAGATATGGTTAAAAGCATACAAATATATTTCAAAAATAATTTTATAAAATAAGGACAGTAGATATTTTCCATTTTTTATAAGGAATAAATTAGACCTACAAGGTGAAATCTGACTATGAGCTGGGCAGCAGGAAGTCAGACACTGCCTTAGGGAAGCCAATATTTGTACATGCGCAGTGGTGCGGGGGACTGCACTCACTTAAGGTGCTCATTCCACCCCAAAGCCTCAAGGATTCTGGGGTAGGCCCTTCTGTGCATACTGCAGCTTTGGGCTTGAAACAAATCTTGTCACACTTAAAAGCTACAAAAGATATTTAGAGAAATTATTTTATATTTATCTGATAAAATGGGTATGGGAATTAGATGAAAGAGGACAAACGATTCAGGGAAGTTTTGGTTCTCTTATTTCAAGGACTAAATTCCTTGATTTTGGAATTTACTCAGTTCCGTATCTATTATCTCATCTCCACACATTCTCATATGTACATAATTACCTGATGCTGGAAAAATCCTTCTAGAGAATCTCCTCATTGGTCCTCAGGACTCCTTAAGTACTACTACCTAGCAGAAGTTAGTACGTTCATTGTTTTCTTACCCATAATATTGAACAAATCTCTTGTTTGTTATCTACTTCTTTTCAGAGGATAAATCTGATCATGTCCTTTCTCAACTAAATACTAAACAAAAGCTCTTTCTTGGCTTTATTTTCTCCTCTCTACTCATTCCCACCTGTCTTCACTCAGTTCTCAGGTGAAACTTCTTAGACAAGAGGGCCCCACATGCACATCTCCTGCTAGGTTTCCGAAGCCCTGTGATGACTGTGGACACATCTTCATTGAAACAATTTTTGCACACTAACTGCATAGTGAACAGCCAGTTCCCTAGTTCCACTATTCTTTGTCTGTGACATCTCACGGAGCTTTCTTTGCTTTTTACTCAAGATTGAAAACCGCAAGGTTTATAGGTTTTTTAAATTAGTTGATTACTTAAAGTATTGTTATAAAATTAAGATCAAGAAATCTTCATAGCAGGGCTGGCCAAATATCTCAGCGGATTAAAGCAACAACAAGCAGGCTCGGGGGACAGGGGTTCCATCCCTGGGCCTGCTGTGCCTGCCCTGCACCTGGGGCATGTTAAGATGGCAATTGAGGCTGGACATGGTGGCACTTAATCCCAGCTCTTGAGAGGCTGTAAACAGGCCGATCACTACTGGTCTGATTTAATAGTGAGACCCTGAACACCTTGTAGAACATTCTCTAAAATTATAAAACAAAGAAAAAATCTTCATAGCATAATACTACAATAGATTGCATACTCCTATTATTTTAATAAATTATTTTGCTATCATTATCAAACATCATCACTCTAGCATTACATTCATAATTTGGTGTTTAAAATCTCTTTTAAGCATGGATTGTTTGCTCTGCAAGTGACTGGAAATTATAGCTTCTCATTTTCAGTCTATGTTCCCAATGATTTTAATGCAAATATGGATATATGTATCTGACTTTTGCCTATAGAAGGTTAGCATAAAATTCATTCAGAAATACATTTAAGAAATAGAAATTTGCTGGATTGATTTAGAGGAAAGCTGTTTTTTTGTTTTTTTTTTTGCGGGGGGGGGGGTCAGCTCAGCCCGCCCTGGGGGAGGGGCTGGCACGGCATGTGGTGCTGGGGATCGAACCGCGGTTCCTGAGAGCTTGCCTAAGCTTGCCGAAGCAGGCGCTTTAGACCTCTGAGATATCTTGCCAGCCCGAGGAAAGCTGTTTTTAAGGGCTTTAATATTGCTGACATTTGCATGGCTTCTATACTTTTTCTGTTTCCTTTATTTGCTGAATGTAGTTTTATCATAGTTTATTTATATTTTGAGTAGATTGAAAAAACATAGCTACTTTGATAATATTGGCAAGTAGAAGCTGTGATTCATTTGGGTTTATATTACATAGACTTTTACAAACTTTATTCGAATTTCCCAGTATTGTCTTTAGAGAAAATATGCACATTTACTGAACATAATAAAGGAAAACTTTAGGAAGAAGAAATAAAGAGAAAAAAAAAAACAAGGTGGCATAGATAAAGTCAAACAAACAAGTAAATAATCAAAAAACAGGATGATATTTCTTATTTTCTCAGAATGCCCTCATTTACTCAGCAATTGGTACAATTTCGATCAAATGTGATTCAAATAAGGGATCCCTCCTGAACCACGTTTTCTGTAGTGCTGATTTAACAGAACACTTAGTGCTGCACCACTATGGTACCGGCACTGGGCGGGACTGAAACGTCTCTGCTTTCCTCTTTTTCTCGCTTGCTCTGCACCAACTTGGCCTTAATGCCTGTTAGTGCCTGCTGGCATTCACAAAGTGTGGTGCCGTAAGCAGGAAAAGGGAAGACGCCCCAGTCAGAGGGCGGGAGAATTGACACCACCACCGTGAAGGTGCAGGTCTGAGGCTGAGGCCTGAAGACTGAGAGCAAAAGGAGCTTTCCAGGAGAGCCCATGAAGGACCAACTGCTTTGGGAGCTGGCTGAGCAGGTGAGGCACAGCAGCAGAGGAAAGTGGCCGGCTTCTGGCTCTCCAAGTCTGGAAAGTGGCGGTGACACATCAGAGTGTGTTTGTGTGTGTGTGTGTGTGTGTGTGTGTGTGTGATGAGCTGGCACAATTCTCTTCTATCCTGTTTATGTCACTGTAAACTAAGCAAATCATATCAATGGCAACTGAGAAAGAAAACACTCCTCAATAACAAGCTACATTTTCTAAAATTGTAAATATAAATGTAAGCCTCCTGAGGATGCCTTACATGTTATAGCTAAATAGACTAGGAAAAGGCAAAAAAAAAAAAAAAATGCTACATAAGCAATGCAAATGCCATTTCAAGACTTGACTGTTTCTGCTTCTAACAAATTTGATGAACTTCAGCCCCTCTTAAATTTGGAACAGTCTCGAATTGGAAACCTGGGAGCGTCCTCTGTTCTGCCCTTGGCAAGGACACTAGGGGTTTATGCCAGGTGCTAGCAGCACAGTCATCATGAAACTGGAAGAAAAGAGAAAAAGCAGGATGCCATGTGCTGCCCCTGCCAACAGACTGCTGTGGGAGCAAACACGAGACACCTCATGATTAATCCTGGAGAGGCTCATGGAATGGGCTGAGGAGCACGCATTTCTGCCAGCCTGGGTTAGGACTTGAGGTTATCATAATTTGTCTCTAAAAGTAAATGTGTGCTATCGTCCTCCTTCTTTCTTGGTCCTAGAAACTGGGCCTGAGGCACCATGCATGCTGCAAACACACTCTAGCACCAAGTACATGCCAAGCACCCCTAAGCTTTTAAGTCATTACTCTCAGAGTGGGGATCTTTATCATGACTAGAGTCTGGAACATAGGCATGTGTCTGCTCACCAAATCAACAAAATCCAACTACATAAAATAGCTGGATAATACATATAAATAATACATGAAAGTAATTTGATACATACAGATTTAGAAACATTGAAATTTATATGAGAAACAATATTCCAGTCAAAATATAAAAAGCTTCTATAACTAGATTATGTTAAACAAAATTGATTTAAAAGAAAAATGAAAATATACAATCAAAAACTAGGTCATATGTTTCTCTTCAACCTGGCTCAGGTATAATGCAAAAACCTGCAAATGTCAACTAGGTTAATGAATGAGACATAGCCTTGCTACACAGAAACTATGTAAATGTGAATTAGTCTACACATAAATAATTCAAAATCTGAACTCCTGAATGATAGATGGATACAAATAGCCCTACTTAAAATACTTGACTATTTTACCGCCCTATTGCATTACGTCCAGTCAAATACTATTAACAATGCTCATTAGCTGTTATGCATTTTACTTATTTTCACTATGAAGTATTTAAGTGTGGATATCAATCAGAAGATCCACTTATTCCTTCAAATGCCAGGGATTGGCTTGAGATTTACTGCAGAATGTTTTTAGTAGTTCTTAACAGTTGTTCACAGGTATCCAAATGCATGGATACTCATTATTCTACAAACAGATAGCATTATGTGCTGTGCAACAAAAATCCTTTTATGACAATTTAGCCCCCAAATTATACCTATATTGTAGGTAATAGCAAAACTAAACTAACCTGAATAGCCATGAAGCAATTCTTTCTTTCAATGTATTTGGTATAGCATCTTACTGCATAGCTCAGAATCAGTGAGCCTCCTGTTTTCAGCATCCCCAATGCTGGGATCACAGGGGTCTGCCACCACACATGGTCTTGGTTTCTGGTTCAGCACACCTCTGGTGGTGGGGCTGGCATGGCCTGTGGTGCCTGGGATCAGGAATTGAACCCTAGTCCCTGTGCTTGCCTAAGCAGGTGCCTACTCCACTGAGCTATCTCGCCAGCCCCCATGAAGCAATTCTAAGAAGTATGAGGCTAATGTTACAATTTGCAACATAGAAGGTTCTCTGTAGATGCAGGCACATAGCTCTCTGAATACAGGTTTTGTTTACTTTCTTCAGCAACAAATATTTTGTTCCATTTTAGGTATAGAAGGAATAAAGAATTGCTAAGAAATTCAGATTCCATACACTTCCATTTCTTATATTTGTTTTCATCCCTTGATACTTGTTTTCCAATTAGTACAGAAGGTTTGAAGCTGTACAGAGCCCACTGGAAAAGGCAAGTAAACCAGGAGTGAGTGTCAGACTTCATGATGACAAAGTTGGAGTCTTAACCCCTCTGTCCCCAAGAAAAGATTACTTCTGTAAAAATACAATTTCACTATTGATGTCTGAAGAGAAGGGCAAACCCTGGGGCTCCAGATCTAACTACAGTGCCAGGGCCAGTCAAACCTCCAAATCTATTATGCTGTGTGAATTAGAAGAATCAAGAATACTTCCCACCTATGTCAAACACAACCATGCACTGAAATGGAAGTCTTCGGATTTTTAATACTGCTATATACTGTTTTCTTGTCATTGGCATTTAAAAACGTGCAGTGTTAAAAATGATAGTGTGTTACAAAATAGCTTTGAAATGGTTCAGTGGTCCTCAGTTTGCAGCTTAAAACCCTGATGTTTACTGGGACACTTGCTAAATTTTTGGTCTTTTTGCTCATTTTTCTGTCACTCAAACACAAAGGCACATTAGGTGATTTTTATTAAGAGATGTGAAAATAATTCCAGGCTTTCTAAGTGTACTGGTCTCAGGCTGTATAAATCAATATCATAATTTTAGTTTCTATTACATTAGAAAGAAAAGAACAGGTCTCTCTGGTTCGGTCAGAGAGTAAGATTGATGGGATGCCTTTCACCCTTTCCCTTTAGATTTTTGATTTTTATCAGTCATTAGTCTTCTCCTGAGCATCTGAACTGGAAACATCAAAAAACAAATTAACTTGACACTTTGCTTGCACTGTTCTCTCATCAGAAACATAATGAGAACATTTAATTACTCTTTGTAAAATCTCTCCTTCCTCCCTCCTTTCCAACATCAGCATGGTTTTCCTAGCCTTGGCTGTCACCGTGTTAGGGCAGTGCAATCCAAGGGTCTCCCTCCCATCACAGCCTCCTCTTCTGATGTTCATAGCTGTACCACCCTCACACCCAGTTTTCAGTACTTTATTCTCCATCCATGCACTCTGAAAGTTCCAGCTGCTTCTGTGATACATGACCAGTTTCTGAGTACTCACCCTACCAAGTCCCTTTACTGTATTCATCATTACAATTTCCAAAGACATTTTCCTGCAATTCATCAGCCCTCTCTGTTGTATACTCCAAAGGAAATTTTCATGAGCTATGCTATCCTGCAAATGACAATAATTTAATCTTTCAGTCTTTTTTTTTTTTTTTTTTTTTTTTTTTTTTTTTTTTTTTGTCTTTTTGAGACAGGGTCTCACTATGCAGTTCAGGCTGGCCTTAAGCTCACTTTGTAGCTCAGGCTGGTCTCGAACTCACAGCAATCCTCCACTTTCCTTTATGTTGTTTGTTGAAAACTACTTTTCATTAATTTCCTTAATTTCAAGTTGTTAAGCTGGGTACCTATGAAGGATGAAAAAATTTCTCCTTGTAGCTATAAGTTTAGGTACTTAGATTCCTTGCTTTTATTCTTGGCTCCCTTATTAACCTTCGTGCATTAAGTACTAGAGAGATGGCTTCAGGCTCTCCAGTGTGTGGGGAGACCTGAGTGTACAGATGTTATGAGACAGCTGCTGTGGCTAAGGTGCTAAAGGTTTTGTTTTTGTTTTGTTTTGTTTTTTTGTGGAACCGAGGATTGAACTCAGGCCCTTGTGTTTGCCAGGGAAGCACTTATTCCACTGAGCCATCTCCCTAGCTCCAGGTGCTAAAGTTTTAAAACTATAATCATAAATCTAATTCTCACTTTCTTATTGCAGGATCATTGTAGGCAAAATGTGACCAGATGATCCATATGTTTAATGAATGAAGTTGAGGAAGGAGTTATGTACAATTATTATACCTGAATGCAAGCACACATCAATGTTTATTTGATATTAAAGAACTCAGTAAATTCATACAATCACTCGAAGAGAGGCAGTATTTGACTGAGGTTATTTTTAAGCCATGGACAACTGTCATCTGGCACTGTCAGTCCTACAATGTGGGCAGCTGGGTCCCTTCTAGGCTAGCCTGAAATCTATATGTCTGAATACATATTTACCATTTCTGAATTTATAACTTTTACATTGCTTTTCCTTCCATTTTTTCTTCACATTTTAGTCTGTCAGAAATGAGTCTGAAGCTATGTAGGCTTTAAACTTCAGTACCTTCTTTCCTTTTGCTTGCCCTTCACCCTCACTAGTATATAAGGTACTTGCTTCACAATAACTAAGGCATGTTAATTCTACTCCTATAATTGCTTTTCCTACATTACTTTTTAAATCAGTTATACTGCTATACCTTAGTGATACTTAGGGAAAATACCCCTATCAAGTCTTACTAATTTCAGGTTCTGCAATTTACAATATAGGCTTTTATACTTTTGATGGTGCCATCTTTCTCAGAAATACTCCTTTGCTCCTAAAGATGCAGAAGAAAACTCTAAAGTTTCTCAGTTTCACTTACTATTGACCATTCAAGACCCATCCTTTAAATTTTCTTTTAGAGTCAATAACCCAGTCCCAGGCATGCACACTATCACCACAGCACATCTTCTATCTCACAAAATGTATTTGTTGTTAAACCGTCTTGGACGTAGTGCTCATCCCTTGGACATGAACACCTTAAAATTTCACATTTGAACACCTAACTCAAGGCCTCTGCCAATGAGATCTTATCAGTATCTCCAAGCGCAACCCTTTCTCACTTATGAATCTCCCAAACTGCTATACTATAAATCCTTTCTTTTAGCTCTGACCTACATTTTGCTTTGAATATGAATGGTTTTAATCACTAGTGGAGAACTTATGAGCTGTGCCATTTGTCTATCTTTTAAGACAAAACATGTTGATGCATGAGATGTTTTTAGCAAGACTAAGCCTTGGTATTCAGGCTTAATTGCAATATTGGCACTTTTTGATGAATAAGTCTGCGTGGGGTTGCAGGGTTGCAGTGAAGGCAGTAATTTCTGGTAGGTTCACCATCACTGGCTTAGATGATGGCCTTGGTTCCCATAATACATCTTTGTTGGTGATAACACCAGAAGTTGTATTAGGAAGAGCTTCAACTTAACTCTACTAACCTTGCTTTACTTTTATAGGTGATATCTCTAATAGCCATATCTTCATAGCAATCAAAATTGGAATTACAAAATGGTGGGCACTCCAGTACTTTCAATTTACTCATGACAAGCTTATTTAAAGACAAACAATATATACTATTAGTAGGCCAGTAATTCTCACTTCTAGATAAGCACATTTAAGCTCTGCATCTGGATTAAAAATCTCAAAGCCATTATTTTAGCAGGGCTAGATTTAAGTTTTATATTAATACCCAGCTTCCAGTGACATAATCTATTGATTTATAAATTAAATCACTTTCCAGTTGCTATTATTGTTATTTAAATACTCAGCTTTAAGACAAACAGGATTGATACCTTGGCCTTGTCATGTGTTCCTCCTCCTCCCTCCCTTCTTACTTTTCTCTTTGTTCTCTTTCTTGGCTTTTCTAGAACAAAAGTGCATACCTCATGCATGAATGGTTCATAGATTAAGAATTTCATATTTCTGTCAGAAAGGTGATTTTCTGTGAAATACAGGAAATCACTATTGCATTAAGACCAGAAAACCCAAACAGCACAGAACCAAATCTGCCTACGGCTTGGGCACCATGAATTTGTTCGGACACCACCTTGCTCTTTAAGCTTCATTTAAATAAACATCCACAATAAAACTCTTCCCTACCATGGCACGACAACTTATAATTTTCATGATAACTCTCCAAAAACACCAAGTTATGGTCAGTCCAGGATGAGGGAAAGATAAGATTTTTTACATGTATGATGATGCCTTCCTGAAGAAATCATAAACATGCAACTCACCTATTAAACCACCTGAGACCTCCCCAACTCCTAAAAAACTTATAACTTTATGGTCTTTACAGCTCAACTAGGTTAGGGTTGCTTGTGCTGACTAATCAGATCCTTTGATTCTGGGTTCCTGCCCTTCACTGGGCACTGAATAAACTCCTTCCTCTCCTTGAGTAACTGTTGTGGTGACTGACTCTACTGAAGAAAGTCTAAAGAACTGAGATCAGCTGGGCAAAACAAACAAACAAGCAAATAAAAAATCCCAGTAATTATCTTCACCTACAAAAGGAAGTTGGGAAATCTACCCAATTGAAAGCATTTTAAGTTTTCTCTTACTAGCCAGTAAAGTACACATTTGTTGTCTGAAGAAATTTAGATAACTGTGAGATTCCCTTCCCTGCTCTGCATGGAAACAGTAAGGAGTTGAAGTTAAGAGGATTCATTCACTCAAGACTGGCTGCCACAGCTAGCATTTGATTTCAGCTCTCGCAGCAGCCACACTTCAGGTCTGGGCAAGTTACCTGCCTTTTCTGCACCACCAATTTGTCTTTTATAACAAAACGGAAATAATGATTACACTTGTATCACAGCATTTCAATAAAACTAAATTAATCGGTATTTATTTGAAATAATTTTTAAAAAATACAATTTACTAGGTGACAAGTTAAAGTATGTATTATGTGTGCATATGTGTATACATCTAGTATATAATGTCAAAATTCATGAAATAATTCCCTATAAACTTTCTATCATCCTTAAGAATGTACACTTTAATTTCTGTTTTCACATCAGAAACCTGAGGAATTTACCTTATTTAATATGTCTTCAACTTCAAGTTCTCTAGAATACCTTTGTACAGATAAATGCAATATGTACTTAAAAGACTGTGCTTCAGAAAAGAGTGCAGCTTACCACTGTATTTTGAGCCCCAGTAAATACATCCTCCAAATAATACCTCCTATCTTCGGATTCTCAAGTATTTTGAAGGCATTGTTTTATAAATGTCCCACATATTTAAAGATAGATTTGAAAATGAAATTTGAATGATTTCCTCTTCACTATTCTATAAAAATGTGGATAAATGAGTGTGAAGATACATACAAAATAATAAAGCAGTCTATAATTTCTCTATTCTATTCATTTAGTATAAAATTAAATTTAAATGCAAATGAAAGTAACAGGCATATTATCATACAGATTGTAATCTGCATACCTAAAATAAAGCAAATTCTACTATTAATGACAGCAAATGTAATAAAGTTTTTTTTATTGGTATTCAGTAAAAGAGAAAAATTTGGGTTTGATGAAGAAATGAATATAAAGTACATATAAATATTTTCATATGAAGCAAGCCCTGGAATCATAAGAGCATTAATTTTTTTCCCCTGCAGTCAGCAGTGCGCAGTATACCTTCATGCCAAATTGCTGGTCTTTGTGTGATAATAATGCCCCACGTTGATATAACCACTGTGGTACTTGCCACAAAAAAATCTTGAATTTCGATATGGACAAGTAGTTAAGGAGCACACAGTGATACAAAAATAAAGTCCAAAGGCTCATTTAATGCATGGCCGCTAACAAGGACATTTATGCTTGGGGTTTGTACTAAAGAAAGGTTTCTCATGCTGAGAAGCCTTGCATTGTCCTTAGAACCAAAGAAATCTCATTCAGTAATTTTCTGTGTCACCAAGTATAGCGTACAACACAGTGGCTTCCTTCTACTATACAGAAAGTTATGTGAGTCCTTGCCATTTGATTACTATACCATTTAAAAGGTCCCAGGAGTAAACAATACAACAGAAGGTCATAGGAAAGTATATGCATAGCTATGTATGAGCATATATACAAGAGGACAACTGAGTCTGAGGAAAACGTATGAGATAGCATCTTGTGGAAGTTATTGGGAAATGGTAAAAGACGGTTACATAACTTTGTGAATAATAATAATAATAATTATAATAATAAATCAGATTATGTCTAAAAATATGAATCTGGAAAAATAAAAGCAAAAGAAATTAAAGAAATATTTGGATCAAAAACTATGAACATATATTGATACTGTATTCATAAGGAGGTCTATTTTGCTAATTTTAGTTTACAATGTTACATCCTATAAGAAAGGCTCTCAATTTTCTGCCAAAGGACACTTAAAGCTAGGTGGGCTATAGCATGATGTGTATTACCTACCATTATTTTGTGATTCAAATCTTTTCCCCAATAAAGCAGTGCAAAATACATAAATGGAGGATATATATTGCTAAGTAGTATTAAAGTATGTTGACTTACAGCTATATTCAACTTTATATAGTTTTCTTTAATGCATCACTACAAATTTTATTAAAAGTATACTTTGTATTTTGCCACACAATGCATCAACTATGCATGCATGTATGTGTATGTAAAGTACATGATAATAACTTTAGTTTTAGAGGACTTAACAGAATTTAGCCATCTCAAAGTACCTGATCAGGTGGGAAAAGACAGGATAAAGAAGTTAGCTCTATACTTCCCCAAATAATATGGCAAAATCAGCACTCTGTGAATGAGAAAAAGTAGTTCAAATTTCTAATTCACAAATACTACAGAAAATGGAAAAATTTGATGTACATAGAAGGCCAGAGTTTTCAATCTAAAAAGTACTATATCTACTTTCTATAAACCAACCTTTAATAGAATGATATAGAAAAAACATGAAAAGTGAAAGAAGTGGACAAAATCTAGCATACCATAAATCGTCATGTGGAACTTATTTAGGGAGGATTGATAAACTCAATACCATTATTCGTATCTCGGATTAGCAATTGATAAAAAAATTAACAACACAGAGTAGGGTAGGAAAATGAGACTGTAACCAAAAGGTGGTAGAATTCCCAACTGACAGTTATTTTTTGTATGTCAGCTGGCAATAAAGAGGGGAAAATGTGTATCACTCTTGTTCCACCAGTTCAGATTCTAAATCTCTAGATTTACGTAATGGAATAACAGATACAGATAGTGTATGTGTACTGTTTTTCTAACAGCTGATTTTCAGGGAATATGCCTTTCTGCTGAGCAGCAAGAGATAAAAATTTGTATAAACAATGAATAAAATAAAAGATAATAGGAAGGTATAGGGATGATTTTCAAATGGGGATAAGGGAAGGAGGAAAGTTGAGGTGGGAAGAAGGAAAAACTGGGAAAAATAAAGGAAATAAATAGAAATAGAGCTTTTGCAAATGATATGGGGACCAAGAGTTGAGAAGAATAGGGAGAAAGAATGGTAGAGGACAGAAAAGGAATTAAGAGGTGCTGTGTACATGTACTACCTCTTCATCAGAAATATGATCAGCATTCCTGCAAACATGTACTAATACAGTTATAAAATAAGCAAACTGACAATTTGTATGAAAAATATTAGATGAGGGAACACTTTCCCAAATGTGTTGAGAAGTGGAGGAGCAGTGGCTGCTGACCTGTGTAAGCTGCACTCCTTCCTGCCCACCCCACCACAGCCCTGCCCACTCATTGCCTGTAGAAAATGGTGAAATGACTTATGACAATTTTGGGTATACAATGCCACAAAAAAGAATTAAAAAAGACTTATAGGAAACTGGCTTTGAAGTACCTTCCTGATAATAATCCAAATGAAGGTGAAAGTTTAAACACATTTCCCAAGCTTATTCCAAGACAAGGGAATTGGATGACAAAGGAGGAGAACAGGCAATTAAGGAGAGTGCACCAGGTGGCAGATTTGGCTCCCCCATGGATATCTTTGATATGATTTTGGAGGAGGAGGAAGGATGCAGAGAGAAAGGAGAGGTAAAAATGTGGTGCATCAGCTCTCAGTTACCTTAGAAGACTTATACAATGGTGCCACAAGGAAATTGGCTCTGCAAAAGAATGTGATTTGTGACAAATATGAAAGCTGAAGTGGTAAGAAAGCAGCTGTGGAGTGCTGTCCCAACTGCTGAGGTGCTGGAATGCAAATAGGAATTCATCAGATAGGACCTGGAATGATCCAGCAATTTCAGTTTGTGTGCATGGAGTGCCAGGGCCACGAGGAACACATCAGCCCTGAAGGCAAATGTAAGAGCTGCAACAGAAGGGAGATAGAGAAAAGAAGATTCTAGAAGTTCATATTGATAAAGGCATAAAAGATGGCCAGAAAATAATATTCCATGGTGAAGACCAGGAACCAGGACTGGAGCCAGGAGATATTATCGTTGTGTTAAATCAGACGGACCATGCTATTTTTGCTTGATGAGGAGATCTTTTCATGTGTATGGATGTACAGCTAGTTGGAGCACTGTGTGGTTCCAAAAGCCAGTATCCACTATCGACAACTGAATGATAGTCATCACCTCTTATCCAGGTCAAATTGTCAAGCATGGAGACGTCAAGTGTGTGCTAAATGAAGGCAGGCCAATTTATCGTAGACCATATTAAAAGGGTCGTCTAATCACTAAACATTGTTTAAACTTTCCTGAAAATGGCTTTCTCTCTCCTGATAAAGTTTCATTGCTGGAAAAACTCTTACATGAGAGGAAGGCAGTAGAGGAGACCAATGAAATTGATCAGGTAGAATTGGAGGACTGTGATCCAAATCAGGAAAGATGGCACCTTTATAATGGCGAAGACTGGGAGGAGGATGAACGTCATCCCAGAGGTGGTGCGCAATATCAGACCTCTTAATGGGGACAGTCAATAATGCACACTGCTGGCATGTAGTGTGCAGTAGTGAGTGTGGGAAGGACCAGAATCATATACTCTATTCACTAGTGTTTTTGTTTCAATATTCAATAATAGTAGTGTTTTAAAAGTTAAATGAAGAATAAACACATGCAAAAACGTTCTGACTTTGCCCTCTATGTATGATGACTTCAGTGTGCAAGATGAAGCTTAATGCCTGTAAAAATTACCTAACCATGGTGTCTGTTAGGTCATGCCTTGTAATTGATTTCAGCTGTATGCATGGACAAGCTTAGACTGAAATGCTAGATATATGTGTTGACTCTACTGTGTAACCCTTCATTGTTAAGCTAAGGATTAAAACTGTATTTAACTGGCAATCCGAAAAAGGAAATAGTTTGTAGAAGTGTTGGTCCTTCAATAGTTATTTGTATTAAGTGGGACTCATTGTGATGCCTCAGCATTCTACTGCCTCAACTATTATTTTAAGGTGATATAAAATATAGTTTAATCTATGATATCAGTGATAGAAATGATACCTTTATAAAGAAGGAGTTTATCATAATGCTGCTCCTTATAGGCCTGCATTTCTAGGACTGCCATCTTTTCTGTAACTAAGATTGGTCAATAGTTTATATACAGGTACACATATATCACTATGACACAATGTTGTCAGATCCTTGGCAAAATTCCCACTAGCGGGATAGCCAGCTTGAATGGGACTTCTAGCCCTACTGTTTTGAGGAGTCTCCACACTGACCTCCACAATGGTTGTACCAGTCTACATTCCCACCAGCAGTGAAGAAGTGTTCCCTCTTTCCCATAACCTCTCCAACATTTGTTGCTGGTTGATTTCCTTATGATAGCCATTCTTTCTGGAGTGAGATGGTATCACAGTCTTGTTTTTATTTGCATTTCATGAATGGCTAGCGATGTGGAGCACGTTTTCATATATTTATTCACTTCTTTAATTTTGACCTCTGAAAAGTGTGTATTCATCTCAGATGCCCATTTCTGAATTGGGTCTTTAAATTTGAGGGCCCTGTTATATTTTAGTTCTTTACATATTCTAGACAGTAGTCCTCTGTCTGATTGCTTATTAGTTGGGATTTTTTCAAAGTTTGTGGGTTGTCTTTTCACTCTGTTGACAATTTCTTTTGACACGCAGAAGCTCCTTAAGAAGAGTTGATCCCAGTTGTTGATTCTTTCAAGTGCTTCCCGTGTGAATATATGTTTGTTCATGAACTGTTTACTTACCCCTATGTCTTCAAGAGTTCCTCCTACTTTCTCTTCCAGGAGATTCAGTGTTTCTGTTTTAATGTTTAGATCTTTAAACCATTTTGACTTTAACTTAGTGCATGGTGATAGACCTGGGTCAAGTTTTAGTTTTCGGCATATAGAAAGCCATGTTTTCCAGCAACATTTGTTAAAGAGGCTATCTTTCTTCCAGTGAGCTTGTGTAGCCCCTTTGTCGGAGATAAGATGGCTGAGTGTTTTCATAGATGCCTCTGCGTCTTCTAATCTATTCCACTGATCCTCAGGTCTATTTTGTTGCCAATACCATGTTGATTTTATCACAGTGGCTTTGTAATATAATTTCAAATCAGGAATTGTGATGTCTCCTGCCTTGTCTTTATTGGCCAAGATTGCCTTTGCTATTCTAGGTCGTTTGTAGTTCCAAATAAATTTTAGGATTGATTTCTTTATGTCTGGGAGGTATGTTGGTGGCAGTTTGATAGGGATTGCATTAAATCTGTACAGCAATTTGGGAGCATGGCCATCTTCACGATGTTGGTTCCTCCTATCCAGGAGCATGGAATATCTTTCCATTTTCTGAAATCCTCTATAATCTATTTTGTTAGGGTATTGTAATTTTCCGTGAAAAGATCTTTGACTTCCTTGGTTAAGTGAATCCCAAAGTATTTCATTTTCCGCCGTGCTATGGTAAAAGGTATTGTTTCTATTGTGTCCCTTTCAGTGTGCTTGTTATCTATATAGAGGAATGCTATTGACTTTTGAGTATTGATTTTGTATCCTGCTATGCTACTGAATTTCCCTATCAGTT
>PVKA01000363.1:87460-145325 GCA_004027165.1 Ctenomys sociabilis
AGGAATGGTTGAAAAAGATGTGGTATTTCTATATAATGGAGTATTACTCAGCTATTAAGAATGATAAGTTTGAAGCATTTATACTGAAGTGGATGCCACTTGAACATATACTCATAAGTGAAATAAACCAGACACACATGTGTAAATATTGTATAGTCTCCCTAGTATAACAAGTGAAAAGCAGAAATACAAAAGGAAACGTACAACAACAACTAAAATCAATTGAGTCAGATAAGGCAAAGTGAATGGCATATGCTGCAGGATACTAATCAGGTTTTACTCTGGATGGTTAACAACCTGAGTTCACAAATCAGAGTTGGAGAAATAGAAGAGCCACAAGGCCAGCCAACATTTTGGCTCTAGCCTTTCAAGGTCAGCGAAGACTCAGGACATAGGAAAACCTGTACTGCAACATCATGAAACTCAGTTGAGCTCCAAATTTACTGAACAAGGAGATTATGGAGCCACAGAGGAAAGGGATTGTAGTTCTATAATGTGCCTGGGGAGAGACACACGGAGAGAAAACTTTCTCTCAGGCTCTCACAGAGAGCAAACTGGTCAAGCATTGGTCATGACTCATCCACATGGATGACCCAGACAAAAGATCTTCAGAATAATGTACAGGACTACAAGATAAACCCTGAGGGGACTTCACTGACCACATAAGAAACATAAAGTACATGTGTTGGTATATAAGTCTTGCTCTATCTAGGTCTTAACTATCCAGCAGAAAAGTATAAAAATGAAGTATACATCACGGAGCCATAATATTAAGCTGAGCTATAAATGGCTATGATCGACAACTTCTTTGAATAACTCACTATCATTGTGGAATGCTGGACTTTGTTGGATTGTGTTGTCGAGTTCAAGCACCTAAGTTAGTTGAATGACAATGGAGTGCCCATCTTTGACAGGTGCAGACAAAGGAAGGGGTATAGAAAGGAAAAATCATGATGTGTGTGTATAGACAATACAGTTGGGATAGATAATGCTGTGCTTCTACATAATCCTATGAGAGGCAAGATCTGCACTGATGGTAGTTGGACAGGATATTATGTCGGCTTCTAGTACTATGCTCATTCACTAGGAAAATAATTATTGAATTTGTGATATAATTCAGGTATAAAAAATAACAGCTACACTCTTAATTTACTGATAAGAGACATCTGCTATAATAATGTCTGTAAGTATAATATCATGTATGCACCTTGTACGATACCAAAACATTATGAAAACAGTTTGCAATGTATTAATTTATTGAATCTGTCTTGTTAAGGTGTCTTAAAACTGTCTGATTGATATTTATACTTCAATAAAATAAAAAAATAAATTAAAAAAATAGTTTATATACATATAAACTTTGAAACTGCATGGGAAGGTAATTTGCATGTGTTTTATAAGGTGTTCTATAGTATGTTACAGGCTTATTCTAACCCATTTGACTTCATTTTCCAAAGTAACTGTAATTTAATAGTAATAGTATAGCAAATTATGATGAATAGCTTTACTTGTATATTTTAAAAAGTCATATGTGCACATGCTTATTCTAGGAATCAGAAGTTAAGCAATTGTTAAAATGCATGAATGTCTTCTAAATATACTGATTACAAAACATGAAAAGAAAAGAATATTAGATGAACAATGCCAATATATGTGTAGCCCCCAAATATCTATAGTACTCAGTTTTTGAAGTTCCAATTGACCATATATGAATCACAAGGGTTATTAAATGGTAGAATGTCAGCCAAAGTAAGTACCTTTTCCAACAATACCACCTCATTTTAAATTCTTAACAAACAATTTTCTCAAAATGTGAAGTTTTGATAATAAAAAGTTAACCACAAGAGCATGAGATCTGGGAAAGGAGCAATGAAAGCAGAGATAACAGAGACAGAGCTTCAACAATGCCAATAATAGATCTACTACATAAATAGTAAAATTACTATGCTTATCACTTTTAATAAAATCACAAAAAGACTGAAAATATCTGCAGGAAGAAGAACTATAAAAATAATTCATATTTTTCAAAAAATAAGTTATATTTAAGAATAAAAATAATCAGAGTTAAAATTAGAAGCTCAGTTACAGACATTGGTAGATCAGAATTAATGCATTGACAGACATCGAAAGAACTTGTAAAGTACATAACACTTGACAATAACAAATAGAAGAATTAGGAAGGATTGAGAGGTGATAATCTTATCTGTTTTCTAGGCACAGAGGAGGACAGCATGTGACATTTAAACAGATTGTTATTGAGGGTCTTCAAAACTGTTGAGTCAGGGAAAATCTTTAAAACATATATTAAAAGAAGGAATACAATTTCTGCAAGGAGCAGGTGGATACTGAGCTCCCTGGAATCCTGAAGACATTAGAATGATATATCCACTGTGCTGGACGAAGATGAGTGCCAGTCTGGACTTCAATACCTGAGCCAAACTTTTCAGAAATGAAAGGGAAACAAAGATGGTTTCAGGCGATTGAAAACTAAGACTATTTGTCAAAAGTCTATTTCCACTAAGCGAATTTCCAAAGCATGTGTCAGGCAGAGAGATAAGTGACACCAGGAGCTCACTTTCAGATGCAAGGAGGAATGAAGAATACAATAAGTACAGGCACATAGATACTGGATAGAAAAACTGAAATAGTAAGACATAATAACATACAGATGAGAAGATAGTTTATGACACAATTCGAAGCTTCTTATGTTTTCCAAGGAAAAATGTAAAGGAGGATTCAGGAGTTAAGGGAGTGGCTCAGTAGAATAAGTGTTTGCTTGGCAAGCGCAAGGTCCTGAGTTCTATCCCCAGTACTGGAAAAAGAAAAGGATTTTGTGAAGATATTGTGCATGTTTAATTTCCTAATACCATTCCTAACATAGGAAAAGAATGATTTAATTCCAAGGATAAGTAGGAGTAGATAAATGGTATGAAGATAAACATAATAAAAAACAAATGAAAATGAAAAACAGAAACAAATATAAAGGATGAGTTAGCAATGATTGATCTAAATGCAGATATATGAATACAAATGAACTCAATATACCATCAGAAGGCAAATATATAAAGACAGACAGAAATAATATAAATCCATGTGAAGACAAAGCCATTCACAATATAAGGGTATAGAAATGTTGAAAATGAATTTTATAACAATCATGAAAATGCAGCACTCTGGGTGATTCTGGAAGAGACAGGACAGTGGCATGAACATGGGGAAACAAAAGAAAGCAAGAAAACATGCGACCATGAAGCAAGTGCTTAGTCTCAGAGATGAGAGACTCAAAGAAAAGAATACCTACAAGGAAAGATCCCAGTGCTCTAAAAGAAGGACAAGTTCCCCCAAACCCTTCCTGCTTATTCTTCTAGTATAACACACAGCTGAGCCCACCTTATCATATCCTGGTGGACACCAGCTTTATCAACTATTCCATCAAAGCCAAATTAGACCTGGTACAATCAATGATGGACTGTCTGTATGCCTAGTGTATCCCTTCTATAACTGTATAATGGTGGAAACTGAGGAATTGGGACAGAAGTATCGAGTGGCTCTAAGGATTTCCAAGCATCCATGGTTTGAACAATTACCTTGCACACATAAAGGGAGATGCGCAGATGATTGCTTAGTGAGGAGAGTAACTCAGCACAAGTGTTACATTGTGGCCACAGTTGAGTGGGATCTTAAATGGAGAACCTGGAAGATCCCTGGAGCTCTTATCATGGCACAACATTGAATGGTGCCAGATGATTATGGAGCCCCTTGGTGCTGATTCTTGCAAGATGAAGTTCCTCTGCCTCCCTCCAACCATCTCTTTGTTTTTAGTTTATTCAGCATGGTATAGCAGGAATTATTCACCCACTTGCTGTATTATCAGCTGAGTATGGTTAACACTTATTGATGCTTTCTGAAAGTTAAAAAAAAAGTCCAAGTGCAAAGCAAGCTGATTTAGCAATCACCATGAAGATAAAGAGACTTCCTAATTTTAGGAAAATTATTAGATATAAACTGAACTTATCTAAAACTGTAAATACTTATTTCACTGGGAAATACAAGATCTTTTAGCTGTACTGTATATATATATACACTTAGTAGAACAAAGTTCTCATTTTATCAGTGAAGTATCTTTCTTCAGTACAAGAAAAGTAAAAAATGTACAATCCAAGTGATAAGTTTTTGTCCTAAGCAAAGCCTAAAAAATTATTTAATAAGACAAGTGCAGTGGATCTCCATTCAGGAACTTAGTTTTTTCTGTAATTCTGGTCACAAATAACGTTGTGTTATATCAATACTACATAAGTGACCTTTTTTGACATTACAAAAGCAGAAATTACAGGCAAATTTGATATTTTTTCACATTATTACAGCTTGAAGTCTCCTTGTAAGAAGAAAATAAAACTGAATTCTTATTGTATGTCATGCAGTGAAATTCCAAAGTCTGAAAGATAGCAAGTGTGGTATTTAGCATAGAATAAATAAAACCTGTTGTGAAGATTTTGGTAAACTACAAAATGTCTTAGACTATAAACTGAAAGGTTAACCTGCACCAAAATTAAGAATTTCTCTTTAAATGAAACCATGAAGAGAGTGAAAACATAAATCACATAATGAAAATAAATACTGGGGCCAGGGAGATAGCTCAGCAGTCTAAGTGCCTTCCTGGCAAGTGGAAGGACCTGAGTTCAGTCCTGTGCCAGCCCCAGAACTCCAGGTATGCTGACACTGAAACTGGATCCCAGCACTAGACAGGCTGACACAGGAGGATCACTATGAGACTGAGCTGCGCGGTGAGCCCCTGTACCGAATACTATATATATATATATATATATATATATATATATATATATATATATATATGCACACATTCATTTATTTTGTATTTTAGGGAATGGTCTACAGGGAGTTCAGGGGCTCACTACTAGATTGGACTCATAGTGACCTGCTTGTTCACAGCCTCCCAAGAGCTGGGATTATAGGCACATGCCACCACACCCAGTCTCAATTGCCCTTTCAGCATGCCCTAGAGGCAGTACCCACATGGCAGGCCAGAGGATCAAACCCCCAGCCCCTATGCCTATTTGCAGGTGCTTTAATCCACTGAACTCCAAATAAAATTTTAAAAAAAGAAAAGAAATATTATCAGCATATACATCCTTCACATCAATAATACCCTGAGCCAACAGACTTTCTATAGATCTATGTGTAAGGAAAGACTAAGAGTAAGAAAGGTTAAAGTCCTACACAGGTACTTCACTAGAGAAAATTTAAGGCTCTAGAAAATTTAGTACACATAGAGTTTGAAACTTGTGAATAACAAAAACACAATTTCAGTCATATATGATCCTATTAAGCAACCATATGATAGAAAAGTGTCAGACTGACAACACCAAGTTTCCCAAAGATATGGAACATGAGATTCACACTCAGAGCTGGTGGCAGTGGATATCCCTACTGTGGTATTTAGCAAGAGTTCTGCCATTGGCTCGGGCCTGTCTAGGCTGTGGGAGACCAGCCATCCTGGAGAGGACAGTAGCTGTGGCTGGGAAAATTGTCAGGAAATGTTTTCAGCATAAAACAGGCAGGCAGGTTCTATAATGGTACAAAGTCGGGTAATAATCACTGAAGTAACACAGAAGGTAGGAAACAAACTGAAGCATCTCACAAGGACATTTCTAGGCAAAATGCTGAGTGTGCAGTGTTCTTGATAAGGTACAGATAAAAGTCAGCCTAAGAGGAATAAGGTTGAGATTTTTTTTGTGGTCCTGATGGTGGGACCCAGGGGAGCCATCAGTCTTTTTTGTATTTTATTTTGCATCAGGTTCTCAACAAATTGCTCAGGCTGACCCCAATTTGCAATACTCCCGTCTCAGCCTCTGGAGTAACCAGGATTATAGTGGTTTATGCCATTGTACAAGGCTTATATTTGTATTTTCATGAAATACAAGAATGTATTTTACATTAACATTATTTAATTTTAAAAACTTCAAATTGATAAGCTCTCAAAAAATTGTAGAGCAGGCTTTTAATAGATGAATGGTCCCTTCATATTCAGTTGGCCTTTACAGACAATGAGAAGAGGATAAATTATTTACACTTTTAATGATTTAGCAAAGGCCAGCAATAAAATCGTATATTGAAATTTAGAGGCATTTTGGAAAGATTCAGCTTATTACAGAGCACCCCAATTTAAAGCAATTCACATCCCTCAGATTGGAAAGCAAAATCAATCAGAATGTGCAGGTCTCTATTCTCCTTTGCCATTTTTGTGAGTCATACGGTAGGATTCTGATCCTCCACCATCAGCCCTTTTAGACTCACATTTTTATAATTTTTAATTTTTTAAATAGAGTACAAAATAGCATCAAAACCGAATAATTATAAATAACACAGAATTTCACTAAACAAAATAACAGGAATGTCACACTATTTGTTGGATTGCATAGTGTTGTCTTCATATTCGTTCATATTACCAGACTCATATTGCAGAGGTGATTTTTCAACAGCTTTGAAGATATGGAGGGAGACTGCTAACTCTCCACACCGTCCTGGTTGAGCTGCTGAGGGCAGCAGGGCCACAGGCTTGCCATCACCGCGGGTGCAGCTGGGAGGGTGTTTCTGGATGAGAGTGAGACTGAGAACTGCAGACTGCCCCACCCGACACAGATGAGTCCCACGCACTCAGTGGAAGGCAGGAACACAACACAGCACACAGCAACAGAGCGAGGGGGACTGCCTCTTTTCTAAGTATTTCAACTATACCTGGAGTCAGAATTGTCCCCATGAAGGGCTGATGAGTGAAATTTAGTGAAAGTACCCCAGGACTCAGATCAGCCATGGGCTTCTGTGAGGAGAGAAGCAAAGGCCTTGTGCCCAAGCCAGGTGTTTCCTCAGAGCATGAGGGGGAATCTGTGCAAACTACATATACAGCAAAGAAGACAAACTCTGAGAACTTGGTGGGGGTATAGCTCAGAGATAGGGCATAGGGAGAAAGAATCAGGCACCTGTGCGCACTGGCCACAAGGCAGGACTGTAAGGCTAGCCAGGATGCCTGTCTCCCACAGTCTTGCTAGTTAAAGAAGTTGGGGAATGCTTGGTGTGTCACCCGGGAGGCCAGGTACTGGGTACAGTTTTACCTCAGGTCAGACCACAAGGACAGCCGGATAACTAAGCACACAAAAGAGAAGCCACCCTGAAGCTGCCCTCAAGCCCCTTTACAGGATGTGGAGCAGTGCATGAGGGATCAGGAACCATTTGCAGAGGCAGTTTGAATTAACTTAATCTTGAATCTTCTATTTAAAAAAAGATAAGAGAGAAAATTCACTAAATAAATCGGAGTCTTCTATTGCCAAACAAAACTGTGAGCTCCGATTCAAGTAAATTATTTTATTTATAAAAGAGTGACATTTTCCATCTCTGATTTTTATGTCTTGTTCTTACAAAATATATAATGACTATGTTACTGTTATGAAGCCGATATGAACTGTCAATAAGAATAAACAGTGCAGACCCCAGTTTTGGTAGGCACTGTTCTGTGAACTTTCTTGTAAATTGTCACATTTGCATATGTCGTCACATTTCTGTGAGAACACAAATGCAACAACAGCACCAGCAATGCAGGAAGCTGGGGGACTGTTTATGTGGGTGTGTGTGTGCACTGTTCTTACGTACATTGAGCATAAAAACAGTGAATATTTACTAAGTAAATTGCTGTCAATGGCTCAAAGAAGTGGGAGTATCTGAATTTGTCTTCATACATCTCTGTATTTTGGGTTCTTTTTAAACCAGGCACTACTTGAACATCAAAGCCTTCTATGTATCTCCTTTCATAGTTGGACACATATAGTGTCTTCATTTGTGTCTTTCTTGGACATTTATTACTTAATAAGTATTTCCTGAGCGCTTTCTAAGTTCTAGAAGCTGAAGAAGCAAAGTTTGATAAAAGGTTTCAAACTTCGTGGCATTAATATTCAAATGTCAAGAAGAGATAGTATCAAATTTCTAAAAAAAATATCATACCACAGTAAATGGTGCAGTTCTATTAGAAATTATCTAGGAACTAGGCATAGGGAAGGTCTTTTGCACGGAAGGGTGCAGGGAGGATAAAGGGGGTCTCCTTGATAGAGGGATATTTTCTGAGGCTGGAATGTAGAATCACTCTTAGGAAGGTGACAATCATCAGGAAGAGTCTGAGGGGCAGATGGAGGAGAGTATTTCAAAGTGACAAGTCTGCCTTAATGCAGTGACAGCTCTGGGAATTGAGGGACCTGGACAGTATGACAAGGGGCAGTTTAGAAGAAGGGGCTGAAGGTGGAGAAGAACATGAGAGCAGGGGCTGGAGAGCTGGGTCCAGCAGAAGCCATACAAGCCATGAGCCAAAGTAGCTTAGAATTTTAAATAGATTTTTTAATCAAAGAAAGAAGATTTTGTGCAATGATTAAAACATACAAAATGCAACTTTCAATGTCCATCTACATTTTACTGCAACCTATCCGTACCCATTTTGGCTTTCCTGACACAGTGGCAGGTGGGAATAGCACGCACAGGGACAGTGTAGTCTATAGGCAAAAATGTTTCCTATCTAGATTTTCATAGATGAGTTTGATGATCTCTAATACACAGCACACTGGGCAATGGAAAGACCTTGACCAAACACTGCTGTTTCTAGAGGACTAATGGGTGCCTGACTTGCCCTTTTAAAACACCACACTGCAAGCTATGGGGAAACTGTTCTGTTGGAAATAAAGAGTTGGCTTCATTGTAGAATTTTATGTGTGTATCCTAGCATTTTGCTCTAAATTAATAATGTTTACTCATCCAAAACTGAATAGATGAAAATATACAAATTGAGAATAAATAGTGCTTTTGTTCATTTTAGCCTCAGTAACTATAATTCTCAGAACTCATCCCATTTAGTGGATACATATTAAATAATTGTTAAAGAGCTAATGCACTGAAATTATTTTTCTGGAACTTGGCTGCTGGTAACTTCATTTCTAATTGCCTTTCCATGGCATTCTATTATTAATATGTTTCTCCTCTTGTAAAAATTTTTGTGAGACTCAATCTTAAAATTATGTCCTCTAATTGAATTTATAATTATCTGGCTCTGTACATTTGATAAATATGAGTTAGAGATCCCTTCTTAATAATAACAAATGTTCTTGGAAATACTCATTAACTGTCAAGGTTATCATCACATAAGAATAGTTCACACATATTAATTTTCTTTCTTGTGATGAGAAAAGCAAGTTAAATTACTGTAAGAGAGATTTGGGATTAAACAACAAGTTTTCTTAATTTTAGAAAAATAGAACTAGAGCAGCTGTCAAATACTCACATGGAAGCCCTAATAAAGAGAGAAATATTCAGCCATGAATTTATACGCCGCTGACACTCAGAGCTAAAGCCCTGATAATTTCCTGCTTCTAGGGAATAGTCTGGAGTTTGCAATTTTCTGACCTTTAATCTTAGGCTGTTGTAGCCTCAGCTCATTCTAGTTATTTTGAAGAAATACAAATAGATAAAGAAAAGGCCATCCAGAAACCCAAGACCATTTAGACAACTGTCCAACAATATCTAGGGGTTTTGAACAAATTTTTAAATTGCTTGTTTATTTACTTATTTATTTTTTGGGACAGGGTCTCACTATGTAGGTTAGGCTGGTCTTGAACTCACTACACTATGATGTAGCCCAGGCTGGCCTCAAACTCACAGCGATCTTCTCTGTCTCTGCTTCCACAGTGCCAGAATTATAAGACTGCACTACAAATTGTCTATTTAATATAACCTTTTAATACTTATAAAGACTCATGTTTACAAAATTATATATGTTTTATGTGTTTTTAAAAATATATTTGAAGTAAATTCTTTGCTAACAACTAAAGACTTAATGTACTGCAAATGGCTGAGACTTCTGAGAAGTAATAGATGCATATACATGGACATGCACATGGGTATACACACACACACACACACACACACACCTCATTAATAGTCCCTTGATATTCCATTTATGAAGGTCTTCTTGGTGTCCATAGTTGCAGGATGACCTTCCTGGATGAAATCACCATGAAACTATTAACAAAGCATGTTCATGTGGTCACGGGGCTTCAGGCAGAGGGGCTTGCAGAAGCTGGGAGGGACATACCATCTATAATCCAGGGCAAAGAATCAGGTCTCCAAGACAGAAGAAAAAATTTGGGAGCAATAGTGTTTGAAAGGGTTTGAATGTTAGAGCATACTGAGGTGGTAGGACGTGCTAATGCATGACTCTCCTAAACACTTGGGGGGAAAGAACCCAAGGGTGCCAAGTTTGGTGATTTTTAATGAAGCAAGACTTTCCAGGGGATGTTGAATTGGCTCTGATGAGATAACACTTGCTACTGGAAGAAACAAAGTAGGGGGAGGATGATCTATCTTTCCCAAAATTACTTCACATAACAGGAACAGTCTAAAATAACAAAAAAAGAAAAAAAAATTGTGAAAAGAAAAAATAAGCTTCACAATATACAAGCAATTATAATCAACAGAAACAACAGACACTCTAAAGTTTGACTTCATTAAGTATATAATTCTTTCTATAGTTATATGCTTAATGTTTTGAAAAGAGACATTTACAAAAATAAAAGGTGAGCATTTTGAAAAAATATTCATTAAATATAATGAAATTTTGCAATGTTCAGTAAATAACAATTACAAAATATTAAGAACTAATGAAAAGTACCTGTTAACCTAGAATTGTCAGTCAGGCAAATGTTACTTCAAGGAAAGAGAAATAAAAACATTTAAAAATTAAGTGAATACTAGCCGGGCGTGGTGGCGCATGCCTGTAATCCCAGCACTTGGGAGGCTGAGGCAGGAGGATTGTTGTGAGTTCGAGACCAGCCTGAGCTACAAAGTGAGCTCAAGGCCAGCCTGAACTGCATAGTGAGACCCTGTCTCAAAAAGACAAAAAAAAATAAAAATAAAAATAAATAAATAAATAAATAAATAAATAAATAAATAAATAAATAAATAAAAATTAAGTGAATACTGAGGGATTTATCTCTGAGATCTATTCCAAAAAATGTTAAGAATATAGTTCAAGAAGAATGAAAATGATCTAAAAATAGTTACAAATGCTTGAAAGACCAATGATCAAATGAAAGACACAAAGTGGACCCCATAACTCTGAACACAAAGCCATTAAAATTTGAAATTAACTATAAAGTAAATGAGTTGCATTTAGAAATTGAAAAACAGAATCATGATGAAGAATGGGCAATTCTAAATGTTTATAACTGTGTGGCAAAGATACTAGATAAGACCCAAAATCTTGGGAGTTATATAATGTGCTTTTTCAAGAAATATGAAATACAAAACTCAAGATAATGAAAATAATAACTATCATTAAGAGATGTATAAGCCAGCCAAACTTCTGATAAAGTTTTTAAAATGGAATTTGACAGCTTTATTCTCAACACATTTCTGAAAAAGTAGTGAGCTGAAAACATCTAAAACATGACATTTAGAAATTAAATTTCATGATTTATAACATTATGGTTCCACAATTGTAGACCTTTCACCCAAACAATCTAACAGGTGAAAGAGCAGAAGGGAAATTTTCCAATGACATTTTAGAGAAGATACCTTATCTCTGATTGTAACATTGAAATTCATATTTTCATTACAAGTTCTACTTAAAACTTTTGAAAATAGTTTTATGGTTTTTAAACATATTTTAAAGGACATTAACAATGGTTATTATCCTGCATATTGTTTTCTTCAAAACAGTTGCTCAGATTAGGAGATAGTCATGCAGAATTGATCAAGCAATACAGGCACTAACTGTTCCTTTTAATGAACATATATATATATATATATATATATATATATATATATATATATATATATATATATATATATATATATATTTCTCCCTTCCTTCTTTTCTCTTTTCCCCATTCCCAGCTGTTCTTTCCTTCTGAGCAGTTTCTTTCCCTTTCCCTGTATCTATTGTACTTGTTGGATCTTCTTCACTCTTTCAGTTTCTGACACTGGGAAAACAATATATTTAGGTGACTCTGATTTACTTCACTTATGTTTACCTTGGGGAACTAAAGTGAATTATATACACCATTTCCAAAAGGTAGTCTGAACAAATGTTTTCTATTACAGACAGACTCAGAGCCTTAAGGAACTGAACAGTATCTGTGGTGCACACCCCAGATAGAGAAAGCTACAGTGTTCCTTCAAGTGTCTTGGCCAAGATTCATGGACAGCACTGGTCTTGCTTTGCTGTGTTATCCTATCAGAACAGCTCTAAAGGCACCATAGATAAGCAAGAGTATTTTCTTCTTCTAGTTTGATATGAAACTGCATTACCATAGGGTTAACCAAGGCAGGTTAGGAGATATTTGAGTATGTGTGTGTAGTGATAAGATTTTTTTTTTAGCTGGCTCAGGTTGCCTTAAGGGCAAGTCTGGTAAGGCATGAGGATCTGGGGATTGAACCACAGTATTCTGAGTGTTACTGTGTTTGCTTAAGCAGGCACTTAAACACCTGAGCTAAGTAGCAGTCCCCCTGTGTGTAATAATAGAAAGAACATTAACAAGCTTCATCCAAGAACAATAGCTGTTGGGTTCAAATAGCAGTTCAAGAGAAGACAATTTGGAAGGTGTTACGGTATGGGTTTTTCATATTGTCTGAATTTAGTGTTCAAGTCTAAACACAAAAGTCTTCTGTGGCTAAAATTTTTAAATGCTCAATGACTTCTGGCTTTAGCATCACAGTGTGGTAAATTCTCCATAGAATTTTGGGGAGGCAATCTTTACCTGAGACAGAAGTCCCACAGCCACTCCGTGTAGGACTGCCAGACCAGAGGCCATGCCACTAAATTTGGAACATGCTGTGCCCAGAAACTTGTTGGCAAGTTGATGTCCACCTCAACTTGTGCCACATATTTTCAGAATGACACACAGCAGTGTGTTTCCTGGGCTTTCAAAGAGCCTAGGACACTGATCCAGGACAGCAAACAAAAGTAACAAGAGAGGAAAATAACGAAGACTATAAGCATGGGAGCTGAAGTTTGGCTCAGAGTTCCTCAGTGACAAGATATATGACAGATAGCCAGATTTTTCAAATAGTAACTTTTGGTTTGGAGAAATAATGGGATGAGAAGTGGGTAGATTTCACTGGTAAAGTCAGAGTATAAGGAAACACATCTGAAGACCACTAATGCCTACTCTTTTTTAAGGGACTAACACAAGACAAACTAGGAAAATTTCTTTTTTGGGCATATATCGCCTCCCACTCTGCTTGGTCCTTCCATCACAAGGTTCTATGACAAGTAAGGATCTTAAAATATTATTTGACTATTTATAGGCTCCAACTGCTCATTTTTATTTACTTCTTTGTTCTCTTCAGTTTGAATTCTAATTTTACCACAGCAGGAAAACTGTACTCTACATTATTATCAATTAATTACTCCTTCTAATTGCAAAATATAGTTCATAATGTCATCCACTTTGTATATCACGTACTAATTTGAATTATGACTGTTTTTCCTGCTGTGTCCAAAAACCCCAACACTGCATGCTCCCCTTAGGTCAGTGGCCGTGCATTCCAGTTTCATTTTAGATTCCTCGAACAGCAGACTGTCTCTTCTCTTGACACTGCACCTACGCGAATGTTCTGTCTTTATATTTCCTGATACTCTCTGCTGTGCGGTGTCATCCACACCCATGCTTTCTATCACCACCTCCATGCCAATGACTAACATTCTATGCTGCAAACCCGATCCCTCTTATAATTCAAACTTTTGTTCAACAAGTGGAGCTGTAACAATGAATTAAAATGATTTATTCCTCCATAGAATTACATTGCAGTTTGTCAGATAATAAAAGATACTGGTTTACTTTGCTTCTATATTTCAAAGGGATCTCATATTAAAATACATCTACATAACTCACTGTTTCTCCTCTTCATAAATATCAGAATGTTACAAATTTCAATATTTACATAAGTCTTGAAACTGTATCTCTTAGATCGTACTCACTGTGGATGCTGACACTTGTATGAATTCACCTGAGCATCTTTTATAGCTTCCCATCTCATCAATAATTCCACCCTGTCTCAATTTACTTCCTATTTTATGATGCACTGGTGTTTCTATATCTCAAATGTGATAATTTTACATGTCTGCAATCATTTTCTGGTTTTCTTTACTTCAAGACTAAACACATAGTATGCTGATACTCAGATAATTTGTGCAGGCACACAATTCATCCTATAATATCTCCATGCATAGTCTCTATTTCAACCAGTGTAAATCACTGAGGATTTCCCTGGTGAAAAAGCAGTAGTTGCATTTCTCTTTGAGCATTGTGATCCATCAGCCTGGAAGGCACTTTCTTGTCACCGTCTTAGTGAGGACTCTTAGGTGCTTTCAGATCACCTTTGTGTAAAGGCTCATTACTTCTGACACAGATAGGCTCATTATTCCTATGTAGTATAGTGCATTATGCACCTTCCATCCCCAAGCTGGGCATGAGTTGCATTGGTCTGACATCGCTTTTCTTTTCTTTCTTTTTTGAATCAGGAAGCAATCTGACGGCCTCAAGTTTGCAAGGCAGATGCTGTGCCACTGAGCTACATCCTTGGTCCCATGAATTTGTTTGAGTTTTATTTATTTGTTGCTTCCACTATTTATTACATAGTAAATGAACACATGATAGAGATAAAATACATGCTTCATTTCTGTTTTTAAATTTTGTTGCAATATAAAATGACCTCTAATTCTTAGCAAGTTAAAAATATAGTCCTGAAAATTTATAATCAATTCTTTCAGAGTAGTCTAGAAATTTGAAGTATTTGGGAGAAAATATACTATTTGCAAATGTTAATAAGTCTCAGGTTTGAAGTGAAAATAACTTTTATCATATTCATGGGGGTAAATTTCTTTTGAAGCAATATAAAGAATCCCTTTTTTTTTTTTTTTTTTTTTTTTTGAGACAGGGTCTCACTATGCAGTTCAGGCTGTCCTTAAGCTCATTTTGTAGCTCAGGCTGGTCTCGAACTCACAACAATCCTCCTGCCTCAGCCTCCCGAGTGCTGGGATTACAGGCGTGCGCCACCACGCCCGGCTCAAGAATCCCTTTTTGATGTACTTACATTTATTACTCAGAAAGAGCTTCTTCTGAATTCTGTAGTGAAAGAATTAAGAAACAGCTAACTAGCTTTCTTAGAATTTATTAACTCATACACTACAATCAATATATCTTACAACTTTATTTCTTTAGCTCCTTGGTAACATCTGGCAAGTGATCCTATTATATACCATCTTCTGTATCCTTCATGTCGTCTAAGGGATTGTTGTGCGATCCAGCTCCCCTGATCTGTTCTGCCTGCTTCTGCCATCATATGGGTGCTAGTTAGGGACCAATTGAAGTATGAATTACTAGAATTTTTATGATTATAAAGTTTAAGGCTCATATAGATATTTTCCTGTATTCTGCAGCATGTAAAAAAGTCATTAACTTTGCTATTGCTTACTAGCAAATGATACTAAGTTTTATGAGTGATTTATAATTCAGGTAGTTTAAAACTTGAATAAAGTGAACAATGTCTACAAACACTCTTCAATGTAGTCAAGTGTCATCAACAGCAGTACATTCTGAGGTGTGCCTCAGGAGATGAATCTGTCTGTGTGTGAACATCAGAGTGTACTTATGTGGAATATGAGGCCTGGGATTCAGTAACTGCTATATTCTCAGGGGATCACCGATATATGTGCACCCCACCATTGGGAGAAGTGTCAACCTACAATCTGAACAGCATTTAATGGAAATAATTGGCATTAATTTAAGAAGTTATAAAAATAATTTATGTTCTTTGATTTTTACTGGTCATCAATCTATAATCATCAAGTATATTTTGATTTCAAAAGACTAATGTTAATGGAGGCATTTGCTCTAATAGTGTTTGTAAACAGAATATCATGTATGTACCTTGTACAATAAAAAACCACTATGAGAACAATATGCAATGTATTTATTATTGAATCTGTTCTACTAATTCGATTTGAAACTGTCTCATTGCTATTTGTTCTTCAATAAAATTATAGAAAATAAATAGAGACTAATGTTGGGCATTGTATGAAACAGAAGTGTCAGATTAAGGAAGTAAAACCTACCTAGCAATATTTAGCACACCATTATGAAGCTATAAGACATAAAGCAGTATATAATAAGTATTGGCAAATTCACAAAAACAATTGAGCGAGAAGTGTGATATTGACATGAAAAAGGAGGAGGAGGAAAAAAGAGGAGAAGGAGAAAAGGTTAATATACATATGTAGAGTTGGGTCAGAAATACTGTGAGACAGAAGTAGAACTTTTTTTTCCTGACAGGTAAAACATATGGGGAACAATATTTTTGACAATTTGTAGCAAAAGATATGTGGCCGATGATATCAAATTGTGCCAACAGAGGAAAAAATAATGGCAAAGAGCGGTAAAGGCCTTTTTGTTGAAAATGAAAAGTCCCTGCTACCATACAAGTGCCGAGCAAATTTTTACGAATAAATTCAAAATAGAACAACTTTGTAAGACAAACCAATGACTTGGTAAAGTAATCAATCAAAAGAAGGAATAGGCAACTTACGATTAAAAATGTCTGTTGGAACTATGTTTCTTGTCCAGGAGACAGATTTATTTATACTTCTTGTGCAGATGCTGTAAAGCAAATGAGTGTTCCAAACCCAGAGAATAGCAATGATGATTAAAGAATCCCCATTAAGCAATACCTGCCATAGAATACTCACCCAAATTTTGCATTAACTGCATTGTCACAGTGACACAGTGACATACTGAGTGACACTGCTGCTCCCTTGTCAGAGATGAAAGTTATAAAGGTTTCCTTAGGCCCCTTGTGAAGTGATGAAGAAAGCTTTTGCCCAAATTTTCTGGAGCAAAACACTTAACCATGAATCAGTAGTTATATTTAAGGGTCACGGTATCCTTAGAACTGCAGTGAAGGGATCCGATATGTGTAAATTTATGCTGGGCTTATAGCAAGCTCCTTGCTAAACTTTTCCCGCAGAAACGTAACCTGTTATACAATAACACCCACTTATACATCAGTTAATCATAATTGAGTTCCTTAATAGACACATCTCTCTACAAATAAATTGATTAGGTCCAGCCAGATAACTCAGAGTATTAAAGTGCCTGCTTAGGCAGACGTAGGGGCCAGGGGTTGGATCCCCATTCTGCCGTGCTGGTCCTGCCCCTGGGGCACACTGAGACAGTGAATGAGACTAGGCAGGAGAGCACACTCCTGTAATCCCAGCACTTGGGAGGTGGAAAAACAGGAAGGATCACTATGAGTCTGAGCTGTGTAGTGAGACCCTGTACTAAATACATTAAAAATTGTTTGATAATCATGTGATCTTTAGTTAAATCTATTATTTTGAAAATTAGGGACATTTCTGGATTATACAGATATATCTCCTTTAGTGTTTTTCATGAGTTTGACCCTTACCTATGAAATGGCTGCAAAAAGTAAATAATTGAATTCTAAACTTCCAGACAACTTGACAAACCTGTTAGTTTTGTGAATTTGACTTAAAGGTTTTTTTTCTCTTTCTTATATATTACATATTTTGTGATAGACAGTATATATGATAGTATATATAACATTATTATATATTATGTATGTACAGTATTATGCTATTATACATGTATGACCATATATTATATATGTGCATATATATTTAAATAAAAGTCAAATTCTTTATGATCATAAGGAGATCTAAATTTTTTATCAAACATTACTAACTTTGACACATCTATATATTGATGCAACAACATTAAAACAACTTTATCAAAATGTGAAATTAGGTCCTGCCAAATAGCTCAGTAGATTAAAGCACCTGCAAGCAGGCACAGGGCCCGGGGTCCCATCTCCTGGATTGTCATGCTGGCCCGGCCCCTGGGGGGCTGTTCTGAGATGGCAATTGAGACTTGGCGTGGCTGCACGCACCTGTAATCCCAGCTCTCAGGAGGCTGTAAACAGGTGGATCACAAGTCCAATCTAGTAGTGAGTCCCTGAACACCCTGTAGAGCCTTCTCTAAAATGCAAAAAAAGAAAGTGAAATTATTCTGTTCCTTTGGCCTTCAGCTTGACAAACAGGTATTTCTGATTCTTCACCTTGACTCTTAGTCCCTCTCGGAGCTCTACCTAAATCCTGAAGACTTGCTCTGACCTCTAGACTCGGGTTCTTTTGCTGTGTTCTGTTCTGTAGTACAGTTTCATCTAGTGTACCATTCAAGCACCGTTTTAATAGCTTGTGAAATGCAGCATTTGCCACCAATTGTCAAGCATTTTCTTCTTGACACGTAAGTGCCCCCACATAGGGCAGTGCTTGTAGCACATTCTCATTCCGCCCCTGTCTGTGTCTTCCTGCCAATCCCCGCCATAGTGCTGACCTTACATCATCCCTGTCCAAGTCTCCAGGTGGACCTCACTGCTCACTTTCTGTCTGCATCACTCCAGCTCCTAGGACTGAGTGAAAGTGGAAAGAGGCAGCTGGGATGGCATCAAGTATATGCCAGGCATGGAGGTTTTTAAAAAGTGAAAGATTAATGACTTGTTTTGGTGACTTCTAAAATAGTCTACATTTCAAAATAACTAAAAATTAAGGACTCAGAATGTCCCTACACTAAAATAGCTGCTTCAGCTCTACACAAAGCACTATTACATCTCTCATGAACCAGCTCAATCTCTTTTCATTTTAAAATGTATTTTCACAGTTGAGTTCTAACTATATAATATTGGTCCAACATCAACAAGCCTATAATAAACGTGACCTTCTAGCATCTGGTTTTCAGGAGAAAGATGAATTTTCACTTACATATTTGTATCTTACTTAAAGAAAGACTAAGTTTTGTCATTTGCATTACTGTCTTGGCAGACTCTTTAAAATCAACACCATGCTGTTTAGAAATTCCAAGAATTATTTCAGTGTATAAGAAATTTTAACTATTTTGTAGTGTATTGTTATTATTAATAACATAGTGTATTATGTATAATGCTTTGTACATTGTTTAGAACACTATCAAATATTTTGTATAGTTTAATATGCTGCAAAATATTTTGTAAATTTTTCAATAACTCTTAATGATTTCCATAATGATGCAAGATAGATAATGCCTATGGTATAAACAAATACAGAAGCATTATAAATAACTAAAATGGGCCAGGAAGATAGTTCAGTAGAATAAGTGTTTGCCTGGCAAGGATAGGGTTCTGAGTATAATCCATGGTACCGCAGAAAAAAAAGGATATAAATAATTAAAGTTTAATCCAATCAGTTTATTCTTTGAAAAAAGAAAAGATATTCAGATGAGATTTTAAACCAGATAATTCTGGGTTTAACAAAGGGAATAAAGAATATCTCATTATTCACAAAATTTCACACACGTAATCTTGAATATAGACCAAATATATTGAACCATCATCCTATCTCATTTAAAATGTATATGATACTGTTAAAATGCAATCAACTACTTTTAGTTCAATTACTTCAGTAAAACCAATGTAAACCAAATGAATTCGTAGTCAGCTACTACATATATTCATACACAAATATATACATCTATATGGTTCAGGTCTTGCTATGCTGCTCAAGTTCACAGTGACCCTCCTGTCTCAGCCCCCCGGGGCTGTGATTAGAGGCATGCACCACTACACCGCAGCACATGGTACCAGGAATCAAACCTGGGTCCCAGTGTTCGTCAAGTAGGCACTTAGACTGCTGCGTTATCTCCCCAGCACCAGCTATAGACTATATGATGTTGTACATAAATTCAGACAGAGATGAATAATTTTAGAAGGATAGAAAGTTCGTGCTCTAAAATGTAATTATTTTTATATTTGTTTAAATCATCTTCAACTTTCTCACCTAACAGAGGAATACTATAATATCTTCAGTTTTTAATGTTCAACTGTTAAATCTATTATAATGCCCAGTCACTGGGAAGAAGATGAGTCGCAGGTATGAAGCTGAAGAACTCACAGTATATATGGTATGGGAATTTAGCACTAATATTATAGTTGAAGGACTGTGGCAAGAGCTAGGGATAACTGGCGTAAATATTTGCAGAGGATCATTTGAAGCAGGGAGTCCTAGGAGAGACGGATTTCCCCTTGAATGTCAAGAAAGCAGCTAAAATTCGGTAGGTCAGAGAATATGTAGGCCTTCCTAATTTTTCTTAATTATTAATTTTATTGAGATCTTTCCAGACAAATAAAGCAATACATTCAGTGGCACAAACCATTGTGAAGTAGACAACCTGCCCGTAGGTCAAGACTGCTTCAGATCAAAGTTCTGAGTACTGAAACACGCAGAGACACAACAAAGAAAGAAGAAGATTAGTAAACACTATCTTTCCTGCTAAGGATTATCATAAAGGTAATGAGAAGCCAGAATTCTAATTTAATTAAACCAATATCATTACCAGATATGAGTTTTAAGAAGCCCCACTAGCAGATAGTTGAGTAAGATGAAGGGAGCAATTCTGAATGGGAACACAAGATAAAACTTTGTTCTAGTAATGTAGGTAGGCATTCAGGAGGTCATGAAATCAGTGCTGATGTGAAAAGGTGAGGCAAGACTCAAAAAATACTTGTAGAGAATTTCTGAAGATTGTGGGGTTTGAGAGGCTAGAATGATAGGTAACTCGCAGACTCACAGTGTCTTGCATGGTGGACTAGTGCCTGACAGTACCTTTATCCAAATATGAAAAGAAAAAGGAAGATATAAGTCTCTGCCAAGAAAATATCAATATTCTCGAACTTGAGGAGAAAAACGAGATATACAAATAAAAACATCAGCAGGGTGAGAAATAAATGCCGGAAAAGGAGGTAACACTTGAAGTATATTCTCCCATATGTTGACACTATGCCTAACACTTGGAACACAAATATGACTCATAGTTACTTCCTTAGAAAGCTCGCAGTTCATCAGGAAAAAATCCATACATGGATAATTACAATGCAATGGAGAGAGCAATAGGAAAGGAAGAAACACTCTTGTTACACAAGAACACCAAGAAGAGGGAGAGAAGGGTCAAGAATGACAATGGGAGATAGGCTGTGATCTTTCGGGCAGGTGAATTATCAGAAGGGCCAGAGTTGATGTAATGTCAGCAGATACAAAGAAGAGATAAAACACACAGGATTTGGGAAGCAGATTTACCAGGACATAGTGATTGATGGTAGACAGTAGGAGAAAGAAAGTCAAATATATTTAATAGAAATTTTACTTGAATTTTAGGTTATATTGACTAGTGATAGAATGTGGAAAACATACTTGGGCTTTGGACACTTTTCCGTATTTGCCATTCATATGGGAATATGGAGTTATTAGGATGAATTCAAGTTTGACTATTCATAAATATATTACCTAGAGTATATCTGAGAAATTACTAATATAGGAAATGGACCTCCATAGAAATTCAGTAAAAAATGGAAAAATATTAAATGAGATTAATAGTAAACAATCATTGCACTGGTCAGCAAAGTAAAAATGAATCAAAATATTGCTATTCCTTACTGTGAGGATAGCTATGACTAAATTTATCATTTAAATTTTCTTATGAAGCACTTTACAGAAGTTTAGAGCAAGTGTTTAGCTTCAGACTATTATGGATTTGAAATTTTCTGCCTAATTTATAAACTGGGTGACTTGAAATCTTAGAGTTTCTTCATTTTTCTGAGTTTCTAATTCTTTACGTCAAATATAAGAAGTGTAGTTATATGTAGGCAATTTATTGAGACTACCTTTTATGGACTTCAAAGAGAGGCAATCTTACTTTAATTACTTTATTTCTAAGGGCCTTTGTCTCTTGTAAAATTCCATTTTATGGCCTTGAACAACACTCTGACATGACCCTACTGTCCTGCTAAGAACCTTCCTGTTATAATCATTGAGTCACTTGCATACCTTTCATCTATGTAAAGGGCAGTAGCTAACATCTGATTAAAATGATTACAACTTCTCGCTCCCCCAATCCCCCTATGATAGGTGTCTGTGAGGGAGAAGCAGAGGGAATGGGAGCCTGACTGTCCTCTTACTCCTTCCTTTTCCCTTTCCCTCTTCTGCAATTTCCCTGTTGAAAAAGGGATGAAAGGAGAGAAAGCAACACCTGCATATTTAGCAGGTGATAACATTACTGCCCGATTTCTGATCCATACACTGTGATTAGTAGGTATTTGGTCAGGTATTTTCATGAAAAACACAGTGATGTGAATGGTGTGGCCTTTCCATGAATTCTGTTTGGCTGTCACCTCAGGACAGCTCTTGTGATGCCACTGACATAAGCAGGTGGGTCTAATCGTGCTTCCCAGATAGTTTCAGTAGTGACTGCAAAGGGTGCTGATCCATTCTTGCCACACTGAGACACAGAAGTACAGGCCCTCTGCTGCTTCCTGAGCACTGCAGCCCCCATGCAGGCTGTAGACATGGACTCCACACAGTAAGCAGTTTCTAGTGAGAAGCAGGTGCACTTCCCAAGCCACAGAAACCACAAGAGCTAGCAGCATTATGTTTTCCAGTGCACATTGTCACTGGAAGTTTCTGGCTTCACACTTGCAGGAATCAGTAATCTCAGCCTGTTTCCAGAGGCACTGCTAACCAAACAGAAATTTTCCTACCCAGAAACTCAGTGAATTTTCAGTATTCAATTTAATAAATGGCAGGGAGAAGTAAAGAGTAAGATGCAAAGCACAGTTACATTTATTCCAGCATAATTTTTATAATGATTTTCTTTATAAATTAGAGATTATTTTTCTTTTTTCAGCTGTAAAGTTTTGACTAAAATTTTGAAGCAAGAGGAAAATACACAAAAACACATCCTGCAATACTTGTAATAATCCTTAAACATAACGAACATAGATTTGGTCTATTGCTATCATTTCTTTCCTAATGTTCCACTAAGCATTCACAATCATCTAACCTTTAACAAATTTAAACTTCTATTACTATAATGTCAAAGGAAATAAATAGAATAGATGACAAATGTCTTGTTATTGCAGTTATTGTCAAGAACGAAATGTGAATGAGCTTCACTCTGTTCTCTGCCAGCTTAAATAAAGAGAGACAATATGGACTTCAGAGTTAGAATGGCTTTGAATGGCAGCTCTCCCACTTTGTGACACCAGGGTATACAGGCTGTTCAATACTCCAAATTCAATTGTTCATTGGTAAAAGAAGCACTATGTGGAACAGTGCAATTTTCTGTGGAAAAATCAAGTGAACAATGCTTCTAAAAACAGTTACTATAAAGTAGGAAATTATTCTTTAATTTCATAGTGCCAGATCTGCAACAGACTTGAATGACATCTGATTCTTTGCAACCTTTTTACAAATGGAACCTTCACAGGATGAAGGACTTTCCCGTGTCACATGGCCCGCTTGGCAGTCCAGACCCACTGGACCATGGGGTTATGCAACTGCCTTGAAGGTGAATAACTTTCTCTTCTTTAGTAGAATGCCTCAAGTATCTCTAAAATGCCTAATTATTTTAGCTCTTGTCATAAGAAGGGCACAGACTCTCCCTAAGGTACAGGGTGTAAACAGCACAATGTTATCCACATGAAAAGGATAGTAAAGAAGAGAAGGCTCATTTTTCTGTGGTTCAATTTTTTCAAGCATATATAAGAAATGTGATCAGAGGTTGTTTGGTATATTCTACTCAGTCTTGGCCCTTTGTGTTTGTGCTAAGAGTACTGTTTTGTCTCCAAATCTTGAATACAATTTTATCTAGAAAATTGTATCTGCTATTTCCACTGCCTAACACATAGCAAATACTCAGTGATCATCTAATTAATGAATGCATGTATGATGTGAACTAAAGTCTCTGCAGTTTGATCTCATATTCAAAGCTTTTTCGGTCTATCTATAGTTTGTGCCTTTGCCTAGAAATCTGTCCTGAATGTTTTACTCCACCAAGGCCAGCATGATTTTCCTTGGGAGTCACTAATTATAATGCAGATGGCTCTAACTTTGGGGAAGGCAACTCCTGTCAGTGAGGGCTGGCTGATGGGGCAGTTGTCCATGAAGAACATGAGCTCAGAGTGAGTCTCTGCACAGAGACAGCCAATGCAATTCTGAAGTGAATACTCTGGATGGAAAAAAAAAAGAGGGTAGTAGGATAGATGGAAGCTGCAGAACGTAATAAAAAGAGCAGATAATCGGGGGTAAACAATCGCCTTTTCTCATTTTGCTTAGCCCTCATTTGCCCCTATTCTCACAGAAAGACAGCATCTCTGAAGCGCACATTCTTGATCTAACGACTTCTACCTGCTGTCTGTAAGCAGTCACTGGTCACAATCTTGAAGCCATCACACATATTGTTGCAATCCAATAAAGGCACATAAGCACCCAACCAACAAACATGTCAGACAGGCATTTCATATTTCAAAGATTATTTGTTCACTAATAACAATGACTGAAATGATTTATACAGAATTTGGAAAGTCACTTAGTAGCCGAGAGAACTTTTCTAAAAATTATAGATTACATAACTCGGAAATAAATCTGGATTTCCTTCAAGGCAAATTCTGTGATAAGGAAAATAAACAAAAAAGGAACAAAGATCATGGCAGTTATGTTCTTAGACTTCAACAATAGTGCAGGTATCAGGTAAGTCTAAAGTCAGGTAAGTCTCCTGGTGAGACCAGGCTTGTTTTAGGGGTTGCAATAGAATGACTGGCATCAGATATGATTACAATAGCAAACAAATTTGTGTGATGCACTCAGACCATATGAATGAGGCCTCCCCAGTGTTGTTATTCTCTTTTGTGGAAAGCCCTGTACTCACACACTCCAGGCCATGCATGGAGTAAGTGCTGAAGAAGAGACTACTCTTTGCCACCATGTGAAATATAAAGCCAACAAGAATCTGGCCTTTCTTTATTTTTATTCTTGTTAGTACTGGGGATTGAAACTAGGGCCCTCACACTGAGGTCTGCACCTTCCGTCCTTTAAGTCAGATACTGGCTAAATTGCCTAGGCTGGACTCCAACTGGTGATCCTCCTGACTCAGCCTCCCAGAATGCTGGAGATACAGGTATGTGCCAATAAGCCAGTCTACGGTTGGTCATACTTAACTGTTGCCATACTTTAGTGGCAGCTCAGTTTTTAGGTGTTGTTTTGCTTATCAGAGGTCTGAAGGAGGAAAGTTTGAGAGATATTTAGAGGCAATATTCAAGAAATTTGTTTTCTTTGTGTTTGAAAGAATGACTTAACAGCTCAAGTCTTTGCAAACTTTCAGAAAACTCTGTATGGTACATCAAGGACTTCGCTGTTTTACTTTCACTTTTGGTATGGCTGGATGAAATGGCTCCCTAGACCAGTCTCTAAACCGGCCCAAAGAGAAAGGAGGAACAGCAAGGGATCCTTTCCAACTGCACATATACTATGGTATTTAACCTTTGTAAAATGGGGTCAAACATTTGTCATGAGAAGCACTTGCAGATGAGAACTATACAGATTGGGAGGCTATTTCATCTTAATTCACAGCTAGATGGTATCCTAAGTGACCCGAATACATGGTCACTGCATTTCCTGGATCATGGTCTTTCAACCACTCACCACATCTAAAGTCCTAGCTTCAGTATGGCCTTTTGCCTCACGGTTGTGTGTTCTGTCTCTTTGTTACATGGAACTCTAATCTGATGCCACCAATTAAACTGAGGGTTGTACCACATGGACCACCATATAATCAAGGAAATGTGGCTAAGAGAAAATAATATGTGACTCCTTTGGAAAGTTAATTAAAATGTATAATGGATTAATACCATCTGCACTTAGTAAAATCATTCCACAAAATGTATACAGAAAAGGTTGGTAAAGAGAGGGACAGGCTTTGTGCTGTTTTTATATATAGCTTTTCTATAAATTTAGTAGTTGGCAAACTAATTCTTTAAAAATATTAACAGAAATGTAGAAGAAGAGTGTCTGAAAGGAAAAGTATTCAAAATGAAGGCTAAAGTCTATAATTTCAGCATTGTATTTTACTTTTAATTTTATGTATTTGATACAGGGTCTCACACTATGCAGCTCAGACTTGTAGTGACCCTACTATTTCAGCCTCCCCAGCACTGGGATTATAGGAGTGTGCTACCACACCTGTGTTCTTAGTGGCCAACTTAGTGAGCCCAGGCCAGGGCTGGCATGGCATGCAGTACCAGCGATTATTGAACCCAGGTCCTTGTGCTTGCCTAGACAGGCGCTTAGACTGCTGACCTATCTCTGCAGTCCAATTTTGGCGTTTTAAATGCTGTTGGATTTTTCTAATAATCAATAGTAATGATTGGGTTAACCATTGGGTAAGGATATATCATATAATATATGATAAATTGATTCATAATGTATAATTATAATCACTGCTATTGCTATTACTAATATTGATGAGCAATGTAATAACAAAAGCAATTATACTGTAATTAAGATTTTAAAAATTCCTCAAATTGCATACTAAAGGAATAAATGTTGCTATTGTATGAAAAAGGTAAGAGCATTAAAAAAAGAAGATAAATTCTACAATCACAGAAAATGTCTGAAAGTACCCAGTGAAATCACAAAGGGTGAGAGAAGTCAGTAACTTCGACAGTTTAAGCTTGAAATGAGTATTTACATGTGGGGCACAGCATTTGAAAAACAACTTTTCTGCATTCAGATGTCAGCTTTGCTCAAGAGATGAACTTATGGAAATCATTTAAACACTTCAAATCCTTTGCTTTTTCTAAAAACCTCAAACCAAGATAGCAGTAATACAATACATCATGGGTGAACTATAAAAATCAAATAAGATAATGTATGCAAAGTGCTTAGAACAAGGCCAGGAATATGATAAGAATTCAATAATTTGTTGTTTTTATTAAGATGGATTTCTTAAAGCGAGACTTTTGAAAAGCAAGAATTACTGCTTAATTATTCCATATTTCATCAGAATTAATTTTGAATGACTACATTTATCTTATACTATTCCATGGGACAATTTTATAGGGAAACATAAAAGGGAATGTTTCTCTAATAAAAATACAAAAACCTTTGATAAGATAGTTGTTTTTTTTTTATGTGTACAGGATATCTTTCAGGATATACTGTAAACATTTCCCTTTTTCTTAGCTCAGTCATTTAAATTGCAGCCAATAATTGTTATTTTACAATATTACAGTTTACAATTTCACTTAATATAAATCTTAGAGATAATTTAAACTAGATAAATTAGTAAATAGTCTTAGTAAATATTCTGAAATTCAAGAAAATAGCTCAATGAATTAAAATAGTGGCTCTTTTTCTTTTGTCCTCTCCCACTTCTAAAGGTGAGGCTCAGTATACTTCATCAAATCCTACAAGACTTTAAAAATCATCCTGAAAAATCTAAATGACACGATAGTTTCAAAGTACATAGAAATGAATGAAGTCATACAAAGTTTACAAGAAGCAAAACCCAAGTACTATACAACAAATTCCTAAGTGAGCTGGTCATTTAGTACATTACGATTCATGTCAACTCTTATGCCTTTCAAAAATATCCCAAGGGACCAGACCCTTTGCTTGATAATCACACTTATAAATACAGTCTTCTCCAAAATCTGGGGAGAAGTCACTACCCAAAATGGTGGTGTAAGCATGGGTCATGTCCTAGTTTCTTTCTTGATGACTGAGATGCAACACCCAGCACCCACAAATTATGAAGAGGTGAGGTTTATTTGTGCTCACAGTGTCTAGAGGATTCAGGCCATCGTCTGGGTGCAAGGCAGAGAGTGGCACAGCAACAGGGCATGGCCCTCACTGGCATGGCAGTGGGAAGCAGAGAGTGACCTCACAAGCCAGTAGGCAAACAGTGTCTTCCAGGGTTCCCCAGGGACCAGCTCCTCTGCCCATCTTCTCCTCCCAACTCCGCATTTAGCTGTATACTCATCAGTAGACAAATCCTTCTATGAGTACCACACATGCAGAAGTCAATCACTTCCCAAAAGCCTCACCTATAAGCACAACATCTGGGAGATATATAGATATACAGCATAATAGGATAAAAACTTAACAATTAAAAATTTTAGTTGTTACACTTATACTTACCCCCACAGTAAAAACTAATGCCAGTGGGTAGCCTGCTAAATTTAAGAGTCCAAGAGTGAATGAAATGTAAAATTCTAAATTATACAGTTTTGTCTTCCAACTTGCTTACCAAGATTATTTGCTCAAAATCATGCAATGGCCTATTTTAATATTTGAATGTCATGATCACCTGGAATTGTGCACTTAACTCCTGAATGCCTTCCTTTGGCTTGGTGGCAACTGTTCTCTTGCTCCAGCTGTAAATATCTAACATGCCAGAAAAGACAATGATAAATCTAATATAACCTTTGCTATCATTCTGTTCTCCAAGAGAATTTTTGACATAATCAGTAATTTCTACTTCTCTTTCTCAACATAAATATCTAACTTGTCACTATATTTCACTGACTCTAAATTTTTCCTATCTAAAGATTCTAAAATTAAAGGTTTTAGTTGTTACAATAACATTTATCCCCAAAGAAAAACTAATGCCCATGGGTAACGTGCTAAATTTGTAAGGAAAGGGAAATACAAATGTTTGTTCTATTTCTTGACTATATCAGCTGGATTTTTTTTCCCTGTTCTTTCATTGTCTCTTTACTCAATTACTCACATTCTAATAAATTGTGCTCTTGGAATAAAAGTCCCACATAGTATTCAATTTAAAATATTACTACATTTAGCATTTAATTTGAAGTTATGCATGCATCATTGACATCCCTTAAAAACTATTTAATCATGTGAAATAGATAATCGTAATTTCTGTCTTTCTAGTCAAAACTTTGCTTTCCAAAGGAGATCTAACATCAACATGTTAGAAATTCTTTTCATGTCTCACACATGTCTCTTTGTATCTTCTTTTTCACTGAACTCTGTCCACTCATTTATTCACTACTGACTCATTCTTAAGGATCCACTTCCACAAACTTTATCAAGCACCAGCCATTGCTGCAAATGAACGGAGGCACTGGAAATTTAAAGATGTAAACCAAAGATTCTTTCCTTTAAGAATCTTGATGTCGCTGATGAGAAAGAACACTTCACTGAAATAACTTCCTGAGGGAAGGCATGATGGGGCCCTGGCGCTGCGCACCTGAACGCAAGCTCATCCACCGCAGGACCCAGGCAGAGATCCATGGGAGGGGCTGCTGAGGTGCCGCTTCTGCACCCTGCCTAGGGATGCTCCATCTCGAGGAGCAGACAATGCTCCTCACAAACGATTGCCATCACTAAGTGAGGTGCAAATATTTCTTTCGCTAAAAATACCATTGGGCCTCTGGACTACATGCTCCACCTCAATAATTTTTATTTTCATCATATGTAGAACAAAGCCTAAAACAATAATTGATCAATAGCTTCTGCTGTCATAATCACTCTGTAAGACAATGAACTTGAGGGTTTGATGTGATCTTATACCACCACTGGGAATTAATGTCAGTAATTTGTCTATATGTATAAGTAGAGAAATTTATAATCACATGTTTTGAATGCTGACCTTATAGGAAACCTAAAGCACTGAGAAGAAATAAATTTCTGATACCCAAAGTCACATGACAGCCAAGTGTCTTAGCCCTAATCTGGCATTATAGCCCATATTTAATGTTTCATGAAACCATGAGATATACATGTATAATTGTACATTTAGGCAGAGATGAAAATGTGAAGACCTATAAAAATAAGCTACAGCAATGATTTGTCACATTGTCAAAATCATCTGAAGGGATCTGATTATCATTTGGTATTTTAGAAAACAAACTGAAATAACTTATTCTAGTTGACTACCAGTTGTAAATTCTGGCCTCAAATGATTAGTGATCTTCCTTCCTGATGGAGTTTTAGAAGTTAAATAACTATAATATATTGAAGAACATAGTACCTCTTGGTCATAAAGGAACTTTTACCCATAGATTACCAGAAAAACCTATCCAACTGTATTTTGATAACCATTTAAAAAGAAATTTGTGATTTATGGCATGCTATTCTGTGATCTAGAACAAAATCTACTAGAATACTATTTTTTGCTTCAAGTGAGACAGTGAAAAGTCTTGCACAATGAATGGAAAGGTCAGCACTGGCATTTTAAACAGGAAACCAAATAGCTGGTTTATTCATGTAATTGCTACTTTTCTCCTATATTGAGAGCTCAGAAACATTTCAGACATAAATGGTATCTGAATTTTATTCTAGATATATAGAAACACACTAGAAAGATAAAAACAGTGCTGGCACAGTCAAGAGATGTGATGTAGTTTCAAAGCCTAGAAGAGCAGCAAGTAGGAGTTAAGGAAAGTGCTGGTTAGGAGTTGGCAAGGAGAAAGCTACTCTTGAGGTACCTGAAAGCCCAAAGAAGTTGAGAGGATAAATGTGAAAAGCACAGGGTGGAAATGGCATCAAAGGTATAACATAGCTATAAACAGAAAATAATCATATAGTTTTATTTACTAAATAATCATTTCTTTTTCATTTAAAATTAAGATGTAAATATTTATTTCTTGAAAATGATTATGAAAAAAATCAATGTGCAGATGCAAAAAACTAGGAATAATTTTTCCAAGAATTATCTAATTAGTTTTCAACTACAGATCTCTGCAATGCCAGTTCATCTTTGTGCTCTGTGAAACTCTTCAGATGTTACCAATCATCGTCATGGCAACTGTCATCTGTATTTGCTGACTTTATCATCCCTATCACTGACTAGTTTATAAATACTGTTTGTATGCTTCCCAAATTTGTCTGGTTAAAAAAAAAAACTATAGTTTTTTCAAACTATACCAACAAGCAGGACAGAATTCTGCTCATGTTTTATGGTAGCACTGATTTTCATATCATACCTATTAAAGTTTCTCTATGAATCACTTAACAGAAATTCCTTTGAAGTGTAGCTTTCTGAAGAAAAGCTCCTTGGAGATAGAACACTCCTCCAGTTTTGGTATGACCAGTTGAGGACAGAATAAAAGTGACATACTTACAACTAATACATCCTCTTGTTTTAAAAAGTCAACTGTAGTTCTGTGGTATGCACATGCCCTGCTGATTGTGAATAGTCATACTATTTATAATTACTCTGTACTTCCTGGGATATTCTAGTTGAGGAGTCTAAATGCAGTTGGGAAGAGAAAATGCCATAAGAACATACTGAAACAGAATTTTAAGCAAGTCAGCATAGCTGTGGAACAGTGGGAAGCTAGCCAACTGAGCAAGCAGGAATAGATAGCAGAGCTCTTTTGAAGCAAATGAATCAGGCAGCTATGCCATGAAGAGGCAGGGACTCAAAGAGGGCCAAATTCTGCCAATAGTTATTAGCTCCACAAACAAAAATACCCCCATCCCATGCATATTTTTGCAAAGGATTGCAAATTATTTTGTTTGCGTTCCAGCCATATTTATGCATAAAGATGAAATTCCAATAAAATCAAATGACATTATAAATAAATACATATATACACCTCTAGATGCAGATTATTAATTTGTGTATAGAAGGAGTCAGTTGGGATGACTGCGTAGCCTGAAACTGGAACACGAGTAATTTTGAAGATTGAGTTGGTAGGGCCATATTATTAAGCTCTGTATTCCAGACATGAGTTCTTATATCATTGATTTACTTCCTACATCACTTCTCAGATGCTAACATATTTAAAAATTTTACTTGCCTTCTTCTCTAGTTGTTTTTTCTCTTTTCTTGTTCCTGTTATCACAAATTCTGATGCTTTAAGAAATATAAATGCATTATCTCTTTGCTAGCCTTTTAATCCTGTGGCAGGTAATTTAGTGGGAGAAAGCCTTGCTGTGGTGTCTGACATTGGCTCACAGTGTCAGAGGTCTCAGTTCATTGTCAGCTGTTGCCATTGCTGTGAACCTGACAGGAAGTAGAACATCATAGTGAAGGGTGTGGGTGAGTACAGCTGCTCATCTGATGTCAACCAGGAAGCCCAGGCAGTAAAAATCAAGGTGAAAGAACCCCAAAGGGTGAGGCCAGAGACAAGATTAAGTTCTGAATGTTATGACCTCAAAACCTGTTCCCCTGAACTAGGCTCCATCTCTTAACAGCCCATTTAGCTATGGACTTATCAATAAATTATGATAATCAGTTGTGGTGAGGTCCCTATTTTAAAATCACCTGATTGGCAATGTTAATTCTATCCACAACAATGCTACTTTCTCTTTTCTTTGTGGCATAAGGTATTTGCAGGTGTCAAACTTCAGGACATAGTTATCTTTGTGAGTCTTCTTCCTACAACAGTTGAAGCTGAGACCAACCAAACTACATATTCATCACACAGCAAATACATTCAACTCTTCCAAAAGGTCCCAAAGTTTCAACTGACAACCTCAGCCAAGTCTAAATTTTATCAGCTCAATAGTTTTATGTTTCAATATCTGTGTCATCTAAATCAAGTACGGGTAAATTTCTGAGTAGGATCCATTGTGACATAGTTTTGCTTCACATGTGAACATTCAAATTCATGAAATATGATCTTCTCCAAAAACAACAGGGCAAGTAAAAGTTAACACATATATTTTTACCCCAAAATGAAAACAATAGAAAGAAAAGAGAAATCCATCATTCCAAAGAAATTTTGAATTTCAGTTGACAAATTCCTATTGACAAATTCCACCTGGTTTCACTATGTAGGAATTACTTCTGTGCTTTTTAGCTCTGTGCTCTACGTGCAAGGCTCACTCCTTGGGCTTGTGGTTGTGCCTTAAAAGTTAGACTAACTTTTTCATGAAAACTAGCCCATGTTTATATCTGGGTTATGTGCACTACCATATTTCTTTCTGGAAGCAATTTGACAGTTACAGGTATCTTCTTTCATTCTATTCTCTTTCTGTTTCCTTTATTTTCCAGATGACAATATTTTGGTGATGGAATTTTCCCAAGACCATGTATGTCTCTGGGGACATCATGAGATTCACTATCTTGGCTAAGAGTTCTGTTCACTGGTCTTTCTTAGAAAATACTGTGGATACTTTTAACTTCTATGGAGATTATGATATTTATGAATCATATGCTTTTTTGGTCCAAAGAGCCTTTCATAACACTAACATCGACTACGCTGCTCTTCTAACCTTTCTAGTACATTAGAAAAGGGTTGTTCTCCACCCCCCAGTTCTTCCCTTTGCTCACTGCTTGCTTCCTATCTATCCTGGGGTGAACAGTCTCCTCTGCTATGCTGTTTTATGTTGGCACCTGTTACTGTGGACTAGAAAGCAACATTATACTTCTCCTCTTCAAATGGTGAGTATTTTATATTGGCAAAGTAAAGCCACTAAGACAATGCCTAAATTAAATTATCTAATAAACAATCTTAAATATTCTGCTATTATATCTTTGTTGTATAGTATAAACTGTAAGATTTATATGATTCTGGGCAGTATAAGATGTATAAGATTCTGGGCAGTAGGAAGTAGACATTCGAGGAGAATATTTTATGTTTTCTACCTTAAGTTCTATGAAATTTTGAACATACTATGTAGAAGCAAGGGTCTTTCAACTCTATAGTGTTAGCACAGATCAATAAATATTTGTTGAATAAATATAAGTAGTAAATGCACACTAGGGAAAATTAAATTATTCTCTACATTCTCTTTAAGGATGATAACATGAGTTATAGGTAAGAAGTTATAATGACAAATAAATTCTAAAATTGAAAAGCATTTATGATTAAGATATAATTCAGTTTTTTTTCTGATAACTTTCACTTATTTTATGCACAAGTTAATTAACAAGAAGTCTTAAATTACCTGCAACTTATTAAAAATATGCAAATTAATAAAAATAGGGTAGTATTTTTAGGCAAAATATATAACATTCATAATTTGGAAAGTATATCCCTTGAATATGTAGTGATAAGTTAAATGTTAATCACATGCTTCTGGAAAAAGAAGATTATAGCAACAAGCCATATAATTAGATGCACCTCAAAACTTGAGAGAACATATGCATTATTTTACTGGGAATATTTTTGCTTGAGTTTCTTCAGTGTTCCTCTTACATAAATGATCTAATTTCTTGTTAGGGTAACTTAAGCAAAGACTGGATGGATGTTGGTTGTTTAGTGCTTGGGTTGGAAGAAAAGAGAATCATATGATTGTTGAATTCATGCTCTGTGAGTCCCTAGGGCATCTATTTTGGAAATCAGTCAGTATTGTCATTTCTGTATGTAGTTCTGCTGTGAAAGATCTGAACAGGTAAGCTCTGAAGGTGTCTATCACTCTCTTTCAGTTTGGATTCTGGAGGGGCACAGGTGGAGACTGAAGCCTTAAAGAAAGAAGCAGTATATGAGGTAACGAGAAGTAATAGGCATCAGAGGAAGAAACACAAATGAGCATTCTGTTAGGGAGCAAGGAAAAATACAGTAGATTTGAAGAAAGAGGCTGTAGCATTCCACTTCAGTATTTTACATGTGAGCCGTAAGTTTCAACTAGAAATCACTACACACACAAAAGACCATGTCAATAATAACAGACACTAGAGAAGAACAGGAAATGAATCATATGTTTCAGGCTCAGGTTGGCTGACAAGGTAGAATTTCATAGGACAGGTAGGGACAGATAATTGTCCATTTGGTAATTGCAAGCTGTAAGATTTCTTCAATCCCCAGTTCCGCAAAAAAAAAAAAAAAAAAAAAAAAAAAAAAAAAAAAAAAAAAAAAAAAAAAAAAAAAAAGATATTTCTAACAATATGTGGAAAGTGGATTTTTAATTCATATGTCTTTGAGTAGTGAAATATGAGTAACATACCATTATCACTTAGATATTTTAATATAACTATAGTAAAAGTACTTGCAATATGTGATACAATTAAAGTAATAAACTCAACAGAATGTGCATCAGCACAGTGTTACATAATGATAACCAAAGGAGAGTTTAGCACCTGCACAGTTCATGAATTCAGTCAACAAACTCTCTAGATCTCTAGATTCTTCATCTCTGAAATTAAAGACCTGAATTAAATGAATTCCAAAGTCTCATTCTACTCTAAGAAAAAATAGATTATGTAATAAAAGCACACAATGAGACTCTGTGTGGTCAGAACCTAGATGGCACTCAAAACACACAGTCAGGCCATTACCACTAAATCAGTACAAGCACATATAAATACTTTTTTCCACCTTTCCAGGAAATAAGGTGAAGAAAGCACCTTTATAGTGCAGAAAACTTTTCAGCAACTTTCTTGTTCCTTTGCTATTGCATTCAATATTTTCTGCACAGATGGTAGCTAATCCTGGAAATTGTCTCTCCCACTTTCAGTTTCTCTCCTGAACACCCACACAGACTAAACAGCATCTCCCACTCTCCTCTTCTCCCCCTCCCCTCTCCTCCCTTCCCATCCTTTGCCCTTCCCCTCCTTTCCACTCTCTTCTCCTTTCCTTCCTACTTCCCTCTCCTCTCCTCCCCACTACCCTCCTCTTTCCTCCCCCGTGGATCTCTGTCTCTTAGTCCTTTAGTCTGAACCTTGTAATTTATGGATCTCAGCCAATCATAGGCTGGCTGAATGAAAGCAAGACAAAAAGAATCACCCCTACATGAATATCTTTGGTACCAGCTGCACATTTATAGTTTCACTACTTCTAAACTTTAAAGTTTTAATTTCATTTCTTGAAAAATACACCTTAAGAGAAAAAAAATACTCTCTGTAGTTTCTACTTGACAGCTTCCTAAGGTTGCAATGAGAATATTTTTGGGTCAGCAGTGTAAATATAAGAGTTAAAAAAGTAACTGACATTTATTTGTTCTTGTTGCTACATGACAAAATAAAGTCCTTTTATAATGTTAGTTTTTAAAAATCTTATTCTTTTACCTTTTAGTAACAATAAAACCTAATCTTTTAGAATTAAAAAAGTACAAAGATATACATTTTTTTTCTCAGAAGGTACTAGGACTTTGCCTAGTTAATAAAATTTAGAAACTTTTAAAATTGTTGAAAAAAATATATATATATTCACATATCTGGCACAAAGAGTAAAACATTCCACCAAATAATTGAAACACTATTTAGTCCATGATAATACTTTAACCAAATACTATATTTCATCTACAGTCATTGTAATGTTTTAAAATGCTTTTCTGAAACCCCTGCACTGCAGCAGACTCTCTCCAGTGACTCTGAACTCCAGTGTCATGCACTGGAAAGAAGGTGAGACTGGGCAGAATGTCCCCAGAAGACTTTGAGCCACCCAGACTAAAGGTGCTATTTTAGTACAAAATATCAAAATAATTCCAATATATTTAATAGCTCTACTTATTTCAATGCCCATGCTTAACTTATCCTCACCTATTGGGTACTTTGAGGCATAAGCCTTAAATTTCCCGAGTAGGATGTTTGTAACTTCATTTTATAAAAATAGTACAGAAAAAAAAATATCCAATTTGGAAGATTCCATACATTTTCATTCTATTTCTGTAAATAAGAGAAAAACTCTTTATTAGAAAGTCATGTAAAAGGCTAACAAAAGATAGCTGTTGCTAAAGAAAAGGTTCCCCTCTCCAGAAGCAGAGTTTTCTGAATGCTTCCTTAGCACTGCCTATAAATCCTTGGGTCTCAGCACTGGGCTGGGAGGCACAGCTCACCCTATAAACTTCCTCCTTAGATAGCACCTTTTCCCAGCAAACACAACTGCAGTAAAAGACAGCTGCTTATAGGGAAGTGTTATTCTCTATTCTAAAGGCACCTTTAGGTTGAATTAAAGCAAAATATATGGACTACTGAGAAATGGTTTACCTTTTCTAAAAATTACCTTCAAACCATCAAATATATTTTCTTTTTTTAATGTATTTAGGATAGGATCTACAGAGCTTTACCGTGTTGATCAGATCTAGTGATTTGCCTGTTTTCAGCCTCCCACAAGTGCTGAGATTACAGGCGTGCGCCACCATGCCCAGTCTCAATTGAGTCTCAGCATGCCCCAGGGTCAGGGCCAGCATATATATTTTCTATTTTTTATGGGGTTGTTTTGTATTTTCAATTTTTATTTACACAAGCAATGCCAGAATATAGCATTTTTTAAATCAAATTTTGCTGGGTTTTAGTATTTACTCTATCCTCTTCTGAACCCTTGAAAATCTTATTCCCTTCCTCTTGACACTCCTGTCTATGATCTTAATGTTTGCTACTCCAGTACTATTCCAGTGTTTGTAAAATATTTTCCAATTACTTGTTTTTCTATAGTAGATTTTGTTGAAATATTTTTAAATAAAGTACAACTCCTATGAGAAAATAATATAGGTCTAGTACAACAAGAACCTGTAGCTGTTCCACCTGAGTTGGTACTGAGCTCTGTGTGGGTTATCAGATTTCATGTTGTGACTTTGACACTTTCCTACCTCTCTCCTTGGAACTGAATGCTGCCTGGCTAAGCTGTTTCATCCTACTGGACTATGACCTGGGTGATGACACAGTTTCCAATGTCAGGAAAAACAAAAACACCTGCCTTCAGACTATTTCTCTGACTCCTCCTTGTTATCCTCCATTTCCACATGACCTCCAGTTGGCTGATTCCAGATACCACTGGGAATTCAGAACCATGAACAAAAGGAGTAGCTGAAGTCCAGGATACAATGACTCTTTTCATTTTTTCCAGTACTTCAGGTTGAACCCTAAGCCACTGTACTGACCTACATTCTCAGCCCTTTTTATATTTGATTTTGAACCAGAGTATCCTTAATTTACGCAGACTGGGCTTGAATTTGTGATCTTCTTGCCTCATCCTCCCAGAATGTGAGGATTACAATCATGCACTCCCACCAACAGCTAATTTGCTTTGAAACTTGAATAGAAAAGAAAGTCAGACACTCAAAATATTAGAGAATAGAAAGAAATCAAGAGTTGAGGCAAAATCATCGTGCCTGTCTGAAAATATAAGAGTGAGGGAGACTGGAACCAGGAATGAATTTGTGGGCATCAGAGACCTAACTCACCACTAGAAAATTTGGTCCATATTACAGAGAGGAAGCATCTGAAACATAGCTCAGCTCTGCTAGACTATTATCACACTAAGCTGCAAAATATGGGTCACACATTCATGGCACCATCTTCTGATCCTCATATGGCTATACAAATGCATTTACATGCCAGAAAATTTGAGGTACATGTATCTAAATTTTTTTAATGTATATAAGTATATATATGAATCTATGTCTATATAAGCTATTTGTATATAAGCTATATGTACATGCATGCACACATTTGTACATCTATACACACACACACATACACACACACATATCTTATTCTCACTGCACATGAGATTCACTCTTAAGGAACAGATGTACTCTCAGTGTGCTAACATCAAGTTTCTGAGGCTATCAGTTGAAGATCCAAATTGTAGACTATGCTAAGTTCATATAAATAAAAATGCCCACCTCTCCTTCCAATTATTTTTTCCTGCAAATACTTTATGACTATCATCAGAATAAGTAGAACCTTCCACTTCGAAACCTAGCAAAAGAAGTGACATGAGGTCTAATGGCCACCATCAGCCCTCATCAGAGTTCCCAGTTCTTCTTATGGGCCTATTGTCACAGGTGCTAAGACATCAGAGGACAGTTTAAGGAAAAGAAAAAGTGTGAAACATGTGTTCTCCACAAAATCTATACTAAGCCTCCTTTGCATTTAAAGAACACATAATCAAGCTGAGTATGGCACTAAAAGTCTATAATCAGACTTCCTGACTGAGCTTGAGGCAGGAAGATTGCAAGTTTTGGGGTTTGTCTAAGATTTATTTATTTGTTTGGTACAGGGTCTCACTACACATCTTCGATTCATAGTGACCCTCTTGTCTCATCCTCCCCAGAACTGAGATTATAAGCATACACCACCTCACCTAGTTTCAGTGGCCAGCACAGCATGTGATACCAGGAATCAAACCTAGGTCCTTGTGCTTGCCAGTCAGGCACTTAGGCCACCAAGCTATTCCCACAACCCAAGATTGCAAGTTTGTTTGTCTTTCTAGTACTGGGGATCGAACTTGGAATCTTGTGTCTGCCATGCAGATGCTTACGACACTGAGCTATCTACTTGGCCCTCTAAGATTGCACATTTGAGCCCAGCCTGGGCAACTTAATGACTTAGCAAGATCTTGTCTCACAAAAGTAAATATAAAATGGAATGGATGGAGCCTGTGGAGGACTACCTGAACAGCTCTCCTTGAAAGAAGAGTGACTGTCTCCATTTTGACTGAGACTGACCCTATTTCTTTGTACTAATATGTACAGAGCTGGCTAGAAATTTTGATTACCCTTTCAATTGACCTTAAGCAATGTATATTGGTCTAGTTGAGGTGCTGGTGACAGTCTTTGAAGATGGCAGGCGTGTTTCCCTGATAACCTACACAGGCTGCTCCTTAATATGAGCCGGGTTGAGACAGGACAGAGAGCCAATGCTCCATGCCACCAGCTGGGATTGAGCCTGGAGACAGAGGCTATGGCTTCCTGAAAGAGGAACTTCTTGAAAGAGTACATCAAAGCTGAAGCACCAGACTATAGAAAACATTACATACTATCTTAATAGCATAAAGCAGATTACTTTCTCTGCATATCCTCTCTGCATATGTCAGATGTAAATGTAGGCCACCCACCTAACTCAGCTCACAGTATTCACCTACTTCCCACAATTCCTAGTTATTCCTCCTCAAGCCACTCTTCCAATGAATAAAACTAGGTGTGGCCCTAGGTCAGCCTCTTTGTTCCATAAAGCCATCTTCATGGCTGGACTTAGAGCCTCTTGAATCCCCAATAATTATAACTATGTTTTAATGTCTTTACTTCTGCCATGGGTTGCACTGGGAGTGGTAGATTGGAATTAAGTTGATGAGATTTCAATGATGTATCTTTGGGAATACAAATATTAACTTCTTGGACTGAGATGAGAACCAGAAAGGGACTCCTATCGTAAGTAGCCCAGTGCCGAGGCCCTGGATTAAATACCAAAGAAAAAAAGTGTAATCAATTAATTAATAAGAGTTACTGATATTTGACATCTTATAAACATTGCATTGGTTGACTTCCTTAAAGGATTCCACAAGATAATCCACAGTGCCTTGGTTTTAAATTTAAAAATACTGAAGGGTAGAACACTGTGAATTGCATCCAACATTTAGAGCACGCACGCAAAAATCAGTCAATCAATCAATCAATCAATGAATACCACCAATCAAAACTGAGCATGGAAACTCCATATGGATTGAAAGCTATTGGCCCTCCAGCTGTTCCTCAATCCATCCCTCTGAGATGGAGGTCAGTACTTAAATTCCTTCCTGCATTCACTGTACTATCTGGTGACTTCAGCAAGACTTTACACCTTGACTCCCTAACGTGATGCAAGGAACTCTTCCTACTAAATAATCAGCAAAGCTGAAAAGATAGGAGAACCTGCTGACCCTAGCTTCCTGATATGCTGTTTGAATTGTCAACAATCCTACCCACTTCCTATTTCAATAGTCACTGGCTTCCTCAGCACTGCTGAGAAGTGCAGGTCTGGATGCTGCATATCCACATGAAATTTTACAGGGCTCCTTGTGGTACTACTTTCACATATAAGTCAATGAGATTGGAAGTGGTGGCACATGCTCAGCTCTGAGGAGGCTTAGGATCACTAAGAGTATAAGCTATAGAGTAAGACGCTGTACCAATTACATAAAATTGAAATAAATACATAAGTCAAATGCAGCTTCACCTGTGATCTGTCCTCAAAGTTATGAGCAGAATCAGAGCTTTTGCCTATGCTCAACTCCTCCTAATTTCTTAGAAGCATCTCCTTGGGGTCTTGAATCAGTCTTTCCTGGAAATAGAGCCTCTTGCTAGACATGAAGTTTGGTGACTCTGCTGAAATTGAGATCAAAGAGTAATGCAGCCCGTAGGCCACAGAATGGCCACTGAAGACCTTAGGTGTCCCTGACTGCCACTTGTATGTTATGCCAGGGTCAGTGTTGCTTATACTGTATAAGGATGCTACTGCTAGCTGATCCTACATATCTTATAGTTCCACAGTTGTAAATCTTACACATTATGTTCATGCTCTCTAAGCCTCTAAGGGAAATACAACTTTAGGTCCACAGTATAGCCCAAATTATCAGTTATAGAAAAACACATACACTACAATTTACAACTCTAACACTAATCACCTGACAGATAAAAAATGTGGGTATATGAACCTTTTGGGAGCACAACAAATTACATTTGCCAGTGAAATATTTATCATACACACGACTAATCCAGTATTAGCAGAGTTAAGGCCAATCCTATTGCAATATTATGAAATATTCTAATCCTTCAAATGAAGTACATGATGGTTAATGTATTTTAATATGTACCAGGATATAATAAAAGTCATTATAAATTTCATAATTACATTGAAAATTATACTTCTTTGGTCAAGAAACCCATGTTCAGATTTTACTATTATAACAGGGACTAGAATATGTAACAAATTTATACATGTATTACAACATCTCTCATTACTTATTATAACCCAAGTATAACACTAATACGGAATGAAAAAAATCTAATCATGTATACATAATATGTTGTATGTAATTAAACAAGGTTTTATTTTATCAAATCTCAATAACCATGTGGTTTTCTTACAGTTCAAAATGGGATAAACATTTTTTTATGTAATGACTGACCATCTTGTGTGTGGGGGGGGGCGGGTCCTGGAGGTTGAACCTGGAGATTTCACCCTGAGCTTCATTTCTAGCCTTTTATTGTTTCTTGACACGTGGTATTACTAAGGTGTTAACTGCCATGGTTAGACTAGAATTCGTACTCCTCTGGCTCAGCTTTCCACAATTCCAGATGACAGCACGCATGTCTGTATTTTTATGTAAGTAACCAATGAACATCATAGGTTCTTTTTTAATGTTAAGAAGTTAAAAAGATATTTGACATAGACTTCATAATCTTATAATTGTAGTTCCTTTTGAATGAATATTTGTCTGTCACAGGTCTCTCTCTCCTTTCATTAAAATTCTATGAATTTACATTTCCAAAAAGAGATTAGAGCACTTTATAGTAGGTTCTACTTGGTTTAAAAATGAAAATTTTCAGAACAAATGAGAATTTTATTCAAGATCTCCAAAGATCATTGTAGTGAACCTTTTTATAAAACAATTGCTTTTTCAAGTTTATTGCTATACTACCTACAATGAGATTTTTTTATGATGAGCTGTCTCAAATTATACACATTATAATACAAGTCCATTTAATTGATTGCACTATGGTGACTAGTTAGGCTTCTGAGTCACTATATTTTCTCTGTAATGGAGTGTAAGTTTTGAAGAAAAATTTTCTACAAAATTTATGTATTGTAAAGAGAAAGCATTGTAGTTGGTTTAGTTAAGCAGATCTAGAAAATTCTTTTTAAAAATAATAATGTTTTACAAATGGTTTTATACTACAAAGACAGAACTCCTAAGAAAAGAAAGACACAGGTAGAGAAAAAGGGAAAACATGCCCTTACTCACCAGGTGTGAAGTTGTAACGAGCTGAAAATCCCATAGACTCGAGTTCTCCATCAGCAAAAAATTTAATCCACAGAAATCGTCCACTGGATTTTATAACAGGGGGGTTTTGTTGCCCACAAAAACGTCCAATTATTGGAGAAAAGCCAAAAGGTCCATCTCGTACTTCAATGTGATCAAATTTGCACTCCCAAGACGGTTCAATCGAGTATTTTTCATCAAAGTAAAGTTCAATACACTGTCTTGGGGCAGCTGTGAAAAAGAAAGATTATGCTTTGAAGGCCATTTCTTAAATATTCAGTTGAATATTTTTGGATTCTTTTACAGGTTTTATTTGGGCACTTTTTCAAATTCTGCTGAAGCCACACATAGAAATACAATAAATGGAGATGACACTTATTATTCTTGACACTTAATATTTGAAAGAATACTTTCATAAAAATTCAGGTCCTTAAAATTGATAATGTAACACAAAAATATTCTTATAGAACTGTCCATAAATTTAACATATCACAGCATTTACAAAAGACGTAGAGGTTGTGTTTAGTCTGAAGTACCCAGGTGTGAAGACAGAAATCACTTGAGATATGTTCAGCATCAAGTTACATCATCATTCAAGTAGCTCCAGGAAGGTGTCCCAACAAGATTCCAGTGCACATATAAGAATATCAAGAGGAGTTTTCTAGAACACAAAGCTGACTGCACACCAGCTTATTGTTTGGCACATCTCTATCAGCTGCAGCACAATAACCGACACCCTTGACCAGCAAGAGCCTTCCTGACATCCCGTTTTCAGGATTCTGTCATGTCACAGGGATGCTAAACTCAAGCCACTTCAACACGTCATATTCTCTAAGACAGTACATCCTTCAGACTGGTATGTGTTTTTCTCACTTTCTTCCATATGTGCATTCATACAATTTAACTACTTTTCATTTAAGAAGATCTTGTTTAAATTAAACACCTCCCTACATCTGCTTGTGCAAGGCAAGACTGGTACTTATTTGCTTTCTTTTGTCAGCACAGTATTGGTCACTGAGAATCCACCCTCCCAAATCTTTTTGAGTGAGTTATAAAATGAACTTATCTTCATAAATATATCTTTCTAGCTCTCTAAAAAATCATGGAACAGCCACATGGGATTGCCAACTATACAAACCACCATTTGACCATATTATCTAATGTTCTCTCATTCTTCCCTTGCTACAAGTTCAAAATAAGCAAAGTTTCTGTGATATTCAGCCAAGATACTCCAGAATGGCCATAATGCTTGTGGAAATATCAGTGCACAGTTATCCAGGTTTTTCCCCAACTGCTGCTTTGAGAAGCAGGAGTGCTTCCCTGCCCTATGGCCCTCTTCAGGCACTAAGTTCCCCCAGGACTTAGGTGTCAGCCACGGCATGGCACAGCCTGCTGTGGTTACGGTCGGCAGCCATCCTGAAAAGTCGCTTGAACAGCATCCTTGTTGACCTAAAAGTTCAATCACTGTGCACATGGATGTCAAAAGTTTCCAGAAACTTATAGAATAAAATATAATTGTACTGCTTTTCAGATACAAAATCAAAGATCAGTGAAAGACCAGCTTGTGTCAAAAAATTATTTTATGAAGAACTTTTAATCTTTATGAATATTTCTTACTTGTCAGACATTAAAAAGAAACAGTTGTGATACTTATATGAAAAGTTAGCCATAATTTTTCTAACATCGTCCAAAACAGTGAGAGAGTTGAGAAAGTTTCTGTTAAATACTTGAAATCTAGAAATTTGAGCATATCCTATGAAATCATTTGGAAAATCAAGTATTAGTCTAGAAGAGGTAAGTGATAAACAACTGAATATGCTTTGGACTTAGCACTAAACATGCTATTTGCATGCACTACTATTCCACAGAATATATCTGCTTATTCATCTTCTCTTTGAAAAGCCATATGGTAAGTCTCTTGCAGAAAAAAAAAAAAACTATTTAAGATTATGTGGTATTTCTGTTTTAGGTATAGAATTTATGGATAGCAAAAGGAAAGAAAAGGAGAATGTGCCATACTAATTTACTTAGCTATTTGGCTATACTCTGCAGTTCCTCCTGTCAGCACATATATGACCTTGTTACACAAGTTTATTTATTCTTACCTTCATATTGTCCCTTAGGTTCTGTGCCACATGGATAACAAACCAGTCAATGACCCTTTGACAAAGGTGGCCTCACTAGGACTTTTGGTGGGATACATTCTATGTAAGAAGTTATTTTCCTTTGATCCAGCACGTTAAAGTTACTACATATACAGACAAGTGAAAAGCCCACTAGCTGAATTTCACGAGGTGGGAAATGAATTTTAAAAATAATTATGCCATATAATGCTTGTAAATTTAAAAAGCGAATGACTGTGGCACAAATGAACTATTGAAGCTTTCTAGGTTCAATTCTTTGAGCTTTTTAAAAAATTTTTTCACATTCAAATCGCTCCATTCACAGCTACCTCACACCTTAACATTTTGCCTGAGCTGGGTGGCATTAAAAAGAAAACAAAACCTGAGGTTCTTTTACAAAAATCCTCAATCCATTTGTGAATCTTTGGATGTGTTCTACACTACAGGCACTTTCAATTGCATCATGAACATTTATACAGTTTGCTTCCTCTAATTTTAGGGCATTTTAAGACTAGCAGAAGCCCATGAGAGTCCATAAGGCCCTTATGTGATTGGGATTCTACTTGTATACTTTGTCACAGACTGTGGAAGTATAAGCAGTTTGATCATTTACTTGCATCATTTTGTCTTTTTTATATTTACTTTTTCTTCTATAAGATAAGGTTATCCATTTTTGAAGCCAGAGATGTACAATTTACCACTGTTAGCAAACAAAAACCGAAGGCGTACATTGCCTGTCCAGCTGGGCCCCACGGTTCACAATACCACCCGCTGCCCTTGCTTCTTCCACTGGGAGCGGCCCCATCCATGTGGGCCGCTGAAACTTTATCGCACGTCTCATTGCTTTTTGAGACACCTCCGTAAATAACGAAATTGAACACAGTTTTCTACATTAAACCTTTTTTACCCCACCTGTATTTCTTCTCTGGTATGGCATTTCCATTTAGTAAGCAATCAGAAAAAGTCCCTTATAATAGCCCTGGGATTCTCTATTCTCTCTCCCATTATCCCATATCCCACATGCTAAATACTTCACATTTCTGCCTGTTTTATCACCAATCCCGCTTTTTTGGTTCAGGATTTTACTATGATTTGCTTGGTCTTTTGTAAAGGTTTCTGAGTTCATGTTTTTTTTTCCTCCTTCGTGACATTTTCAAAAACCTCAACCTACTATTTTTCTATATAACTACTTCCAATGGCACCCCACTGTCTACCACTTAATTTCATGCTGGGACAGATGAAATATCAGATTTTCCTTCCTCTGAGACCACATGTCTCGGCTCCATTTCTCTCTTCATTAATGAAGAGGCTCTTGGTGTCTTTCACCAACATTTCACATCTCAGACCTTCTATAGAGATGATTACTTCTTGAATGCTCTCTAAAAATGAAGCTATCATCTCTCAGTTTTCACTTTAGTCTTTCTAATCTACCCATTCTATGCTACATTTGAGGTCCCTATATATTGTTTTCTGAAAGGGGCATAGTCTCCAGGGCATAGTGTAAGTATTGTACATATGCAGCTGTTTCCTAACCCCATGCTCCTGGGAAGTCACGTTTTTTTTTTTTTTTTTTTTTTTTTTTTTTTTGTGTGTGTGTGTGTGTGTGTGTGTGTGTGTGTTTTGGGTTTTTTTTGGCACAACTGGTGATTGAACTCAAGCCTTTGCACTTGTCAGGGAAGCACTTATTCCACTGAGCGATCTCCCAGGCCTCATATGCAGCTGTTTTGTTCAAGCCTTTCTAAAAGAAAAGTAGCTGCCTAATATTAGTCAAATGAATATATAAAACATTTCAAAAAGGTACAGTCAGGAGTCCTTGTACACACCTATAACTTTAGCACTGCTGGGTGGCTGAGACACAAGGGTTGCAAGTTTGAATCCAGCCTAAGAAACTTAAAATAGACCTTGTCTCAAAAACAGCAGCTGGTGATTTACCTCAGTGCAAAGTTCCTAGGTTCTAGCCCTAGCATTCCCCTCCCCTCAAAATGTGGAAAATCAGGAGTTACACTAAAAGGAGGTTCTATTTATTTTATTTTAGCTTTGTGCTTGATATAACTATAAATCCATGGGAATTTATACATAATATTAAGTTAAAGTGCTTTTTAGTTACAGGTATTATTAACAATGGAGGTATAACTTATTTCAAAATTAACCTTTGAAGTAAAAAAAGTCAGTGGATTTTATTCTTTGCATTGTAATTTAGAGTTTTAAAATATTGATGTTTTAAAACACAAACTATGTCATGTGAATTTAAGCAAGGATTTAACTGTTTGTGTCTGTTTCCTAATAAGTAAAATGGAGTTAACAAAACTGAAATGTTTTAATACATGTTCTTATAATATTTGTTAACTTGATTTAAAAAAAAACTAATTTCAGCGCAGTATCTCCATTTCTTCACTTTCCTTCTCACCAATCAAAACTCTGAATATCAAGTTTTCTTATTTTTTTAACATTGGTCACTATCTGTGTTCTGTTTTGTAGTTTTATGTATCTTGTCTGAAAGTTCTGTAAACATTACAAGTGGAGGGCAGGCCAGATGGCTCAGTGGGCTAACAGTCATGCTTAGGCAGAAAGCAGCAGGAGTTTGTTCCCAGGTGCCCCTCCCCGGGGGTGCACTGAGAGGTTGATTGAGACTGGATGTGGTGGCTCCGCTTGTAATCCCAGTGCATGGGAGGCTGAATACAGGAGAGTCACTATGAGTCCCACCTGTGTAGTGAGACCCTGTACTACATAGATTTAAAAAAAAAAAAAAAGACAAGTGGAGAAGAAATATTCTTCCTTCAAAAACTACAATGAGGAAAAGAACCATTTCTTAAATAGAAATTCTGATTGTTGAGCAAAATCTCAGTATCTTATGACAGTTTTCTCAAGTAAATTTGTCCCTGGCTTTTAAGTGGATATTAAGCACACATAGCCTTTTCATTAAGGTACCTTAATGCATGTGGAAAAAGTTGTAAGGTAGAAGCTACTCAGAACCAACACAAAATACTGAAAGTTTTCAACATCACATAAAAAGTTCACATTTATGAAACAGCTGTATTTAGCAGAAGTATTTTAGAAAAAGAAAATATGACTGTTCTGAGAAGTGGGTTTTCTTTTTAGGAATATTTATATTTCGAGTAAAACATGAAAAAGAAACTACCATGTATTATGACTCTGACTTTTCAATTAACATATAATTCCCTTTTAAGTAAAAGAGATGGTAACTGCCATTCAGATTAATATTTAGAAAGCATGGATTATCAGTTCTTCTCTGGCACTAATAGTTTTCATGTTTTAATAACATTGAAAAACATTCTATGTATAGATTACTCTAGACCTTGTAAAACTAATAAAAATATTACTTTCTCAAACTGTTACACTTTAGGTAATAACCATTCTACTACTTTAGAACTATAAATCATAAACTATAAAATAATCTCTTCATTTGTTGATTGGCTTTTATTTTCAGAATGCTTGTTCATAAGCCATTGCTAATAATTTCAGTAATTAGCCTGATTACAGATTTTACAATTATTTGCTCCACCCAGAAATATTTGTGCTTGCTACTTTCTCTATAAAGTCAATGTGCATAGTGTTTCTCTGGGGCATGGAGATGAAAAGTTTGTGGCCCTGTCCCTGCCTGACTCTTCCTCTGCTTACCTTCTATGATGTAGATGCACTCTCGGTCAGGGGGGTACTTGCTAGGATAGTTGGGAGAGGTGAAGATACCTCCATCCGCATGTTTTGTCCAAGTTCCACACTGCACTGCTTTCTGTGTTTCTGATGTGGTTTGCTTCTCTGTAAAACAGAAATAAGTAAATTTTAAAAGAATTATTTAATTTTCTATAATACTAAAAATAGAAAGGACATTCTTATAATATCCATTAGTAAATTAATTTTGAAATGCTCTGCTGTTCAAAAACCAATCAATTATGCACACTATAAAATGTTCAGACATTCTGGAACATTAAGTGTATGAAAATATAGGGAAATGCAAAACAATTAGATGTTGTCCACCAGCATTTTTCCAAAGAAACACACCTGTTCCTTTCTTGGTTGCCCCAGAGAAATGGAGGATGATTAAACTTGCTACAACTGAAATAGAAAAGAAAAATTAGCAAGAGACAAAATGCACTGAGAGGACCAAGTTTTATAAAACCATAAGATTTCAGGATATAATGACACCAAAGCTGATTAACGTCATATTGTTGACTGTTACAAGTTAACTCAGAACTTGCAAAAATTAATTCAAAATGTATAAGAGAACACTTAGGGAACCCTTTAAAGAAGCAGGGCATGTTTACAATGAGAGAGCCAAACTCCCCAGATGAATGTATATCTCAAAATCAAAAGAAACATTATTCTACTCTACTGATAGATCAGAGCTTCCAGTGGGATTTCACCACTTTCGCACTTATTAGACTACCCTTCATGGAAAGGCTTTGCCAGTGTCTCTAAAGGAAAAAAAGAGGGGTGTCAAGTAACAGGAGGAAAAGGGAAAACAAACAATTAGATAGAAATCCATGACTGATCCCAACATACAAAAAGTACTGAACTACCCTGCTCTCAGAACTTCTAAACTGTAACATCAATCTTTTCTAACCTTAACTTTGATTCAGTATTTAGTGCTACCCAACAGCAGATGATTCTTTTGAAAGAAGTGGTTTTTAGAAGCACTTTACTGAGTCTGTTAGTCAGGATTAGAAATTTATCTGTAATTTCACAGGAAATCTGAAATACCATTATAACCTGAAATTCTTTTTCTTTGAAAAAAGAAAAGCTCTTGATTTGCTTAACAATGGTATAAACCCCAAGCTAGCAAAGTATTTAAAGCTTTAAGTCAGAATTCTTACTTTTTCCTCTTCTATCTTGTTTTCTGTTTTGCTGTCCAAGCTTTTAAATTTCTGTCCAAACATTATTTCGCGGAACTAATCTGGACTGTGTTGTTAATACCTGAGAAATCATCAGTTGTATTACTTTATATTCTAGCCAGACCCCTACTTCTCACAGTTAAAAATCTGGTCACTAAGTCACCGTTCATGTGTATCTCTGTGTTACAGCAGCAATAAATAGAGAAATCATCACCTTCCCTTGCCACGGTTCTACACACAAAGACCCGACCTCCACAGAGGCAGCATCCACCAGCGTCAGGGGGCACATTTGTTTACTCCGCTCCCCCGGCTTAGATAGAAACACCGTGGAAGGTGTGCTATGCTTTTAACTCTTCAGCAAAGCAGAGCTCAACTGCGTGCGCAGAGCTAGGACAATAATCCTTGCCTTTGAATGTGATTTCAAACACGCATTTTCTTACACTCCCTTTTCCTGACTGACTTTCGGTGCTGCTGGCCTCCACCATCTGCCCATCTTACACTGCACTCCGTGCCGCACACTCGAAGCAGACGGCCAGAGTTCTAGGTCTAGCAGGCAGGGGAAAGTGGACACTGCCACTTGCTCTTGGCAGCCCTGAGCTCAGGAGTGACTTCTCTTACCTAGGAGACAGTGCGGGCCCCCAAGCTCTGCAAATGCAAGCAAAAGGAAGATTTATTTTTATCCCATCAAGGATCCACCCTGCTCTCTCGGTTTCCACCTGCGCCTTCACTCGAGCCGCAGGCTGCCCGCACGTGCGCGGTCCTCTCTACTCAGAGCTCGCTGCCTACACAGAGTCTGTTTTCCCCGGCCGGCTGTGAGGTCGAGCGACGTCTGGCCGCGCGCCGCCCCCACGCCTGGCTCTGTGATGCTGCAATACAGAAAGTTTACATCGCCCCGAGACTCGCGGGGACTGCGGGGTCTACCGAAGCGCTCCGGGCTTCTCCGCTGCGACTTCCGGGAGGTCGGGGGCCGGCACCCTAGAGCTGCGCGGCACGCGGCGGGAAAGGTACTCACTGTGAATCAGACTGCGTCCATGGATCATGTCTGTGCGTTACACCAGAGGCTCCGAGCTCCACTAATTCCATTTAGAGACGGGAGGACTTCGGTGGTGGGGAGCGGACAGTCCAGAGATTTTAAATATGCAAACCAAGAACAAAATACAGGGGGAAAACCGACACAGACGGGAGAGAGAGAGAGAGAGATCCGAACCCACACAGCAGCCAGATCCGAATTAGTCCGTCCTCCGCCCCTGGCTCGCGCTCGTTCACTGCCGCGAAGCCAGCATCCCCTCCGCGACGCTCGCATCACACAGGGCGCCTCCCGCCGCCGCCGCCGGCCGCAGCCTCTCCGTGTGCATCACCGCCGCGCCGCAGCTTCTGGAGGGCGCGCGGGCAGGCGGGCGCGGGCGAACCCGGGGCCCCAAAGCCGGGCCCGGGCCGGGCCGGGAGGCAGGCGGAGCGGGCGGGGGCCAGTCCCGACCGACGGCAGCGACGGCTGGGGCTCGCTCAGTCCCCAGTCTCATACACCACCAGCAGCAGGTCGGAGCAGCCTCCCCGGGAGGATGTCCAGCAGCAGCCCTCCTCTCGCCAGCCCTTGGGGATCTTCCGCTGAGGCATTGAAGACGGGAGGAAGGGGTCCGTCATCGGCTCGCCGGGCTCCGCGCCACCTCTGCGATCTTGCGGAGAGAGGAGCGGGTGGGTGGGCGTCCGGGAGGAGGGCTGGGGGGTGGCGGAGGGGACGGGGGTGGCTCGAGGGGGCGGGGAAGGGAGGGAGGGAAGAGAGCAGGAAGATGGCAGAGTTACCAAGTGCGCGCCTTAGTCATAGCCCTGGGCTGTAGGACCCTCCAAGAAAAGCCGAGAGCCGAGGAGCAGCCCGGCAGCGGCGCGCGGCGTGCACCCCCAGAGCTGGTGAGCGGCGGACTGGGGCGGCGGCGACAGCAAGGACATCACAGCTGCTGGATCCTGAGGGAGGGTGGGGGAGGGAGTGAGGACCAGGCTGGGATCCGTCACTCTGCCTGCCCGGGAAGGAACGAGAGAGGCGCAGGCAAGTCCCCAGCTGGACCAGGGTGCAGGAACAGAGGCGTGGAGGGGGGAAGGGCCATCTTTCGAAAAAACCCTTTGGGGTTTGGATTCTATACTTTTTAAGGGTTAGAAATTGCTGTGGGTCTGCCTCCCACCCCTTGTCTTCCTTCCATCTAAGAGCAGCGGCAGCTTCCAGCCCTCGGTCTTCTCTACGGCCAGCCTGGAGCCCGGGCCGCGGTGCTGGAGGAAGGGGGAGTCTGTAAAAGTTTCTCAGCTGATCCCTGGGCCGGAGGCCGCCGCCTCAAAGGCACTGCGAAGAAGCAGGCTCTAGTAATTTACCTTTTCCCTGCTGAAAGGATTTAAAACAGCCCCGAAGGCAAACACGTTTTACCCCACCCACTGCACACAGACGCGCGCACTCGCGACGCGTTAAATTCGAGGCGAAAAAGAGTTGGTAGAACAGCAGCACCAGAAGAGCTGGAGCTTGTAAAAAGCGAGTAATTCAATTGGGAGCCACAGTGAAGAAGAGGCAGCGCCGCGGGGACCCGGAGCTCCAGAGCGCCAGGAGTCCCTCCCTGGACACCGCAGCGGCGCCGCCTCCCCTGCCCAGAGGGTCCCGCCCTCCTCCTGGGCCTCTGCAGAGCTGCGCGCCTGCCTCACTCGCGCCCTCCGGACCTCGGACGCGCTAGAGGGGTCCGAGCCCAGCCAGTGCTCCGGCGTTCTGAGCCCTCCTGAGCTCTGGAGCCGGGACTGCGCTCCAGGTGGGGGTGCTGAGCAGCTGGGGGCGGGGCGAACTAGGGGTGCAGGCTCTGGCCAGAAGCCCGGCCGCAAAGAGTAGGGGGCGCCTCCAAAGATCAAGGAGAGAAGAAAGAGCCTGGAAAGGCAAAAGGAAAGGGCGGTGCTTGGGTTCTGCTGCTGCGGATTCTGGCCATTCCTCGCCCGCACCTGCTGCTGCGGTCCCGGGACGCCCACGGGGATGCGTGGGTGCGTGGTGAGGGCGCTCGCCGTGGTCCTGACAGCGATTCCCCCTCACCGCCCTGGGAGAAGGTGTTCTCTTGCCAATTAAAAATGTGGCAAGGAATAAAGGGGTGAGCCTCTAAGTCAGGAGGGGATTCCCGAAATTCAGATGCAGCCTACAAGACTGTAGCCACCACGCTTTTGGTTCCTGGTCTCTGGGCAGTTGGAAGTCACTGAGGATGGGGTAAAGGCCCAACAGAGGTGTATGTTCTTCCGTTTAAGGAAAGGTGGGCGATTTCTTGGGGGAGGGATCCGAGAGAGAGCTAGACCGAACTCTAGAGCAAAAGCGGAGGAGGAAAGGAGGCAGACAGAGACAGAGACAGAGACAGAGACAGAGACAGAGACAGAGACAGAGACAGAGACAGAGACCAAGCGTCCGCAGAGCTCCAACTCCAGGAGAACCCGAGGCCTGAGCCTGTGAGCCAAGCTACAGGCTCAAGAAAAGGAAATGGAGAAAGGATGGGTGGAAAGTCGGTGAGTAGCTGCCCACGCAGTACTTATTAAAGGGTGAAAGTATGGGGGCTCAGCAGGTCCCGCGGGAGTCCTGTACCCCACGCGCGATTTTTGAGCCTGTGGGCGGGGTAGGAGCCATGAAGCAGCAGTGGGCGTGGAGTTGCGGAAGAAGCCCCTTTCCTCCCCGGCCATCTCCAGGCGGTAAGGAAGAAAAAGGAACCGAGTCTGTCAGCGGACTTGTTAGCAGAGAAAAGATGGATTATGAAAAATGCCTGGGAAACATTAGTTTGGATCCGGGTCAGCTATGGAGGAGAAGGGTGGGAGAACAGTGACGCGAGCTGATGTTTTCATATCGTAATCTTTCTTGAGATTGGATAGTCAGTTTTCGCATTCAAATATGCTTTTTGTAATAAAACAGGCAAAATTCGTCAAGTAAACAGTAAATTGTTTTCAGAGAATTTATTGTATTTCTTAACAGGATTTGAAGCTAAAGGAACACATACTTGATTTTATTTATCTACTTATTCATTTTTATGCTAACACTCCTTCTCAAGGACCCCTTTCCTTCCTCTTTGCCCAGACGTGTTTCCCAGCACACAGGTTTTGTAACCCTGCTAAAGAAGTCGCCATCGCAGATCTGGCTGGACAGGCAGTCCTTCTATTGAGAAGGAAACACACAGAAAATTGAGGATGGAAATCCCAGAGGGTGAAGGGAGCCTAACCTTTGACCCTGTCCCTGTCTGAAGTCAAATTCTCATTCTGGCCTCTGACTTTGAATGCCTGCAAGGCATTGCCTAGGGCTAAAAAGTTGCACACTGGCTTCAACCTCCGTGGCAGCAGTGGATATGAACCTCCTCCAGCACTTACCGACTAGGGACTCTGTCACCTGAGACTGAGACAAAGCAGGTGCCCAGCCTTTGGCTTTACTCTCCTATGATTCCAAGGTTGGAGATGCAGCTTTTGTTTAAGATTTCAGCCTCCTGTTTTCACACACTACTGTCCACACATGCTTTTAACTCTATCACATCCTGCTTGGTTGGTGAGCTGCCTTATTTCTGCATCCCACCATCACTACTTGCTGAGATGTCCCCAATTGGGGGGGGGCATATATGTTTTGATTTTCTGAGCAAAACAACATATGGAAATATTTTAGTTTTTCCAAGGAAGGATGTGTGTGCATATGGTCAAATTACATGAGGTTAGTTTGAAAGTCACAGTGAATAACTGATTGCTTCTAAGAGTTAGAAGACAGTATTCTTATCAGAGTTGCCCAAAGTTAGAAATAAAAATGACCACTACACTACAATTAAAACTTTCTGGACCCAATTAAGTATCAGTGGTTTGGTTTGGCTTTAACTTGTATCTGCATAACAGTAATAGATTAAGGAAAATTTCTAAAACCCTAAATGAATTGGTGTAGCAAGCATACATTTAAAACTCAAATGCTCATGGTGTTTGTCTCCATGTATATAATTCTCTACAGAAAACAATAAAATCAGGGTCCCAGAAGGCTATTTTATTAATTCTTTCTGTGGATCTGATAACATTTTAGAAGTTGTTTTACTAGTGCTAAAGAGAAGATCTTTCAAAATAACTGAAATAAAATTATGCCTCCTACATAGTCCAGTTAAAGAGCAGTTTTATTTTTAAGTAACATTTTATTTAAATAATTTCAAGAAGTAAAAACATGTTTTCTGATATTATTCATCGATATACAAGTACAATTTATCAAAAATAATTAACAAGTAATTTTCTGGCTAATGGAGTATTATTGAAAATTATCTGCAGTACTCTAAGATCAATCTGGCTTCTGACAATATTGCTGAAGCGATTTCTCTTCTGGAATCTGTACCTGCAGCCAAACAGAGCAGGAAGTTGAAATCTTTGAGTTCTTAAATTTAAATCAAACAGGATTACTCCTCGATGATGACTATCAAAGTATAAGCTGTTGTTTCCTTAGATATGCGAATGTGTTGAGTTGTTAGCACAAGAATATCAACCTCTTGTAGGCTAGAACTTGAATAACATTTGACAGGTACATAGTTATTGACCATGTTCTTTCCCATCGTGTTGTGGTTGTGCTCCAGAGATGATATATTGTATTTTCTACTTAGCAAACTATGAGAATAAAAACAATTCCATGATGTAGCAATTTAAGCTAAAAGTTTAGAAAAACTTGTGTTAGTCCTGATTGATAATTGACAATTGCCTATAAAAATAACATGGAAGTTTTTTTTTTTGTTTTGTTTTGTTTTAAATCACCAGAACAATTAGAATTATCTGTGAATCAGCATAGACCAAAAGCCAGCTACATCAAGAGGAAGGGAGGTGTGTAAATGTGCTCCCTTTGAATGTCGCACCGTACATTCACTGCTACTTTGGGAAAAAAAATAAAAAACAAAAAAACCCACAGTTCTACCTCTTAAAAAATAATTTAACCAGATTTGGATGATACAAAGCAAGCTTAAATTACATCAACATGTTGTGTATCAAAATATTCATTGCTGAATACAATCTAAACATTAAATTTACAAGTCAGATATATAAATATTACTTATGATTGATTCAGTTTTTCTTGGTGATATAAACTATCAAGTTGCATAATTTTACTAACTAGCTATTTAATAAGGACATAATATAATTCATTCTTATGTGGATAAGGAAAATAATAAAAGCTAAGATTTACTTGTTGAAATTAGCCCTGGATATTGAAAGTAAAAGTGTTCATATATCTAACTCAAGAAATACATTTTGAAGAGACAAATAAGTTTTGGTAAATCAAAGTAAATAATGAATTAAAACCTTGCTATTTTCTAAAACAGCAACAACAAAACCAAACAAATTAAAACTTCCTGTATAGTCATTTTTCTGTTATTCTGTTTTTAACTTTCCATTTTCTCATATTCTTGATAAGATACAAGGAAATGCCCTGCAGTAATTCATTGACATTTGCAAAACAAGAAAAGAGATATGAAATAGTTTTCTTCCTACTTTTTGGATAGACCAAGTAACAAAGTAAGATACTTTCAGAAAAGAACAGTACAGCAGTACAACTTTTGTCAACTGGCTATGATTATGATTGTTTTCAAAAACGAAGGGAAATATATTTTAAGTAAACCATTATTTAAAATACTCTTTCAATAGTCACTTAAAATAGTCTTCAAAGTAGTTTTCTTATTGACATATGAAGCTTTTATTGATATATTGCTGTAGAATAAGGGGATCTATTCTAGTTACAACCAGATGATCTACCATGTGGATTTCCCTCTAAAGTTATCCTTTCTAAGAGAATGGGGAAAAGAGACACTTCTTAGGAACAGCACAAGGCCATCTTCACCAGAAAGAGCTCTGAAAGCTAGCTCAGCACATTTCTCACAAGAGGTGGGCCTCTGTTAAGAAGACTGAAAAGAAAGGAAAGGGGAAGTAATTCTATGTTTGCACAAGGTACAAGTTTGGATATTTTATTTAAAATAGGTTATTTTTCCTCTTCAAGATTATAGGATAGAAGAAATCTTTCAAGTTCTTACATGTTGGCAGCCTATTTCATCTCAGTAAGAAAAATGATCATTCAGAGTTTCCTGATCCTGAACTCTGTTTAATTCCATGTGAACTCTGTTTAATCCTCAAACCTCTTTGCCCTTTCAGTTGCATTAACACACAATTTTCTGTCTCAACATTTTCATGACACTGGTTTTTGCCAGTTAGAAGATAGGACACAGCCATACTATGTTAGGCTTTATTTTGGTGGTTTTCATGTGCATTTCCAGCAGTAATCTTTCATCTTATTCCATCTTATGTTTTTTTTTCAAGATGAAGAAAAGGAGTCCAAAATAAGTACAATGATTTCTGCAATGTCATTTTATTGGTAACATAGCTGATAGAATCCCATATCTTCAATTCACCAGCCAAAACAGAATAAAATAAAATACTGTTCATATTAGATTGTTTCACCAGCTTCAACAAAAGATTTAGTGTTTCCTAGTATTTTTTGACATGCTGCTAGCCAGGATATAAATACCACCAGAACCAAACCACTTCTGAAATAAACAGTGTAAATGAAAGTTGGGAAAATTATATTCAAAACAGAAACTAAAAGAAAACAGCAAGTGCATAGTGGAGAACAGCACGTGGATCAGAAATTCCTTGCAACCTAGAAGGTAGAAGGTAGAAAGGCAGGTACTTTTGCAAAGTGCTACTGGAATCCCACCAGATGCATCATAAGGTGAAAGAAGGTGGATCAATATTATATATGTTATCTAAGATAAATAGTAATAATGTGACCTGTTAGAAAAACTGTATGATGTTTCAAATGTTTTAATATGATGCATAGAAAATTAAGATTAAAATCAGAAACATTTTCTTGAATGCCAGGGCTGAGAATTTGTGGTCATAAAATTATCTATAGGCTAGGACTAGTAGCACACACAACTCTTTAATAATCAACTAGGGGGCTGGGGAGATAGCTCGATGATCTGTCTATCCCTGCCTGGCAAGCACAAGGACCTAGGTTCGATCCCTGGTACTGCATGCTGTGCCAGGTCTGGAACCCCAGGCATGTGGAGCTGGCTACTAAAACGGAGCATGGTGGATCACAACTAGGCATCCGAGATGCATAATCAGACCTTGTATCGAATAAATGAATGAGTTTTAAAAAATTTTAAAAATCAACTTGGAAAATAAATACAAAATTGATAAATTTGACAACTGTTTGTAAATAATTCTAGATATATTTTATTAACGCACTGATTAGACTTTTTGTTTGGCATATAGAAGGAATTTCAAGGGGCTGGTCAAATAGCTAAGCTGATTAAA
>PVKA01000363.1:145425-180893 GCA_004027165.1 Ctenomys sociabilis
AAAAAAAAAAAAAAAAAAAAAGAAATTTCACATAAGCCTAGGAAACTGGAGTGAAGAAATGTCTATACTTTTTAAAAAATACTTTATTTTCTCTTTTTTTATTTGATACTACTTTCATTACACAGTTCAGACTTGTAATGCTCCTGTCTCAGCCTCTCCACTGCTTGGATTACAGGCGTGTGCCACCACTCCTGGTTTTGGGGCTGGCACAGCACACCACAGTATGTGGTTCTCAGTTCTAGCATTTTTCTGGCAGTCATTTAGACCACAGAGCTATTTCCCATCCTAGAACATCTATTCTTATTTTAGTGTCTAGGTATGTATCTATATTTATACCTATATTTTCAAGCCATACATTTTTTATAGTTTAATAGTATAAGAGAAGGCCAAGAGCAAAAGAGAATGAGGCTGTCAGCATCCCCTTCAAAGGCATGCCTGAAATAAATTAATTTTCTTCTGCCAGGCTCCACCTCTTAAAGGGTTTTCCACTTCCCAATAGAGGACCATAATACATGGTCTATGGAGGCATTTAAAGTTAAAAAGCAAAACAAGCTGATACCCACCTAAGGCAAGAAAACAGCACACATCAAAAGTAAGCTGAACAAGTACAACGAGTGTGAAAAAAGTCATTAGGAAACAGAAGACATTGGTGTCCTGGTTTAAGAAGAAAAATGGAAAGAGGGTAGAGGTTAGAGTAAGGGTAGGCTTAGATGAACACTACAAGCTATGTAAATAGATATTTCTGAAGGAGAGCTTTATAAAAATGCTGTAATCTCTCCTTTGCATAACTCTGATTCCTTTGACCAATATTCTTTTCTTTAAAATTATATGGGTTTCCTACAGACATTATTGGAATACTATCTATCATATACAAATCACATTCTCAGATCTCTGAGCAAGTTCCCCTTCTGCCTTGTAATAAAAGCCAGAAACTGAAGGGGAAAAAACCTTGAATAATGTCAGATGCCCTATCTAGCTGAGACATTGCAAGATAAATCTTAAAATTATTGGGGTATTTTTCCCTAGAAATTTCGGCTGGAGTTTTAGTCAGAGCTTATGTATGCACCAATCTAAAACTTGAGGGCCTATTTCACTGAGTATCCCCAGAATTTGACATATTTTTAAGACATTTCTTAATGTCAAGAGCATTTCACCATCTGAACAGCCGATATCTGAGCTGGGAGCACAAGGATGGGGAGGTTGGGTGCAACTCCTGCAAGAGAGAGTGGCATGTGGCCATATGCCAGAGCAAGGGAATAGCACAGATGTAATCATTGTCCTTCTGTTCCCTCCACACCATGTTTTCTTGGGTTGGGCATGTGAAAAAGAAGGAAGGGGACCAGGAAGATGGCTCAGCATTCAAAGTGCTTGCCTGGCAAGCGCCAAGGCCCAGGTTTAATCAGGGCCCAGAACCCCAAGTGTACTGAACTGGTCACTGAACTGGCATACTAGTGCATGCCTGTAATCCCAGCACTGGAGGGGCTGAGACAGGAGGAACATTGTGAGTCTGAGCTGCATAGCAAGCACAGTAACAAATCAATCAATCAGTCAACCAGACCAATAGACATATTCTTATCTGAGATAGGAATGTGGTGAGATAAGGTACAGAGAAAAAATAATATCTAGTTATCTATCTTGCAGAAAACTAAAAATTCCCACCTTATAGACTCAAATAGAGAAAGTAAGCTAAGATTTGGAAATTTTGGTTATTGATATTGATGTAGTCTTAACCTAAGTGTCATATTTGTGATAGTTGCTGGTTCCAGAGTAGTAACAAATTATTCCTAATTGACCTGCAGGCACTGTGAAAGGAAAACCACATGCAACATCTACAGAAACATGAGAAAAACACTCACCAAAATGAGAAGTTATTGATAATTTCAGGAAATTATGAAGCTATTATAGTATGTTCTCATTCATAGTAGAAATAATTACTCCTCCATCTCTAATTGCTCCTTCACAATATGACCTTGGTGATTTTCCTCAAAAACATTGGAATTGACTTCTACACCACCTCAACCTTGTCTCAACTATGTGAGGTATTTGGCCAATAGCACCAAAAATATGACTCAGATAGTGACTCAGCAAAAGCTTACAAATTGGAGCCTTCATTCTTGCTAGAGAGAAGTCTTCTATCATTCTTGGAAAAATTGGGCAGTCCATTGGAAGATGGAAGACTACCTGGCAGGATGAGCTCTGCCAGGAGAAATTCCTTACATAATCTCCCAGCCAAGTTTTACCGTAATCTGCAAGGGATCTGCAGGGAGAGAATTTCAGCAAATATAGCACTAGATAAAGCACAAAATATTGTTGTTCAATGATTGGCTTCAGGTACAACCAGTCCAAAAAAAAAAGAAAGAAAAAGAAAGAAAAAGAAAAATTAACCAAATTCCTTATCTCAAAAAATCATAGTCAACAATTTGATTATTTAAGCTACTAAGTTTGAATTCATTAATTTTATGGCAATATGTGACTGATACAGGAGAAAATAACATTAGATATATTAGGTTTGACAGTAATTATTTGTGCTGGATTTTGGGAATTTTGATTGTGATGTGTTGAAGAGTGGTTGTTTATGATCATGGTTCTTTGGGATTCTAATGCCTCAATTTATCTACATGTTAAATTATCCTTCATTTTTGGAAATTTTTCTGCTATTTCTTGTATAAGTAGGATTCTATGCCCTTTCTATTCTCTTCTAAGTTTTTACTAATTTCAATTAATCTTAGGTTAGTCTTCTTTGCATCATCTAACAGCTGATGGATCTATTTTTTCACATCCTTGTTGCTTTTAAGAAATTTCACAGTAATTTGTCATAAACCAAGTCCTGTTTTCTGCATCTGTCCTCACATTGGTTACTTTTTGCTGCCTGTACTTGCAAGAGAACTTTTAATTTCAAGTATTCATGTTTAAACTTTCTATGGATGCAAATTAACATTAATGCAAAAATTCAGGTTTTGCATCTCTTTCCTTAGCTCTACTTGCTTTTTTTTAGGGTCTTCTGTAGGCTCACTGTGTAATTATCTGTTTACTTATATCTTCTTGGCATTCATCAATGCATTTTGGTCAGTTTTGTTATGTTTACTGCTATCCTTTCAAATATTTCAGATACTAGCAAGTAATGTAAAAATAACCAAACAAAAAGACAGATAAATGGGCTGAGGAAGGGGCAGAAGGAAGGAGGGGAAGAAGAAAGGAAGGAAAGAAGAAGGGAAGAAAGGAAGGAAGGGGGAAAAAGAACCATTTTATTGTCACAAGAACCATTACATTGCTCATTGAAGAATGAGACAGTTAACATGGGAATACAACCATAATCATAAATAAGTTGAATTACCTTGCTCACTAACTCACCTCAACAATGCAAAATGCATACAATATATGGATGAATAAGTGCAGGATGAATGAATGTTTAAACTCATAACTAAACGAGTTGTTGAAAAAAGAATATGTTACACATAAAACTTACTTTATGAAATGTTTAGCTCAAAGGACAATGGGATTTAGTTTTTCATGTGATGCTTCAGAATACCTTTATCTAAAAAAGTAAAAACAAAAATATTAATTTTCTGAAATTAGTATAACCTTAGAATCAATTCCAAGTTCATACATACTGAACTCTGGTGCTAAATTTTATGCCATTTTTCTTTTGCACCTTGCAATGCAGTTCATACTCGCATAATGTCCAACTATGATTACAAACATAGTCTTCAGGGTTTTGTCTGGCTTCTGGACCCCTCTTTAACAAGGATTATCACCAAAGTGTGCCTAAGGAGAGTCACCTAGTGAGGAAACATTCTCTTAGGCTTTAATAGAGAGCAAATTGGTCAAGCAACGGCCATGACTCATCCAGATGGCTGACACTGACAAAAGATCCACTAGGTGCTATACATGGTTTCAGGGTAAATTCTGAGGGGACTTGACTGACCTTATCAGATGCTTAAGTTACATTTCTTGTTATGTAGGTCTTGCTTTATCTTGGTCTTAACGTTCTATCAGAAAATTATAAAAACAAGGTGTAAAAAGTAAAGCCATATTAATATGCTGAGCTGTAAAAACCTCAAATCAACAACTTCTGACAATTGCTGGTTCCTCAGATAACCCACTACTATCATAGACTATTGGACTGTATTGGGTTAATTTGCTGAATTCAAGTACCTACAGTATTTGAACTGGCACCAAGTATGAAAAGGTCCTTTAAAGACTTCTCCAGATACACCTTCTCTAACTGCAATGGAACACCCACCTCTGACAAAACAAAACAAACAAACAAAAAAAAAAAAAAAAAAAAAAAAGAGGTCTGTAAATGAAGGACCATTTTGTAGTGGAAAAAAATATATACAAAATAAGATAGATGTATATAGCTATTTTCTCTTAGTTTGAGAGGAAAGATTTGTACTAATATTATTTAGACAAGATATAATGTCTGCATCTTATACTCTAAAAAACTACTATGAAGACAACAATATGCAATGTATTAATTATACAGCCAGCAGCACTCCAGCAGTGATGTCCAAGTGCTCATCTCCTTCACATATCACAAGGTATAATTCATAAGTGTACTCCTTAACCTGGCACCCTGGATGCTCACCAGGGCTAAGGGCTCATTTCATGTGGTAGTGACGTGCTCGGAAATAAAAACAGTATATCATCCTTTTCTGTCTTCAGTTTGTAATGCCCTCCCTGTATTTTCTGGAAGAACTTCCAAAAGATTGACTGTGCTGAAACATTTATCTTTCTTTAACTCTCTTTTTCCATCCCTGTTTCCCTTTCTTCCAATCTCTCTTTTGTTCCCCTTCCCATTAGCAAAAGATCTTTCTATTTCCTAATAGGTATCTTTTGTTTGGCTCTTTATTTATATTTTTAATTTATTGTAAGAGAAACCATGCAATATTTCAGCTTCAATGTCTGATTCATTTCACTTAATATTATGGTCTTAACATACATTCATTACCTACAAATGCCTCAAGATTATTCTTCTTTATGGCAAAGTAATACTCTATTGTTTATAAACACCAGTAGCCATTAGGGAAGAGGGAATCCAAAGCCACAGAGCTCAAATATCTGAAACTTTTGTCCTAAGTATTTTTGTGGTAGTAGTTTTTCATTTTGCTAAGGAGAGACAAATGAAACTTCTGGTATACAAAATATACTCAGGATGCAGAGCTTTAAAATAGAGTCCTACATTTGGATTCTTCACTGACCATGCACATCAACATACTTGGTTGTGGGTCTCATTGAAATAATGATGTCCCCAGCATGTTGCAGCATTGCTATTGCCTCCAGAAACTGGGGATAGGAAATGGAACCAGGTGCCCTGGCTTATGGCATATCTTTCTGTCTGTGTAGTAAAGTCAAACTCCAGTAAAACAAATAACCACTAAGAAAACAATATGCAATGTATTAATTATTAAAACTGTTCTACTAATTTGATTTGAAACTGTCTCCTAGCTATTTGTTTTTCAATAAAATTACTGAAAAAAAATAAATAAAGCCAGACTCCAATAAGGACAAAGTAGTATGTTAAAACCTGTGACACCTGTGCTTGAGAACTTTCCTCTAAAACTTGGGGTAGTATCAAGATTTCACTTACATTTACTAGGAGTGGAAGCCTCTCACGGCCTCAGAACTGCACCTTTCTTTCACTGAGGCACGCACCATGCAGGAAGAGGAATTCTTGTTCTCCCAGCATCAGACCTCTCCTTTCCTCGTTGCTTCTAAACCAATAACTAGATTTAAAACTTCAATTATCTCAACGGGGGAAGTACTGTCTGTAATTTGAGAAAGGAGAGATTATTAGCATAATTTGAAAGTAGATCTTGAGAATGTTACATACCTTCAAAATCAGGATTTCCTGATAATTCATTGTCAGACATTACTTCCTCAAAACTTAGTAGTTTAGAATTATATTGTCAGCATTTACTTTGGAGGTGCTATCAAATCATCAATTTCTGATTCATATCCCTTCATCTGAAATTTCTCTGGCTGATGCTTGTATTTTCTTCTACCACCTCGCTTTCCTAGCCTACCACCTATTGATAGAGCTCCAGGCCTGGTAATAATTAGTTTAACCTCTGAGCTTTATCTGGACTTCCTCAGTAGAGAAGTGCTGACATAGAACTTATTCAGTGGTCTAGAACTACTGAAAGGATTTAATGAAATGAAATTTCATCCCTAGGATCATGAGTGAGTAGGCTATTTCTCATTCATAAAATCAATATATCTTTGAGCAATTATTTGGAAAAATAATTAAGAAATAAAAGGTTAGGGGCCACGGAGATGGCTCAGCAGAATAAGCACTTACCTTGCAAGCTCAAGGGTCTATGTTCAATCTATTTTGCCAAAAAAAAAAAAAAAAAAAAAAAAAAAAAAAAAAAAAAAAAAAAAAAAAAAAAAAAAAAAAAGAAAAAAAAAAGAAAAGAAAAAGAAAAAGGTAAAACTAGACATGCCATTGAACATTGTCTCAGTTACTTTCTTGTTGTAGGAGCAACATACCAAACACTCACAAACCAGAGGAGAAAAAGATTGATTCTTTTCACTCACAGTTTGTAGAGCTTTTAGTCCAATTACTGGATTCTACGGCAGGGTGATGGCAGAGGAGAATCCTAACTTGGCAAACAGGAGGTAGAGAGCCATCAGGGATGAACAAGGCCAAAAGAACCTTCTGGGCAACACTTGCATTGAGCACCATCTTCCAATCTGGCTTTACTTCCTGGCATCACACTCAGCTATAAACCCATCAATGGACTACGTCCAGCATCACACCCATAATCCAGTATTCCACACCCTGGTGCAATCACCATCCCAATCCCCATCTAAGAGCTCTTGAGGTTTGGGGAAATATTTTCATATAAACCGCAACAAACACTGAACAAGAAGTTTACTATGTTCACACCCAGCATTTAATTTGCTCTATGAAACATTCTGATTTGTTAATTTTGAGCCAATATTACTTGACATAGCTAACATGGTGATCTCACTTGAAACCTTACATTCAATCTGAAAGCTTATCTTTCCTTTTTTTAAATAATTAATTAACTATGATATTAAACGCTAAACACAGCTTTCATATCACAGGTAGCATTTTAAAATTGTACTTATGCTTGAAGTTTAAAATAATGAGTACATGTTGGATTGTGTCGTGGAGCTCAGGCACCTAAATTGGTTGAATGACAGTGGAGTGACCATCTTTGACAGGTGTAGACAGAGGAAGGGGTATAGAAAGGAAGAATCATGATGTGTGTGTATGGACAGTACAGTTGGGATAGATCCACCGTGTTTCTACATAATACGGCAAGATTTGCACTAATGGTGGCTGGACAGGATATTATGTCGGCGTCTAGTACTATGGACAACCACTAGGAAAATAACAAGGTAGAAAGTATTAATTATTGAATCTTTGATATAATTCATGTATAAAAAATAAGATACTTAAACAGCTACACTGTTAATTTACTGATAAGAGACATTTGCTATAATAATGTCTGTAATTGTAATATCATGTATGAACCTTGTACGATACCAAAACATTATGAAAACAGTTTTCAATGTATTAATTTATCGAATCTGTGCTGTTGTCTTGAAACTGTCTCATTGATATTTGTACTTCAATAAAATAAAAAATAAAAATAACAAAATTAACCAATAAATGGATAAACAATTAAAAATATTTTGTTTCTCATGAACGGATATCTAGAGAATTGTTGGATGTTTTGGCAAAAGTATTTAAGAAATTGAATTAATTATTAAATATTAAGAAACAAAAAAATAATGAGTACAAACTATAAAATATTGTATATTGCTTAGAATATATTTTATTGAAGTGAAAATATCAGTGAGACAGTTCTAAGACATCTTAACAATACGGATTCGATAAATTAATACATTGCAAACTGTTTAAATAATGTTTTGGTATCGTACAAGGTGCATACATGATATTACAATTACGGACATTATTATAGCAAATGTCTCTTATCAGTAAGAGAGTGTAGCTATTTACGTATCTTATTTTTTATATCTGAATTACATCAAAGTTTCAATACTTAATACTTTCTGCCTTGTAATTTTTCTAGTAGTTGTCCATAGTACTAGAAGCCAACATAATATCTTGTCCAACCATTATTAGTGCAAATCTTGCTTCTCCTAGAATTATGTAGAAGCACGGCATCTCTATCCAACTGTACTGTCCATACACACACATCATGATTCTTCCTTTCTATACTCCTTCCTTTGTCTACATCTGTCAAAGATGGTCACTCCACTGTCATTCAACCAATTTAGGTGCCTTAACTCGACAACACAATTCAACACAGTCCAGCATTCCACAACAATAGTGAATTCTCTGAAGAAGTTGTCGACTGTAGCCATTTAGAGCTCAACTTATTATTATGGCCCCACATTGTATACCTCATTTTTAGACTTTTCTGTTTGATGGTTAAGACCAAGATAGAGCAAGAGCTATATACCAAAACATATAGTTTTTGTTTCTGATGAGTTCAGTGAATTCCCCTCAGGGTTTATCATGTAATCCTGTACCTCACTCTGTAGATGCTTTGTCTGTGTCAGCCATGTGGATGAGTAAAGGCTATTGCTTGACAAGTTTGCTCTCTGTGAGAGCCTGAGGGAAAGTTTTCTCTCCATGTGACTCTCCCCAGGCACATTATAGATCATCGATCACCTTCCTTTGTGACTCCATAATCTCCTTGATCAGAAAATTTGTTTTATGATGTTACAGTACAGGTTCTCCTATGTCCTAAGTCTTTACTGACCTTGAAAGGCTAGGGCCAAAATGTTGGCTGCCCTTCTGGCTCTTCTATTTCTCCAACTCTGATTTTTGAACTCAGGTTGTTAAATATCTAGAAGAAAAGCTAATTAGTACCCTGCAGCATATGCCATTCACTTTGCCCTATCTAACTCAATTGTTTTTAGTTGTTGTTGTACATTTCCATTTGTATTTCTTCTTTTCACTTCTTATACTAGGGAGACTATATGATATTTACACATGTGTGTCTGTTTTATTTCACTTGGGAGTAAATGTTCAAATGGCAACCACTTCAATATAAATGCTTGAAGCTTAATAGCTGAGCAATACTCCGTTATATAGAAATACCACATCACTTTCAACCATTCCTCATATGATGGACATCTTGGTTGTTTCCAAGATTTTGCTATCATAAATTGTGCTCTATAAACATAGGCACACATATAGCACTATGATATAATGTTTTCAGTTCCTCTGAGAAAATTCCCAGTAGGGTGATAGCTGGCTTGAATAGGATTTCCAGTCCTACTCTTCTGAGGGGTCTCCAAACTGACCTCCACAATGGTTGTACCAGTCTACATTCCCACCAGCAGTGGAGAACTGTTCCCTTTTCGCCACAACCTCTCCAACATTTGTTGTTGGTTGATTTCCTTATGATAGCCATTCTTTCTGGAGTGAGATGGTATCTCAGTGTTGCTTGCACTTGAATTTCACAAATGGTTAGCGATGTGGAGCATTTTTTCATTATATTTATTTGCTTCTTTAATTTCGTCCTCTGAGAAGTGTGTATTCATCTCAGATACCCATTTCTGGAGTGGGTCTTTAAGTTTGAGGGTGTTGTTATATCTTAGTTCTTTATGTATGCTAGACAGCAGACTTTTGTCTTATTGCTTATTAGTATTTTTCAAAATTTGTGGGTTCTCTTTTCACTCTGTTGACAATTTCTTTTGATGTTCAGAAATTCCTCGAGAAGGGTTGATCGCAGTTGTTGATTCTTTCAAGTGTTTCCCGTAAGAATATATGTCTTTTCATGAACTCTTTAGCTAACCCTATGTTTTCAAGAGTTCCTCCTACTTTCTCTTCCAGAAGATTGAGTGTTTCTGTTTTAATGTTTAGATCTTTAATCCATTTTGGCTTTAACTTAGTGCATGGTGATAGAGCTTGGTCAAGTTTTAGTTTTCGGCATGTAGAAAGCCATGTTTTCCAGCACCATTTATTAAAGAGGTTATCTTTCTTCCAGTGAGTATGTTTGGCCCCTTTGCCAGAGATCAGATGGCTGAGTGTGTTCATAGATGCTTCTGCGCCTTCTAATATGTTCCATTGATCCTCAGGTCTATTTCTTTGCCAATACCATGTTGATTTTGTCATAGTGGCTTTGTGCTATGATTTCAAGTCATGAATTGTGATGCCTCCTGCCTTGTCTTTATTAGCCAAGATTGCCTTTGCTATTCTAGGTCGTTTGTGATTCCAAATAAATTTTAGGAACGATTTCTCTAGGAGGTATGTTGCTGGCAGTTTGATAGGGATTCCATTAAATCTGTACAGCAATTTTGGGAGTATGGCCATGTTCGCGATGTTGGTTCTTCCTATCCAGCAGCATGGAATATCTTTCCATTTTCTGAAATCCTCTATAATCTCTTTTCTTAGGGTGTTGTAATTTTCCATGAAAAGATCTTTGACTTCCTTGGTTAAGTGAATTCCAAGGTGTTTCATTTTCCATGGTGCTATTGTAAAACGTATTATTTTTATTGTTTCCCTTCCACTGTGCTTGTTATCTGTGTAGAGGAATGCTATTGACTTTTGAGTATTGACTTTGTATCCTGCTATGCTACAGAATTTCCCTATCAGTTCTAGTAGTTTTCTGGTGGAATTTTTGGGGTCTTCCAAGTAAAGTATCATGTCATATGCAAATAGTGATAATTTAACTTCTTCTTTGTCTACTCTTATTTGCTTTATTTCTCCCTCTTTTCTAATGGCTGTTGCTAAGGATTCCAAGACTATATTGGAATAGGAGGGGTGATAGAGGACATCCTTGTCTTATACCTGATTTAAGAGTAAAAGATTTCAGTTTTTCCCCACTTAGGATTATATTAGCTTTTGCGTTGTCGTGGATGGCTTTTATCAAGTTCAGGTAAAATCCATCTGTTCCAATTTTCTGTAGGACCTTGAACATGAATGAGTGTTGGACTTTATCAAAAGCTTTGTCTGCATCAGTTGAGATGATCATGTGGTTTTTAGACTTCAGTCTATTAATGTAGTGTATTATATTCATATATTTTCGAGTATTAAACTTCTTGCATCCCTTGGATGAGTCCTATCTGGTCATGGTGTATGATGTTCTTGATGATTTGCTGTATTCTATTTGCTAGGATTTTATTGAGTACTTTTGCATATATGTTCATGAGGGAGATTGGCCTGTAGTTCTCCTTTTTGGTTGTGTCTTTCCCTGGTTTTGGAATCAGCATTATACTTGCCTCCAGGAATGATTTTGGGAGGACTGCTTCCTTTTCAATTTTGTTGAAGAGTTTGTGTAATAGCTTCTATAAATTTCTAGTAGAATTCAGCTGTGAATCCATCAGGACCTGAATTTTTCTTTGTCAGTAGGATTTTTATTATATTTCATATTTCGTTGGCTGTTATTGTCTTATTCAGAGTTCTTATATTTTCTTGGTTCACTTTTGGTAATTTGTGCCTTTTGAGGAATCTGTCCATTTCTTCTGTGTGCTCTATTCTGTGAGAGTAAAGATTCTCATAGTAATTATTGATAATCTTCTGAATTTTCACTGGTACTGTGGTAATTTCAGCCTTTTCATTCCTTATTGCATGTATTTGAATTTTCTCTTGCCCCTTTTTGATGAGGTTGGCAAGAGCCTTATCAACTTTATTTAGTCTTTCAAAGAACCAAGTTTTTGATTTGTGGATCCTTTGAACTGTTTCTTCATCTCTATTGAATTAATTTCTGCTCTAATCTTTATGATTTCTTCCTGTCTTTGCGCTCTGGGTTTCGTTTACTCTCCTTTTTCTAGTTGTTGGAGGTGCAACATTAGGGTACTAATTTGTTCGCTTTCTGTTTTCCTAATGTGTCACTTCATATCCTTGATTTTCCCTCTAAGAACTGTTTTCATTGCATCCTATAAATTCTAGTAAGTTGAGCTTGAATTTTCACTGAATTGTAGATATTGTTGAATTTTTTGTTTTTTTCTTCTGTGACCCATTGATTTCTGAGTAGGGTGTTGTTTAGTTTCCATGAATTTAGCAGGTTTTTCTGGTTTCTTTTGTCGTTTATTTCCAGATTCATTGCAGTGTGGTCAGGTAATATGTATGAGATAATTTCTATTTTCTTGCATATACTTATGCATGACCTCCGGAGTAGTATGTAGTATATTTTGGAAAATGACCAGTGTGCAGCTGAAAATAGTGATTATTCATTTTTTTCGGTGGAACACTCTGTATATGTCCACCAGGTCCATTTGTTCCAAGCTCTGGTTCAGTTCTGCTACTTGTTTGCTAATTTTTGGTCTAGTTGATCTATCTTTTTGAGAGAAGGGAGTGTTTAGGTCTCCTGTTAAGATTGTGGCCTTAGATTTTAGGTTTTTCATGTGCATTAAGATTTGTCTTATATAGTTGGGTGCTCTTGTGTTTGGTGAATAGATATTTACGAGTGTTACCTCTTGCTCTTGAATTTTTTGCCTGACCAATATATAGTGGCTTTCTTTGTCTTGGTTGATCCTTCTTGGTTTGAATTTGAGACTGTCTGAGAACTGAATTGCTACTCCTGCTTTTTTCTGCGGTGCTAGAGCATGTAATATTGTTTTCCATCCTTTGACTTTGAGCCTATGAATGTCCTTTTGAGTTAAGTGTGTTTCTTGTATAGAGCATACTGTTGCATTTTGTTTCCTAATTCATTCTGCCTCTGTATTTCTCTTAATTGGTGAATTTAGTCCGTTTACATTGATGGTTATAATTTAAATGTGTTGAGTTATGTTTGTCATGATATTTACCTTCTGCTGTTTACTCCTTTGTATCCTGCGTTTAATTGTCTGTCCTGATTAGTGGGTTCCTTCCGTTCTCATTCATGGAGTTCTGGTCATTGTGGTCTCTCTCTAGAACATCTTTCAGCAGCCTGTGTAGGGATGGCTTTGTCATCATGAAATTCTTTAGTTGTTCTTTGTCGTGGAAGTATTTCACTTTTCCATCAAACTTGAAAGAGAGTTTTGCAGTGTATAATAGTCTGGGCAAAATTTGGTTTCGTGTAGGACTTGAAGAAGTGTGCTCCATGCTCTCCTTGCCTTCATTGTTTGTGTAGATAAATTGGCTGTAATTCTTATGGGTTTTCCTTTGAATGTGAGCTCCTTCTTCTCTCTAGCAGCTTTCAGTATATTATTTTTGTTTTGGATTTCTAGGATCTTGACTATTATATGTCTTGGTGTGTTTTTACTTGAGTTGAAGTTATTTGGTGTTCTGTATGCTTTGGTTACATGAATGTTGGATTGTTTCCTCATATTTGGGAAGTTTTCTGTGATTACTTCTCCCCGAATTCTTTTTATGTCATTTGCATTGACTCCTTCATTCTGATTGATACCAAGTATTCTCACATTGTTCATCCTAGCATCATCTTGCAGGTGATGGATTATTTTTTCTTGCATTCTTGTTGTTTTTAAGAGATACTTTCTCACCTTTTCACTAGCTTCACTGGAGTCTCGGTCTTCGCTTTCACTCAAATGGTTTTGAAGACTCGTGATTGATATTTTTAGTTCTTCTATATCTCTTTGACTCTGTTTCATGCATTCTATTTCTTTTCTGTATTGCTCATTCAAGGAATCCATCATCTTTCTGATCTCAATTTTTTTGGCCATGTGTTCTTTAGAAGTAGTTATTAATTCTTTTTCTTCAGAGTTTCTCCCAAGTTGGGTTTCCTCTGTATATTTCCAGACTTGTTTCTGTATTTCAGATGCTATGATTTCAAAGATTTATTTGTTTTTTTAAAGAATTCTTTTTTGATTTCAAAAATTATTTCTACTTTGAGTTCCTCATGACCTTTCTGCTGTTGTTTCTTTGCTTCAGATGCTGTTAATTCATACATTTCAGCTGGAATAGTGCTCTCTGCACTTGTTCTGGGTGAGCATTGTTTTTCTACCCAGTGTTTCTGGATTTGATTCTTTATTTCAGATACTGTGTATTCCTATATTTCGTTTTTTATTTGAGGAATTAATTCTCATCTGATTTTCTCTATACCTTTCTGCTGTTGTTCCTTTGCTGCTATATCTGTTAATTCATTCATTTCAGTTGAGCTACTGTCCTCTGCACTTTCTAGTGGACTCGAGGCCTGAGATTGCATTTTTCTCCTTGTTCTTGTCATTTTGTATAGCACTGACCTCTGACCTTTGGTGTAGAGCTTCAGTGCAGCTATAACCTTAGCATGTAATGAGATTCAGGGGCCAGTTATTTAAGTTTGAGATTATCCATTTTGCCTGGCCTGGATCTATCCGTTGTGTTCAGTTCCTTTTCGCTGCAGCTCCCGTGGCTCCCCTCTGTTGGTTTCCTGGTTAGGCGAGTACGAACTGCACCAGGATGCAGAGCAAGGAGCAAAAATTCCCACTATCTTGGCTGGCTTTGGAGTGAGGATCCAGAAACTTCCCAGAGTGGCCCTTCAGACTCAGGCAGGTGGCTCTCTAGGTAGGCGAGCCTGGGCTTTGGTGGGTCTGCTGGGCTTCCAAAAGGATAGTGGATGTTCTTGTTCACTGGGTAGGCTGTGCTGTGTCAGCCAACCTGTGGTGGCTCCGTGGGTATGGGCCAGAACCACAGAAGGATGGGAAACATCCCTCTTGTGTGGCGGGCCTGGAGCCCTCACTCACAGGCCAAGCTGTGCTGGTCCTCAGGCCATGGGGTGGAATCAGGAATCGCTGGTTAATGTCCCTTCAGTGAGACGGGCCTGGAGATCTCACTCCAGGCCAACCTGCACTGGGTCTGGGGCCATGGGGTGGGACAGGGAATCACTGGGAAATGTCTCTCTGTTGTGGCAGGCCTGGAGCTCTACACTCACTGAATTTTGATACCCAGTGAGTCAGGGAAATTTCCACTCGTTCATCAGGCTGTAGGGCAGGGGATTCAGTGAGTTGCTGGTGAGGGGGATCTGGGGTTTCAGGATGGTTACTAGCTTGGAGCGCTTGGGGGTGGGGATCCGGGTAGCGCCCAGGAGAAGAAGCAAAAGGCTCTCTCTCAGACTCACCACACACTCACTGATCTGGGAAGCCTGGTTAGTCATACAAATTCCCACTCAGTGGGAGGGCTTGGGGTGGGATCCAGGAGGCCGCCAGAGTTGGCCAAGCTGTCTCAGGCCAGTCTCTTGGGCTGGGCAGACCCTTAACTTTTAAAAAAAAATTTTAGTACAGGGTATATAGGGTTTCATTACACATATTGGATTCCTAGTAATTCTACTGTTTTCAGCTTCCCAAGTACTGGGATTACAGGTGCACAACACAGCTCCCAGTCTCAGTTGCCTCTTATCATGTTCTGGGGGTCTGGCCCCCCAGCATGCTTTGCATCAAATCCGTGCCACTGTTCTCTGCTTAAGCAGGTGCTTTAGTCTGCTGAACTATCTGGCTGGCCTTTATCTTTTTTGGGGGGGTGGGGGCACAGATCCAGAGATTGAACTCATGACCTTGCACTTGCCAGGTAAGCACTTATTCTACTGAGCTATCTCCCCAGCTCCTATCTTAACTTTTAAAATGAGAAAAAATATTTATAGTAATTGTTATTAAGTTTTAAAGCTTTTAAACCGTAAGTATAATCCCTAACAATTTAAGGGGGAGGTAGTCATATAACCAACAAATATGTCATTTCCATAAATCTGTGGCCATGACAATTGCTTTAGTGGAGAAATGTCAGCTTTGTCCATTTCCTGGTTTCAGTTTCTTTTAATTATATCTTTTTCAAATGGTGCAGTCTTTCAGGGAAAGATAAAGACCTTACCTGACATCCATTCTTTTTAGAGTTTTTGTTTCTCTTCTAAAAAGATTTAATATTAAGTAAATAGCAGATATGCAAGGCAGTGAGAAAAGAAGGTCATGTTGATTCTTAAGCTGCACTAAAATAACAATGGGTTACACAGCCACAGAATGTTTTGCACAGCCAAGGCCAACTTGCTTTGGCAATAATACCAAAGCTACTTTTGAAAACAACGAAAGTACCATTTCCTAATAATTTGATCTACGAAAAGCAGGGAAAAGTGTTCAATAGAGGAAGAAACATAGATGATTGATAGATGTGTAGTTAAATTGACAATAGAGGATAGATAGATGATAGATAGATAGATAGATAGATAGATAGATAGATAGATAGATAGATAGATAGATAGATAGATAGATAGATGGCTAGATGGCTGGCTGGTTGGCTGCCTGGATGGATGGATGGATGGATGGATGGATGGATGGATGGATGGATGGATGGATGGATGGATGGATGGATGAATAGATGGAAGGGTAAGTAGAAAAATAGATAATGAAAATGAGGAGTACTAATAGTTTAGAATCTAATAATTCTTATCTAGAGTATACTGTTAAGTCTTCTCTTATCCATCTTTTCTAATTAAGAATTTTCCTTTCTATTGGACATATATGCTATTTTAATGATAGAACATATTTTTCTTGTTACTCTTAATAATAAGAATTTACAAATAATGTGTTCTTAGTGTATGTAGTTTTGACTCAGAATCTTATTTTTGGCACATAACTAGGACTCATGCCACTACACTTATGGAGAGAGGTGCTTGGACAGGAAACTTTCTTTTGTAGACTATTAAATGTAAAACAAAAATCTCTCACAGCAAGCAGAAGTTGGATAAAAAAATGAAATACAGATTTTAAAATATTACTACATAGTTTTCCACTTTTGTTAAACAATAAAATGTATGCCATAATTGTACCTTGAATTCTGATTTTTTTTGGCAAGATACTTTGAGAGAAGTTAAAAATGTTGTTAACATTAATAGAACCACTGAAACTTAGCTGTTATCCTTTATTACAGTTGTTCAACAATAACTCTGTTATGCATAGTAGGAATATTTGAAATCATGAAATATATCACACCTCCTAAAATTATGATCCTTAATATAACTCGACACAGGTTGTGCTATGTGTGGAGGACAGTTAATTTATATGTTGACACATATTTAACTGGAGAGTTTCCCATTGCTGAATTACTCTTTGGAATATGAATTTGTCAGAAACTCAAATAATCTTTACACGAATACTGAAGATGTTTTGAGAGAAAACAGGTATCAAGAAATAAGATTTTTTTAAAAGCCATCATTTGATAAGGAGACAGAAAACACACCCATTTATGTGCAAACAAACATATTGTCAGTAAAATGAAACAAAAAAGTCAAACACAAACCAAGTTATTTCTTCAAAGGACTCATGTTGAAATTCAAGGTAAGAGCTCTGGTTTGAAAAGGGTGATTAGGGAACCAGTTATCAAGGTTCATGATATCTTTTTTGAGTACACATTTCTATAAAATTTAAAATGTTTCAGGTTTCCTAATTGATAACTCTCCACTCTTTTTCTTTTACTATAACAAAAAGAAAAATAACAATAAAAAATAATGCTATAAAATGTCAAAACAGGATTTTGGGAGGGTAACAATGGTTAGTATATTGCATATTGTTATCTTCACAGTAGTTGCTTATATAAGATATACACATAAAAAACTGAACAAATGCAGGGATTAAACTTTCTTTCCAAGGGTAGTATAACTATGATCTCTCTCTCTCTCTCTCTCTCTCTCTCTCTCTATCTATCTATCTATATATATATATACATATATATATATGTATATATATATATATACACACACACACACAAATTATCTAAGAATGATAAAGGAAAACAAATGCATGGTTAATAATCTAAAGTACATGACAAAATGCAATCTTGGTAAATTATTTATCATAAAAGTACTGGTTTATTCTTTTTAAAGAAAACCTTTGCTTTCTATCAAATTATAGAAAAATTAATACCCTATGTTTTATGCTGCAGAATTAGGTATCTAAAAAATGTGCAAGAAAAAAAATATTTTTATAACTTTTTTGCTGTATTTAAGACAGTATCTACAGGCTTGACAAGGTCTCACTATGTAGATTGGACTCAGACTCATAGTGATTCTCCTATTTTCAGCCTCCCAAGCACTGGGATAACAGACCTGCACCCACACACTCAGCCTCAATGACCATCTCATCGGTCCCTGAGGGTGGGGCCAGCACAGCATGCTGGGGATCCAGCGGCATGCTGGAGATCGAACCTGGCTGCTGTGCTCTGCCTAGGCAGGTGCTTTAGTCTGATGAACTAGCAGGCTGGCCTTTATTTTTGTAACTCTTACTTTTGAAGATTTCTGCTGCTTAACTTTCCATTGCAAATTTTGGTAAGTATACAATTTTATATGGATAATTGTATCTCATTGAAAATTTGATTTTATGCTTTGTAGTCCTGGGGCTAGATGTCACTGGAAATTTTAATAATATATTGATCCTGAAAGCTTTCTATGCATTTCTCCAGTGCTGGTGGATTTCAGAACTTCATCAAGCTCATTCATAATGCTGACACTGAACATACGTTTTAATCTAAAAATTTGATTTTTAGGCCTATAGACAAGGAAAAGAAAAACAGGCAAAAGTACAAACTAAAATAATTGATGCTATGAATTTTGTTTCTGTGTGCCTTTCATTTTCTGAATACTTACAATTAGCATATTTTGTGTGATAATATAAACATTCAACTTAATCATAAGAAAGAGAAATTATTTATTAAAATGGGTGTCTGCAGCATTACCCAACATCACACCTAGCACAAGTTTCTGATTTACTTTGTTCATTGGTCTGTTTTTGTCAATTAGGAAAAGTGCTGCATAAACTCCATAGGTTGGAAGGGAGCACTCCCTCTTCTCTCTGACAATAATTTGAGTTGCCAGTTCTTTTCTAAGTCACTTCCTGGCCAGGGAGAAAGAATCCAGTCATCTGCCTAAAGAATCAGGTCCCTCCTTTTCAGCACAGGGGGTTTCTGAATTTTCCTTTAGCACAGGATTTGATGTAATTATGTTAGTCTGGTAAGATTTCTGACAAAATATACCCTTCAAATGCCTGTCCTCAGTGACCTACTTCCTCCAAATAAGCTCTACATTCTGAAGTGTCCGCCACCCCCAAGCAAGGCCATTGAATATAAAGCAATCGTATCTGGATTAATCTATTGGTGAGATCAACACTTTCATGCTTAACTTACTTCCCCGAAGCTCCACCTCTCAACATGGCTGCACGGGGGTGGGGGGGGGATATCTTAGTCCCTTTCCTCTGGTATGAGATGAAATACTGAACACTCACAGCTAAATGGAGAAGAGGTTATTCTGGCTCACATTTTGTAGAGGTTTCAGTCCATAAGCGATTGGCTACAAGCATGGTGGCATGGCAGACAGGAATGACACAGGAGAAACAGTTTTGGGCTAGCACAAGGTGGCAAAGCAGCTGTCCACTCCCCACTTTTATCCCTGCCCTGTGGGTGGTGTCTCCCACACCCAGCTTAAGGCAACTTTGATATCAGCACCATATGCTCTAGATCCAGCCACTTCCAAGAAACTCTCACCTTTCACTTCATGAGCTTCCAAGGGGGGACATCTGGACACAAGCCATAACAGGGACCAAGTCTTGAACACATCAACTTGTGGCTGACATTTCACATCCAAGCTAACTGTGATGGACCATGTGCCACCATGTGCTGCCTCCCGTTCTGTTTAGCTAATGGCAATTTATATTTGGCTACCACTACATATTGACCATATTAAACATGAATAATTGTCCTTGTTTCTTTCATAACAGATTTCTCGAAAGAAAAATTCTGGATATGATGTTGAAAACTGCATAAGATCCTGGCCCTGAAATGAGAATAATAAGAGGAAGATATGGGGCTTGTGAAAGAAGAGAGCAATTGTTGTGTGCATATGTGTCATTTTCTATATAAAATGGGCAAAGAAATGGACATTGTGCATCTAGGGAGAGGTGCGTACGGTCATTGATTGTTGCTGTATCCCCATTAATTGTTCTTTGTGTTTGTCATAATGTCCTTCTAATTTTATGATGGTACTTTATTTGGGGGGTCAGATTTTAAACAATATGTATTTAAATTGAGCATGTTAATACCCTGTCCACTCTTAGTAGTCAGTTTGGATCAGAGTATGTGATTATTGTTTTTCTGGTAAATATTTTGTTTTGACCTTTAAACAGAAATTACAAGGAGGAAGCTTATTTCATTTTAAAATATATGTTATTATATTGTAAGCATTGTGCTGTTAATTCTTACAATCCTGGATCTGAAGACAAAATTCACCTACTGAAGAGGGCGGGAGAACCAAGAGCAACCCAAGCATGGAGACACGGCACCACCGGGTGTTACGCCTGCAGCCTGTTCTGTCCCGCAACAACTTGGTGTCACAAGGGTGTATCAATGTATCACTCTATGATTTAAGTCACAATTACCTGGTTATCTCATTATGGAAATTAATTGTTTTAAAGCAATCAATAATGAATGCATAAAGAATATATGCTGCATGTACATCATGGAATGCTATTCAATCACAATGAAGAATAAAAACTTGCCCTTTTCAGTGACATGAATGGAAGTAAGAATCATTATGTTATGCAATAAGCTATGCACAGGAAGATAAATGCTGTGGGACCTCACATAGTTGAGAGTTACCGCATCAGACCTGAGAGGAGAGTGGAAGTTAACTGAGGCTGGGGAGAGAGATGAGGAGGGGAAGAGGAGGAGAGTCTAGTCCACTGTTACTAAGTTAGATAAAAGTAAGAGGTCCTGGTTATTCTGTTGCACACTACTGTGTTGGGTAGAGCATGCCTGTACACTCTGGGAGGCTGAGACAGGAGGATCATATGTTCAAGCCCAGCCCAATGAACCTATTAACTCAGTAGGACAGTGTCACAAAATGATAGATAAATAAATAAATAAGACGTAGTTCAGTGCACATGCCTCAGGTTCAACCCCCAGTTTCATAATAAATAAATAAATAAATAAATAAATAAATAAATAAACGCTGCATGCAAATATCAAATCATTATATTATACAATTTATGATATGGTATGCTCTTTATATTTTGTCGCAATTCAAGCATGTAATTTTTTGAAGCCTTTAACAACCTCAAATAAAAATCGTCTTAGCAGTGTTCTAGGTGCCTTGCTTTTGGGTTTGTGCCTTTATCTTCAGCAAGATCCAAAACCTGCCTATGTGCTGCGGTGTTCATTTTCTCTGTACACACATGTGTCAGCTAGAATGAAATGGTAATAAATCAATAGTAACAACAACACGGATTACTTAAGACACGGAAAACTTTTTAAGAGACAGAGCACAACTTTTGTTTTCATTGACCTCAACTTAAGATAGAAATAGTTCTAAAATGTTGCATATGTGGAGGTAGCAGCATGGAATTTTCACTATATGTATTTTTTCTTATAGAAATAAGGGAACTCAAGAGAAAAATAGGATGTACTCAACCCATAATCCTTACTTTAAAGGGAAATATATCATCTGTTCTGTTCATTCAGACTAGTGAATTTTGTTGCAGCAAAAAGGGAAGGGAATAGCATACGTTGAAGTGTTATAACCGTATATGCGAGGAAATTAATTTTCTAATTTATTTAAAAATTTGAAAAGAAAATGAATGGATGCAAGATATTATGTTATGTAATTTCTTTGTAGAAAAAAGATTTTTGGTAATATCACCCTAAGGGAAAATTATAAACTTCATTTAAATTTGTTAAATTCAGTAGCCTAACCAAAGAATGATTTAATTATTTGAATGACGCAAATGACCTAAGCCTTAACTTCTTACACTAAATTTTCAAATCAGTAAACACAAGTGAACACAACCTCACATCAAGAAAGAGATGGTTAGTTTGAACTTTAAACTGATCATGCACTAGCTTACATGAAGTGGGAAAATTTATATGATTGTTTTAAGAGACTAATAGAGATACTACTAAATTTTTAATTTTTATTCATTTAAAAAGAAGACTAAAAATAATGAACAATGCTTATTACATTTTGCATTGTGATCTTCAAAGTAGTTGCTCATAATCCAAAATATAGGCATGAGAAAAGATCAAGCAATATAGGCATAAACCTATGCTTTCAATGAGATAATAGCAATTGGCAGTAGGTCTATCTTGACTAATATATATATATATATATATATATATATATATATATATATATATATATATATATATATATATATATATATTCCCTCTTTCCGGTTTCTCTTTCTCTCTGAGCAATGTCTTCCTATTTCACAGTAGCTATTGTATGTTTTAGATCTTACTTCCTCTTGCAGCTTCTTGTGCTAGGGAGACAACACCATGCTTCCACGTGCCAAACGGGTTTCTTTTATTTATAACAGTGGGCTCAAGCCACATTCTTTGCATTATAAATGTCTCCAGATTATTCTTTTTCATAGCTGACCAGTACTCCATTATATATAAATACCACATCTTTTATATCCATTTCTTGGTTGATAGATATCATAGACTGGAGTTTTGCAAGGGGAACAATACAACAGGATTTTATACAATTATTTTTATAATGAATCACCCACAGAATCATATATGAAAAGTGGAGGAAATTTGTCCTCACACTAAAGACTACAGAACCCAGCTGAGGAATTTGATCCTAATATTCTTCATAAGTCCAGCTAAAAACATAGAGCTCATAACAATGCCTCCCATGAGTCCAGTTGGAGCCTTAGAGGCAATGACAATGCCTCGTGCAGGCCTTCCCTGGGGAGGCCCAAAGGGCAGTGGTGGAAGATAGAGAGTCTGTGCCAGCAGGATGAAGGACCTGTGCTAGCAGACTGAGGGATCTGAACAACAACCAGGAAGAAGCACTCAAGGTAAGATCCAGCGCTCCCTTGAAATGTACCACAGCCATGCTCAGCAACAATGAAGTCCCAAACTCTTCCAATAATGAGGAAATCTGAGTTCCAGGAAAGCAATGAGACAAGCTTTGCTAGGAGAATGAGAGCCATCCAGAACCAGAAAGAAGTGCTCAAGATGAGGACCAGAGCTCTCCCAGAATGAACTATAGCCTTTTTCAGTGATAATGAGGTCCAGAGCTCCTCCTCTGACAATAACAGCCAAATTCATCAGGAAAGCCAGAATGACAAGGTCCCCCATCAGAATTGCCCAAGAGAACCTGCAGCTTCCAACAGTTCCCCAATAGCTTATACAACTTTCCTAACTGCCTCACTCCTTCACCTCTAGTTCTATGCCTTATGCTGTCAGCAACAATCTTCATGTGGTCCTCCCATAACCAGCACCACACTGGTTCAATTCAGTTGGCTGTACCAACTTGATCACCAGTTGAAAATCCACCACAATGGGCATTTGTATTGTTTCCTATATTTTGCTATGAGAAATTGTGCTGCTATAAATGTGGATGCACATATATTGCTATAGTATTATGTTTTCAATTCTCCTGGGCAAAATACCAAGAAGGAAAATAGCTGGTTTAAATTGGACCTCTAATCCTAGCTTTCTGAGTAATCCCCAGACTGATTGTACCAGTTTACATTACCACCAATGGTGAAGAAGGGCTGCTGTTGCTCCACAGCCCATCCTGCTTTTTTTTTTTTTTTTTTTTTTTGCATAACCAGGGATTGAACTCAGGCCCTCACACTTGTCAGGAAGCACTTACCCCACTAAGCCATCTCTCTGGCCCTCCCTCCTACATTTATTATTGGTGGAATTTTTGATGATAGCCATTCTTTCTAGGGTGACATGAAATCTCAGTAATTTTAAGTTGAGTTCTCAAACGATGAATGATGTTGAACATTTTTTCATGTATTTATTTGCCATTTGTATTTCTTTATCTGAGAAGCACATATTCATCGCAGATGTCCTTTTTGATGGACTAGGACTTTGAATTTGGGAGTTTGATCCTCTTTAATTCTTTATACTTTCTGATTATAAGTCTTTGTCTGAGAGTCAGCTAAAACGTTTACCACTTTGTGGATTGTTCTCACTCTATTGATGATTTCTTTTATAGTTATATTTCTTTTGATCTCTGTACTTATGGTGTTTGTGCATATTTATTTCCATACACTGAACATCCCTGCATTCCTGGCATAAATCCCACCGAGTTATGCTGTATGATGTTCTTGACGATTTGTTGAATTCAGCTTGCTAGGATGTTATTGAGGATTTTTACATCTATGTTCATGAGGGAAATTGACCTAAGGTCTCTTTTTTTGGTTGAGTCTTTCTCTTGTTTTGTTATTAGGGTAATATTTGCCTCCAGGAATGAATTAGGGAGCGTCCCTTCCCTTTTCATTTTCATTAAGAGTTTGAGACATTAGATCTCATCTAAATTTCTTACAGAATTTATCAGGAAATCTATAAGGTTTGGGGCTTTTATTTGTTGGTAAGTTTTTAATTATATTTTCAATATAATTAACATATTTAGTTCTTAAGAATTTTTATATATTTTTTATTTAGTTTTGGTAATTCTTAAGTATCTAGAAGTATGTCCATCTGTCCTATTTGTGTTCTATGAGAGTAAAAATTTTCAAAGGAGGTGTTGATGATCTGAATTTTTACAGGATCTATACTGTCCTCACCCTTGTTATTCCTTAAAGCATAAATTTGTGTGTTTCCTTTTTATATGAAGTTTTCTAAGGATATATCAATTTTATTTATCTTTCTAAAGAACGATTTGATTCATTAATTCTTTGTATTGTGACCTTAATTTCTGTTGTATTAAATTCTGCTGTGATCTTTATAATTTCCTCCCTTCCATGGGCTTTGGGTTTGTCTTGCTCTTCTTTTTGCAGAAGTTAGAGGTGTAACATTAGATTGCTTAATTATTCTTGTTCTGCTTCCATGATGTGAGAATTCACCATTGTAAATTTCCCCTGAGAGCTGCTTTTATTGCATCCCATAGGCTCTGGTATGTTGTATTTTCATTCTCACTTAATTGTTAATATTGTTTCATTTCTTCCTTTATGTCATCTGTGATAGAATGGTTGCTTAGGAGGGTATTATTTAATTTCCATGTGTTTTCAGAGTTTTTGCAGTTTCTTTTGTCATTAATTTTCAATTTCATTGCACATGGTCAGATATTGTACATGGGATCATTTCAATCACTTTGCATTTACTTAATCATGTTCTGTGGGCTGGTTTAGAGAGCAATCCATGTGCACCTGAAAAGAATATATACTCTGATGATGTTGAGTGTAACAGTCTGAAAATATCTACTGTCCATTTTTTCACAGGTTTCATCAGTTCTATTGCTTCTTTGTTGATTTTTTGTGTAGTTCTTCTATGTCTTTATAACAATGGGATATTGGGGTCTCCTGTTACAGTTTATTTGATTTTTCATGTCTATTAATAGTTATCTTATATAGTTGGGTGCTTCTATATTTGCTACATATACATTTATTATTTCTATCTATTTCTCTTAATGTTTTCCCCTAACAAGTATGTAGTGACCTATTTATTTATTCATATGTATCATTCTTGGTTTGATTAGACATTGTCTGCTAACAGAATATCTACACATGCTTTTTTCTGGGTTCCTCTTGCGTGCAAGATAATTTGTCATCCTTCTTTCTGTTGTTGGTCTTGTAATTTTGATCTCTGTCTAGAATAACTTTCACTATAGCATTGGTTTAGTTTTCATAATTCTCTTCAGTTGTTCTTTGTCTGGAAGTATCATATTTTACCATTAATTTTGAATGTAGTTTTTCAGGCTACATCAATCTGGGTAGGAGGTTGTTTTCTTTCAGAAGCTGAAATCCTTCACTCAAAGTTCTTATTGACTTGAGGGTTCGTGTTAAGAAATCTGCTGTGATTCTGATGGGCTTTGCATTATAGTTGATACATTTCTTTTCTCTAACAGCTTTTAATATTCTGCTACTTTGTTTAATTTCTGGAATTTTAATTATTATATGTCTTGGTATACTCTATTTTTGTCATGCATGTTTCTAGTTCTAGATGCTTCATTTATTTGTATGTCAAATTCTTTATGCATGCTTTGGAAGTTTTCTGCTCCCTTGAAGACTACCATAGCGATCCTGAGCAACATCCTCTGAGAACGAGGAAGCTGAGTTCCAGCTTTCTCACTGACCGAATTAATCTTATTCTCTTCCTCTTTGCTTCGTGTTGCAGTGTTGGATTGTTTTTTAATGATCTTGCTCTTTTTAAGATACATTTCTTTTCATTATTACTAAGTATGATTCTGTCTTCAATATCTGAAATTCCATCCTCTCTTTCAACCTCTAGCATATACATTCAGTGGAAGTTTTAATCTCTTGTATTTCTGTTTGCATCTGTTTCACAGATTCCACTACTTTTCTATCCTGGATATTTCTTGTTACCACCATTTCTGTAAACTCCTCTGTTCTTTTATCTGTGTTTTATATAATATCATTGATTTTAAGCATAATTTCTTTCTGTACCTGAGAGATTATTTTCTCCATATCCTTTTTCAATTGTTTTTTTTCCCCTTCTGCTGCTATCATTTTGGAAAGTTCTAAGTCTTTGATTTCCAATTTCATCTATTTCCTTAAGTGCTGGGCTTATCCTGGGTTGGCTGGGGGTCTGAGATTCCAATTTGCTTTTGTGTCTTGATATACTCTATTTTCTCTTTTTAAATTTGTTTTCTGTCTTACTACTTACTGATGTCTTTCTTTCCTTGTTTTTGTGGTATCAGGGATTGAATTTAGGACCATATGCTTGCCAGGCAGGTGCTTGTTCTACTGAGCTACCTCCCCAGCCCTGACTGATTTCTTATAATAGCTTTACCATAAGTACTGAGGTTTCCCTCGAGGATGTCTTATCTTCAGGGATGACTTCTACATGTAGGTGGATTCATGTTGCTTCAAAGACCCAATTTTTCCAATTTTTTAAATGATTCAAGATTATTATTGGGGAGGGTTAGCCAGATAGCTCAGCAAACTAAGTGCCTGCTTAGGCAGGCATAGGAACCAGGGTCGATCTCCAGTGTGTTGTGCCGGCCTACCCCCAAGGAAGGCAACTGAGACCGGGCATGGTGGTGTGCACCTGTAATCCCAGTGCTTTGGAGGCTGAAAACTGGAGGATCATTATGCGTTTGAGCTGTGTAGTGAGACCGTGTACTAAATCTATTTTTTTTTAAAAGATTACTATTTGGCTCAAATCCTAATCCTTTGGTACTCAACTGTAGTGATGATTATGATCTCATGCAGCCACAGTGTTATCATACTGTTTAGAACATGCATGCCATCCTGGTTAAAATAATATAATTAGCAATAATGATAGTTCAAGTATAGTTCAACTACTGATAAACTATAGTAATAATTAGCCTGTTATCTCTGACCACAGGAACAAACTCTAAAATTGTACAGCAAAATCAACATATACTGTGCACTACACAGTATATGTTGATTTCCCACCTTGGGTTATTTTACTCTTCTTTGGATGGCAGAGGCTATAATGGTTGGGTTTAGGATAGGGTAAAGTGATGAGGTAAAATATAGTAGAGTCAAGATGGAAATTAAAAGACGATTACCTGAATTCTGGGAAACTGAAGGACACAAGAGAGAAAGATTGAAATAGAGAATAACAGAGTAGTTAGAAATTGCAGGGACAATGTTTACTCATTTCAAAGTTTAGATTAAAGAATAATTGAGGAAAGAGAGAAAGATGACTGTAGAAGAGAATGAAATGAAAATGTAAGAAATATACACCTTGAAAGAAGTGTAAAAAGAGAAAAAGTACAGAAATGATACCAAGAGAAGAAAGAAAAAAGAGATGAGTAAAATGGGAAAGAAAAAAAGAAAAATAAAACCCAATACAAAAACAACTACGGAATCTAGAACAAGCTAATGTGACATTCAATCAGACAGGAAAAGGATATCCATTCAGACAAACCGGGGAGAAGGCAGTAGCAAAATACCTCTGGTGTTTATAGTTCTGTGGTACTGATTGTGTTTAATCCTAGAAGTGTGTTAGGCAGAGAGCTGATCTTGGCCTCTGGATGTGGGGGCTGGGACTGGACTTCTGTTGGTGGATGACTCCATACTCCAATTGCTTGTTGCTCTCTGCAGCTTCAGACCCTTCTATGTTGCTAAAGGCTTGTGTGTCCCTATGGGTCAGGGTTCCAGATCTTGTCCTGGGTCTCAGGACTTGGGGCTTTAGTCCCTATTCTTGACAAAGGCATGTGTCCTTATAGTCCTCTCACAGGCTCTGCTGTCACCAAGGCAATGCAGGAAGCACAGAGCCCGGACTCACACTCATCTTGCAGGCCCTGACATCTGAGACAACAGAGGAAGTGCAGGATGCAGATTTAATATGCTAGTAAATTTTAAAAGCGATCTCTATTAAAAATAAATTAGGAGAAAAATGAGCATTTTAGTACAATAAATACAGTACATTAGTAATAAAACTGTAACAACTATATCCTAAAGTAAAAATATTTAAAGCCATTACTGCTAAATAGTGTTCCAGAGCCTTCAGCTGAAGGCAAGCACAATGAAATACAAGGCTCAGATGACAGAAAATAAAACTAGAACTATTTGATGACAATATGATGGTGTGTAAACTCCCCAGAACAATCTGTCAGCATATTATACTATGAGAAGGAAGGACAGGGAAACATGAACACTGAATATAAAAATCAACATGTAATTACATTGACATGTGCCAGTATGTAAGAGGAATGCATGCTTGTGTGTACAACTGTATGGACACAGCAAAAGAAGTACAATGTTATTAGCATCAAAATGTCCTGTGTTCAGAAGAATCTACCAAAAGATGTAAAATGTTCACATAGAACATTATATTACTGAGGGAATAGTAACATGGTTTCATTTACACATTTCACAGAGTAGAAGAGTTAATTTGCAATGATGTTAATGGAGCCAGCAAGCATAACTAAAATTTTAATTCAATCTTAATAAAATTCTCAACTACTTTGGGGCAATAACATAGTGATTATAACACTTAGGGAAAAAAGCAAAAAGCCAGGAGTATCTCAAACTGCCTTAAAGAAAACAAAGGAAACATAAGGGAGTGATGTGTTAGTGATTAAGATTTATCATTGCTATGTAATTAGCAGTGTATTTAAGTGCAAGGAGAGGGAAACACACACCGGTGAAACAAACTGGAGGGTCTAGAGACAATAGACTCCTATTTAGGGTGAAAGCGATGATGCTAGTACAAGCAGTAGAGAGGCTTTCAGAAACAATTCTGAATATAGATATTGAAAACCCCACACAGAATGTGATGTAAGGTGAACATTAGAAATATAAGAAAAATCTCAAAAGGTTCTGAAAGGTAAATTAGGAAGGTAATTTTATGACTCTCAGATTTATGAAATTCTACTATCTGTACACAAACTATTCATAAAGAAGAATAAATTTCTATTTCACTAAAATTCTTTTTAGCTAAGGTAACTATGAAAACAAAGACACCATGTTTGGTAGCAGGCTGTAGAGTTGCAGAAGATATTTGCAAAACATGAAAATAAGCCTCTCAAACTTAGCACTGAGACAAAAACAGAATACCAAAAAGTGCTCATGATTTAAGGATTTCGCAAAATAGAATGCCAGATTAACAGTAATGCATGAAAAGATGGCTCAATTTTTTCATCATCAAGAAAATATAAATTAAAATGACAATGATGGTTGGGGGCCAGTAATATGAACAACTAATTGAAGACATCAATATGAAATATAACAACTATTGTTGAATTCATATCACTTTGTTTAATGAATTTCTTTATAATTTCTAAGTTTTTCTTTTTTACTATTTTCGTCCTCTTTAAAAAACTAAGAGAATTAAAAAACAAAATTATAGCAAGGTTTTTCGTTATACCTACCATAACAGAATTAAAGAAAAAAAAAGAAGACATCATATTGGTAATGCATTGCATGAATAAGTAATCATTTGTACTAACATTAACCAAGTAAAGGGACAAATGTTTTTGGAAAATATATTGATGTATTTATGAGACTGAATATACATACTTCATATGATCTAGTAATTTCATGTCATGTATGTATCCACTAAAATTTCATACATAGGAATAAGAATACCAACTGAAGAATGTCCACTGTGGCAGTCTGTGTCACAGTCTAGTCTTCCTGTCACTAGGCCAATGAATGCACCAGTGGAACAGAACATAGAGCCCAGAAGCACACAATGGGGAGAGGACAGTATCAAATGGGGCTGAAAGAGCTGGAAGCCCACATGCAAAAGAAAACAGAATCCTTATAACATAGAGAAAAAAACTGAAAATTTAAACAAAATAGAAAAGTATGCAATTTCTTGAACAAAACAAACTTTTACAATAAAGTAAGCAAATGATAACATAACAAAATGAGCAAAGGAATGCTATTTCTCTGAAGAAAACAAATTCCCAACAGGTATATGAAATGATGCTCAGAAACATCATCAGGGAAATGAAAATCAAAATCACAATGAGATACAATGGCACACCTGCTCCTATAGCTGTTATACAAAAAGATAAAACCAAAAGAGAAGTTTTAGGGAGCTATTAGTATCATTTTTTTAAATAAGTGATACATCAGGGAGCCACTGTGAAAGACAAGGTGGAGTTTGCTTAAAAATTAAAAATTAAAGTGTCACAGGATGAAGTGATGCCTTTGAAGGGTATTTATTCAAAAGAAATGAAAACAGGATGTTGAGGAGATGCTGAATAAAATTATTTTAACTTGCACATTACATTATGGCTAAAGAACTAGCTTTCAATTATCCAAGTAATGTTTCTGTTTTTAAAGACAGTACAAAATAGTATGAAAGCAGAAAAATCACAGGTGATACAGATTTCATCATCATACCCCAGCGATATCCATGCACCCATGTTTACAGCAGTGCAATTTGTCATAGCTTACTCTTGGAAACAAGAATAGAGAAAAAAGATACAGTGTTTTTATACAATGAGTATTCAAGTATAAAAATTATAAATTTGAGGGTTTTGTAAATAAGTGTATACAGCCAGAGGCCACATTGGCAAATGAAATAAAGCAGATCCACATGTGCAAACATATTATCTTGCTTGTGTGAGAACCAAAAAAAAAAAAATGAAAATCTGAAATGTACAATAGATTCCATGAAAGGGAAATAAATTGTTCAATAGGAAGGAATAACTGGGATGAGGAAAAAGACAAATGGAAGAAGGGAAAATATGTATTTAGGTACATACTCAGAATAGTTTAGAAAATTGTACTTTAATTTCTGCTGGTCTATTTTTTTTTAACCAGTTATTGAACTCATGCCCTTGCGCTTGCCAGGGATGTGCTTATTCCACTGAGCCATCTCCCGGTCCTTCGGCTGGTTTTATGAAAGGAGCAGTTAATGATTAGTACTTTTTTTCACTCTGATTTTTCCCCCTCTTTTTAATTTCTTGTAACTTATTATTTTTTTTTTGCTTGTTTGTTTGTTTAGACAAATCTTACATGTTTCTATCTGGTAATATGAACAATTAATTTAAAGATAGCATCATGTAACACAGCAAGCATTGTTAAATTCCTGTTAATTTGATTATTGCAATCTTCTATCATTTCTAATGTTTTTTTTCTATCACTATTTTGTATTCTATAGAAATAAAAAAGGTCATATAAATTTCACTTAACAAAGTAATGTGAATTTCACTGTATTTGTTGTAATGTGTCGTGTGGCCTTCCAACTAGTTGTTCACATAGCCAGATATATGCATGCAAAATTGGAAGAAGGATAAAATAAAGAAATATATAGGAAATTAGCAAGAGGAAAAGGACAAACAATTGAAAAAAGGAGACAAAACACACCAAGTATTGACTGTTCCTTTCCACAGACCTGCTGAAATCCTGTCAATTTTCAGTTTTATCATTGTAAAAATGGAATTTTGCTGGTTTATTTGCAGTGATTTATTGTTACTTCTATAGACAGCAACTCCTAACTGATATAACTATGGCTAATGACTACTTGATGTCATTTTCTGACAGAATGTTGCTCAGCCAGACTGTGCAGCAGTGGCCTACTATGTAACCCACACTTTGGGTCTTGTCCTAATCAGTCAAGACCTTGAGCGCGGAGAGCACAGGTGGTCAGTTGATTGACTGTTCAGTTGCTGGGATACTTGGTACTTTACCCCAAGACAAACTCAGCTTTTATGGAATTGAATTGTTATTAATAGTATATTTTTAAATTATTGTAAAGAACATATAGTATGAAATGAACACTCTCCACACATTTCAAGTGTATACTGCAGTATTTTCAATGATAATTGAAAATTATCTCTGTTGTATAGAAGACCTCAACAACTTATTTATCTTAAAAATTAACTGAAATATTATACCCACTGAAGACGAACTCTATATTTTTTTTCCCTTAGGTGCTTCCTGTAAATGGAACCCTGGAGTATTTTTCTTTCTATGATTGACTTTGTTCATTTATCATAATGTTGACACAACACATTCATTTAGCATATAACAAGATCTGTTGCCTATTTAAGATTAAATAATATTCCATTGTGTGCATAAACAAAATATATCTTTAGTCTTTCATCTGTCCATGGACATTTAGGCTGTTTCTAACTCTTGCCTACTTAAATGATCCTGCCAAGAACATAGGAAAGCAAATGTCTCTTTGAGATCCTTTTGCACTGATTTTGGATAAAGACCAGGCAGTGGGCTGCCAACTCCTGTGATAGTTCTATTTTTAATATTTTGCATATCTTCCACACTGTTTCCATAGTGGTCATATCATTTCACATCTCTACCAACAGCGTAAAAAGGTTCTACCTTCTCTCATTTCTATCAATATGTACAGTGATTATTTGCTATCAAATGGCTATCTTAGCAATTAGGAGATAATGCGACTTTTACTTTTGATTTGTATTTCTCTGATAATCAGCAACATTGAAAATCTGTCTATACACTTGATGAGTATCAGATTTTGAGAAATGTCAAGTTGCTTGCTTGTTTTTAAATATTTCTGTGTGGTGTGCTTGCTATAGATTTGTAGGAATTTCTTATATGGTCTGAACACTTACGCATTACGAGCTAAATAATAGGCAAATATTTCCACTTTTTAGGATGTCTTTTTGCTCTGTTGATTCTTTTGCTGTGCACAAGACTTTTAGTGGGTGCAATCCCATGTTTCTACTTTTTTGTTTTAATTTCATCTCTTTTTTATCACATATATGTGGCTAAATGTGGTATGTACAAAGGCCATAGAACTTTTCTGAGTCATCTATTTATTTACATGAAAATTCTCAAGTAATTCAAATATATATTTATATTTATATATAAAATAATATATATATATATATAATATATATCTTATATCTACCTCTCTCTATATATAATTAATTAGATATTTGTGTCATATCCATGTTCTCCAGATGAAAATACCTAGGGACCATGGACTGGCTGATGTAACAAGGAGGCTGATTCACTGCAAAATCTGTCAGTTTCAGGATTAAGTCATATTCCTCTCCACTACTTGCTGTGTTGCTTCATTGAAAAAATAACTGAAAAATGAGTCAATGCCCAAAGAAATTAACAGAGTACTGATGTAATAGTAAAATTTAAATGTTAGTTGTGATGTTTATATTTTCAAATAATTGGTGGAACTATAATTTATAAATATTTTTGGAATTAAAGACTTTGAAAAACTGAATTAAAAATATCTTCTAGAAAAATAACAATGAGATTATTTTGCTTGCTTATTTAAAGGATAAAACTTCTCTATGCCTGTCTTTGAAAATGTTTAACTTTTGAAAAGTAACAATATCGAGTATTGAGCTGTAAGACATTACAATATACCTTTCATCGTATTATAACCCTACAGGCAAAGCCACCAATTTGAAATAAGCGGTTCATATAAAGCTACATAAAGACATTTCCTAGATATTTGTAAATAAATGGTCGTATGGATACTTTCTGAATAGACAAGCTCAATACTAAAGTCAATATTTTGACCATGGCAGTGTAGAAAGTTTGGAATTTTGTTATTGATAAAATCATAACAATCTTAAAATTATTCTTAGAAAGTAATGCATGATATTATTTCTTAAAACATTTGACTTTGCAGTACAGCATTTTCCAATACCAACTAGACTTTAGAATCTGATTATACAGTTCTTATAAAAGTATGCCTAAATTTATTTATTTATTTATTACATATTCAAATGGGAAATTTATTAAAAGAAAAAATCTCATTGTGGAACTTTTTTAAAATTCATTTTATTGAGAAAGAAATAGCAATGAGACAGTTTCAAAACAGGTTAGTAGAACAGTTATAATAATTAATACATTGCATATTTTTATATTAGTTATTCATAGTACAAGATACAGCCATGATGTCTTGTCTAAACAGTACACCTAAATTTATACAGAGAGATATATAACATTCAGCAATTAAAAAACCTAACAATATTGATACCTTCAGAGCATGTCTCTGATACCCACAGGAAAATATGTTGATATTTTAGAAAGATACAACATCAGACGTATTCACTGCAGCTTGTAATTCCAGAAGTCATGTCATATTTCAACATTTCCCTTTTAAAAAATGCTTCAAGAGTCATCACACAGCAAATATATTCTCTGGAAGAGCCTCATTTCTGTAGGTAAAGTGTTACAGAGTGGCTGGGAGATAGGCCAGGTACCTGGAGAAACACAGCAGGTGGAAGAGAAGGAGCCCAAGCTCAGCAGTCAGGACAAAAGAAGAGGGATGTCTGCACATATATGTGCTCTATGAGAAGCAGCAGAGCTCTGGAAGCAAGATGAAGGGCACCCCCTTACCTCTGCCGTTTTTTATGCTCTCTGGAATTGGATGCTCATTTCTATGATGTTATTCCTCTTTATTTTTGCATTCCAGGTTGCTGTTTTCTTCATGTAAGGCAAAATAAACTTTAGAAAATGAAGAGATGCAGATTAATGGCTACTTTGACCTTCTTTTTCCTGTTGCTAGTGCCTAAAACCGATTTCTAATGTTTGATGAGAAGATGGCCAGTGAGTCTAAGTATTTGTCTCTTTTCATAGGTTACAAAAGTCCTGGCTGGACTGAACAAATGAGATGGTTTAAAATTCCATTTGTCCATTCTATTTTCTGTGTTCAATTATTGCTTCATGACCTGAAAACTTGGACTGTACAAACTGGGTCAGTACTAAGAACAGCTCATAGTGAGGACTTGGTATGAGTGGGGTGCAAGGAGGAAAGTGGCTATTTTTTTGGTGGAACTTGGGATTGAACTTAAGCCCTTGCACTTCCCAGGGAAGCTCTTATTCCATTGAGCCATCTCTCTGGTCCCTAAAGTGGCTATTTTGTTGAGTAATTATTTCTCTTCTTATTTTGTTCAAAAAGAAAGAAGAATGACTAAATTCTATTCCAGATACTGAAAGCTTCATACAGCACTGGGTAACTCTTTAATTGAAAGACCCTGTAATTCTAGGACTGATCTTGAACAGAGGAAAAAAAAATCTTGCGATTACTACAAAAATATATTTAAATTCCTTATCATTTTTGTTTTAATTTATTTTAAAGAAAATACAATGATTGATAATTACAAAAGATACACATTGAGAAGACCAAGATGAGATACATGCAAACATGGATTTTGTTTTGGAAAGTTCTCTGACTAAAGAGAACTGGTGCTGCATCTGCACTTATC
>PVKA01000363.1:180993-212529 GCA_004027165.1 Ctenomys sociabilis
TTGTCTTTTTGAGACAGGGTCTCACTGTGCAGTTCAGGCTGGCCTTAAGCTCACTTTGTAGCTCAGGCTGGTCTCGAACTCACAACAATCCTCCTGCCTCAGCCTCCCTAGTGCTGGGATTACAGGCATGCGCCACCACGCCCGGCAGGAGACAGACCGAAGGGCGCGATCTTGGGGGCCAGGGCAGACGTGGCGCTGACTTCACCACCTGTGCATCTCAGTTACTCTTTGATCTCGTTTGGGTCGAACTTGGGCGGCATGCTGGAGGCGGCTGGTGTCGATGAACCCAGCTTCTGACGAGGGAAGAAAGTTGCGCCTTAGCCTCCTCCTAGTTGGAAGCCAAAAGTGCTGGAAATTATTTTGCGTCTATTTTTCTCCTTTATCTTTATCCCCAAATTAATAGAATTTTTGCCTCATTCTTTGTTTTTTGTTTTGATAGCTGCATCCCTACCTTTGAATTTACACAGACCGCTAGTCACGATTCCTCAAAACTTAAACTTAGCCGCTCACTTACTGTTTTCTCTGAGGGATGGGAATTCCCGTTTCAGCACACATGGCCTCCTTGCTTCATTGCTCACAGGTAAACAGCGTGGCACTGTCGAGTGGCGTAGCGCGATTCCTTTGTTTTTCTCTTATAAGTTTTGCTTTTTTTGCTGGGGCATCTGATTTTTCTTATTGTAAGGTCCTGTCAAAACAGCTACTCTTTTTTTTTTTAGGAAGGTATTTAAAGAGAATAAAAAATGATAAAGGGAAAACATTAGAAACAATAAAGAATTTCATGAAAGACGATAGGAATTCAACAATGGTTTTATATTATGCATTGTTGGCTTCATAGTAGTGGCGCAAATTATCAGATACACTAGATATTGTGAAAGGGAAACAGCTTTATTTGAAAAGGCTTGAAGAAGCAGGATGCGAAAAGAGCTGCATTTTTCTTGGTGACCTCTAAGTGTTTTGTCCTCTAACTACAAATTGACTCAGCTTCCCCCTAGCTATCTCACATTTTTACACATCCATCTGGTTTGCAGACTGATCCTCTCTCTACCTTACTTTCAGCTAAAACAACAGATCAAAATAATCCCACATTGACAGAGATCAGAGCCACCTTTAAAGGTTCAAGTGATCTGGGTCAGAAAGCTAAGAATATTTTCACATTAAGAAATTAATGACTTCATTAAGTCATTCTAACAAAAAGTCTTCAGTTGCTGGTATCTACATTTCCTGTCTGCTGCTTCACCAAATTCACACTATGTGTGTGTCTGAATTGAATTTTCCTTCTCCAGTCAAATGTTCTGATTCATTAGATGGTTCCTGTCCTGGGGGGGATAACACAATAACCTGAAAACTCCAAATCTAAGTTATGATGTTCTGTTTTTATCTTTTATGTTTAGGTTAAATCACAATGAACAAAATGTTAGTCTAAGCATTTAAGATATTTTTGAGCATGAAAAGACTTCTAAAACACATACATAAATACTCAGCTATGGGCATAAGCATGAAATTTCTTGCACTTTCAATTTCTGTTGTTTGTGATTTACACAATAGTGATCCTCTTGGATCGCTATTGCCAACAGAAATGGAAGCAAAGACCCTATCCTTTAAGAAAAGGGTGAATGAACTGATCACACATTTTTTCCAGTGGCCCACTATTCATGTTTATTGAATAATGATGTAGCTTTTGTTTGACTCAAAGGAAACACAGTTCCTAAATCATATGATTGCATGCCCAGTTATCTGGTTTTCCTTTGATTTTTGTTTTACTTTTATTTAAAGTTTTTTGTTTTTAAAGTTAGCATCAAAAACAGAGACTGATAGTGGATTTCATTAGCGTGTGGACATAGAATTGCCCCCCAGAGGTGTGAGCTATAACCACAGGACGTAGGCAGCTAGTGGCAGCAAAGCAGTTTGGGAGCTACTCTTAGCATATACTCTGAACAAGAATGTGTACCTTTCCCCTTTGGTTTTGTCAGATGAATGAGGCCTTTATATTTGGGAAGAAAAGCATTTTATTCTATTGATACCCATCACATGTTCTAATGTTTGCTTTTATTTTTGACCAGACCATAATCTCTTTGATTGTGGTTACACACACAAATTCCCTATGTATTATTAATTAAATGCAGTTCTTTGATAAACCTAACAAAGCTTTTATTTGGCAGGCTTTATGACTGGAACATTTTAATTAAGTAGAATTTCCCAGGGATATCAATAATAATGTTTGGTTTTAAATTGAGGACAGAGTCTCTTTGCTCCATGAGAATGAAGGCAGCACGTAAAGACCTTATTTCTTTTTCATTAAAGGAGAATCATGTTGAGACTATTTATAAGACAGTTCAGTGCAAACAGATGACTGGTATATTTAAGTCATTAGTCTCTGAAGTCGTGAGATGATTTCTGGCAGGCACAGGTACAAGAAGTTGCTGATTTTGTTATTCAGTGAAGCCATTTATTCTTGCAGTGCATGTATTGAATGCTGAAATTGTACCTGCACTTGGGAAATCAAAAGCAATAACAGAAACATTTTTAGAGACTGGCTTCAAATGAAGATGATTCTTGGCCTTTGTTTGCTAGCTTCTGCTTGTCTTCTAAAGAAGTAAACATAATGTTTAGTGTGCTGTGATTCTGACCTGTAGCACTGGTCACTTTCAATGCTCTTTGTAGGTAGTTTTGCTCATTCTTCAAGCTCCCCATCTTCTTCACTTTCACATCTTTACCAGAGAGAGGTCAAGCACTTTCCCTGTCACCCTCACATTATCAGTGCTGAAAGTAAGGAATGGAAAAAGAGACAAGACTTAGTCATGACATGCTTGGAATTAATGCTGAAGGTGTATGGGGGTCACTTACTCTCAGTAGAGATTTGATATGAGAGAGGGAGAAGAAAGACCACTATCTAAGGACCTTCTTCTGCCACACATTCAGTTTCAAAGTCCCAGTGATACAGGGAAGTAAAACTCCTGACCTGATCTGGATGAGTTCGTGTTCTCTTAAACCGAAGAATGAATTTTAGGAACACACGGAGGTTGAGGGTAAAACTTTATTGGAAAGAAAAGCTTCTGTGGGAGAGGGTCAGAAGGGGGACCCGAGTGGGCTGCCCAGGGAAGCTGTCTCTTCCAGGGACTTTTATAGTGTAAAGCCATTTCGGTTAAGGTGGAGAGAATGGGAACTCAGGTGGATATGAGGTGGGACAAAACTATGGGATTACAAGCAACATTGCTCAGGTAAAATTGATTAGGCCCAGGACCAAATGGGGAAGTGAGTCACAGAGTAAGTGGGCATGAATATGGGATAGGGTCTTTTCTCCTTGGGGGCTGGGCTAATGACTCACTTGGATCTTTTCAGGTGGTTGATACCTATTTAGAATATCAATCCCAGGTGCTATTCTTTTAGCATTTGTTTAGCCTTTAGGTCTGGTTCACAGCAGGAGCTTCCTGTTCCTCCAATAGTTGCCTTGTGTTCTGTGTTATCTCCTTCTAGAACCTGACCCTGTCTGTATATAATATTTTCAGTTAACTCAGCTGCCTACAGCACCTGTATGTTTCAACTGATGTGAGACCACAAATTGTATCTCAGCTCCTAAGCATTGATTTGGATAAATCAAGGGGTGTATCTTTTTATAAGTAAAAATGTGATTAGATAGTGGAATAAGATGAAATCAATCAAAATAAGCATTGTTTTATTTCTGTTTCCTAGCTTTAGATTTTTTTTCTCTAATGAGGATGTAGAGCCTCAACATTATTATTCATGTTCAATATAAAAAATGCACTCTTTGGGTTTTATGTCTTATGCAGTTTGATAGTATAAAAAATTGATCTATATTAGTGTATATATATATATACTGTAATATTATAAAGTTATCTTTTAGTGTATTACACATAAAGTGGCAATTGGGAACATCATGCTGTAACCATGGAAACAGTATAAGTTTAAGAATATTAGTAAATGCTGTAAGAATTTGCAACCAATCTATCTCCAGATGTGATAGTCACTTTATGACTTCCCGAGTTTTATCAAAAATGCTACAATAGCTTGGATAATTGTACTGCTGATTTTCGCCAGGCTACTGAAAGTAGCAGGTAATCCTTAAAATTTTTTTCCTTTTCTCATAATTTTTAACCAGTTTTGCATGCTTTTATCTAGGAATCTAAACAAATAGTTGAACACAACATTATGCAATATAACAGCCATTGTTGAATTCCTATTACTTTGTTTAGTGAAGTTCTGTATCTTTTCTACTTTTTTTTACTATTTTGTATCATTTTCAAAAACTAGAAAATAAAAAATGCTACAATGTAAATGTTAAGTTTTTAAATGTCCTTTGGTTTATACCAGTGTACCTAAGGGCATCTTGCACAGTACATGGACTTACAAAGAATCTAACACAAATTTGGACAAAAGCTAAGAATTACTGAAGTAGATGAAATTATTATAAACACCTAAAAGTGCATCAAACACATTTAATGAGATGATTTACTTATGAAAGTGATTATTATATCTATTTATAAATTTTTAGGCGCTTATAGGACAAGCTTAGAATTAAATTACTTTGGTTACATACAGTTGGACTGAACATTTAGAGTATCAGTTAAAACATTCAAAATCCTTAATTACTATAGGCAATATTTAATGTAATTAATATCGAACATCAAGCATTTATTCAGCTATTATGACATGACCTACAAGAGATGAAAAATTAACATTTTTCTTAATATAAAATAGTATGCACTAGAATAGTATGTGACTTCATAAATAAGAAATTTATATTTTTAAAACGTAGAGATACTTATAGACAGGTATAATGCCCCTAAGTTTATAGAAGTAAACTTCAAATCAATGATATTTTAGATCCTGACCAGATAAAATTTAGTGTCTCCAAAGTGTTACTATTTAAGTGAGTCAGAATGCTCTTTTTCTCATTTTTATTTTTAATTCAAATATACAAATTTCTCCAGTTCACATTTTTATGTTTAGATACATAAGATGCCTTTGAACATACTAATCATACTATAACTCAGTTTATTTGACATATCTTTTGTTGTCTAAAACAGCACACTACTTTATTTTTTCCAACAAGTCAAGTTTTATGTTAATAAAACTACAAAATAATTACTTCTGAGATGCAGAATAATGTTCTTTTTTTAAATTAAAGTAGGTGTAAGTACTGATGAATAGTTATTTGTTATATAATTACTTATTAAATATTCCCCTGGTCATGAGAAACTCATGTAAAAAGTGTATCTATCTATCTGTCTGTCTATCTATCTATCTATCTATCTATCTATCTATCTATCTATCTATCTGCCTATCTATCTATCATCTATCTGCCTATCTATCTATTTCATTTTATGCATTTGGTACAAGGTCTCACTATGTGGCGCAGACTCTTAGGGATCATTCTATTTTAAGTCTCCCCAGTACTGGGATTATAGGCATGTGCAACCATGGTCGGACTCTGTGGCTGCCTTGGCATGCACTGGGGGCAGGGCTGGTGCCACATGTGGGACCAGGGATGAAGCCCTGGTCCCTGTGCTTGCCAAAGCAAGGCATTTAGTCCGCTGAGCTACCTTGCCGGCACTTAAAAAGGTATTATTATTTTAAATTTATTTGCCTGATGAGCCTCAAGGATAAATACCAGTAGTCAAGAAAGATCATGAAAGAAGTATAAGAAATTATGAAAGAAGAAAAAGAAACTGCCAAAACTTGTTATACAAGAGATGGAGAGTGGTGAGAGCTGTATGGGGTTGAACAGGTTCTTTACAAAAATCCATGCCCACGTGGCAAAACAGAATGTGAGCCTCATTCAGAGAACAAAGGTCTCTTCAGAGATCATGAAATTATGGGTGTAGAGATGAAGTCACTCTGGAGTAGAGTAGCATCTCTTAAACCTAGTAACCTATGTCCTCAGAGAAAACCACAAAAAGCATGAAGATGAAGTCAGAGAACAGAGGACCTCCTGGCTAAGGTCACCCAGGATTGCCAGCAGCCACCCACCAGAAGCTGGGCATGAAGCAGGGCAGGGTGTTCTCTCTGGCCACCCAGAACCATTATCTCAGCCAACACTTGGATTTGGAATTTGTCTTAATCTGTGAAGGAGTAAATTCTATTTTAAGCTGCATTTTAGGAATTTTTAAGGCATATGTAGGAGACTAATGCAGGGGGATATCAATTAGTATTTATATTTAGAGCCTACTTTCAAGAGAGAAAAAGACACAGGCTGACAGGAATATGTTAATTATGAATCTTCTCCAAGTTCAGATTTATTCAAAAGTTTCTGTGAATTTTGAAAGTTCATGTACTCTATGTCTAAAATTATTTTAGCTCCTATTCATTCAAATTTCACAATGCATAAAAAGCTAGAATAACAAAAGATGCCCTTGGTTTTTTTTTTTAACTTGGATTATTAAAGATGGTGATGTAATTTCTGATATATTTAGCTCTATATCTTGACATCTTTTATTTTTTCGTGATTTATTTTAAGTTAACTTAAAGCCAAGTTTATTGTTGATTATTTCTTGGGGTATTATGTAAACCTTTTCAAAAAATTTTCTGTGCTTATGTGTTTTATTAATTACATAGTTGTATGTAATTAACTGGGGGATTATAAATGTGAAAAATAGATTTCTTAGAGCCTTTGTTCAGCTTGATTATAAGCATAATATGAATTATGACATTAACTGAAATAAGTCAGGTACAGAAAATAAAGGCCACCTGGTCTGAATCATATGTGACATCTAACAAGTAGAGTAAAATAGGGGTTATCACAAGCAGACCACAGTGGTTGGTTGGAAGGAAAAGTTAGAAATTGGCCTGAGGATATGTAATTATACTTCAAAGGGATATGTTCAAGAATATTGCAGAACATGGAGCTGCAGTTAATAATAAATGATGCATCATACCCTTAAAAAATACAAAGAAAATGGGTATTAAGTAATCTCAGTATAGCAGCAAGTGAATATATTTGTTTTTTTTCTTTCTTTTTTTGACGGAACTGGAGATTGAACTCAGGCCCTTGTGCTTGCCAGGGAAGTGTTCATTCCACTGAGCCTTCTCCTTGGCCCACTTATATTTGTTATTTGACTAAATTTAACAGTCTCACAAAACACACACACACACACACACACACACACATACATATATGTGTATATATACACACACACATATATATATATATATTTCAAGATTGTATATGATGTTTACAATGCCATCTTTCAGCTTAAAATTTATTTTTCAAAATTAAAATAAATCTGGATTTTACTTACAATTTCTCACATGCTTGAGGAATAGATATTCTTGGATATGTAGAAAATAAAAAATAATCTACAGTTTAAAAACTGCTTTCAAACTCAGAATGAACATGATTTATGCTTCTGACAAAAAAAAATTCCCATTTAAGGAAGGATCGGGGCTGGGGAGATGGCTCAGTAGAATAAGTGCTTCCCTGGCAAGCACAAGGGCCTGAGTTCAATCCCCGGTTGCACAAAAAAAAAAAAAAAAAAAAAGAAAGGATCATCTTACATCTAAAAATGTCTTTTCTCCTTCCACTGTCCTTTCTTCTGGGTTTCCCCCCATTCTCCCTCTCCACTGCACCTGACCTATCAACAGCACTCCTTATCCTTGTAGGCATGAATCCCAGTTGGCTCTTTTCTTTGGTTGGCTAGTTTTGTAGTTTCCTTCCATCTTTCCTCGGCTACTGGGACTTTGCACAGGAAACGCCCTGCTTCCCCACTGTCTCTTCTCTGTAGGGAGCCTGAGCACATTCACACAGCTTCCAGGCACCACACCTGTGAGTCACCTCGCAACCTCATCCATCCCCTCTCCCATTTTTTTTTTTTTTTTGCTGTCTTTGCTGTATAGCCTTCCCAATAAAGCAGCTGCACATGACTTGCACCCCATTCTGCCCAAGGAAGCCACTCTACAAGGCATGCCTCTATGTACTGTCTATTATTCTTTTTTGGAGCCACGGCCCACAACTCTCCATGAATCTCACTGAGTTTGTGACAGCTCCAAACTTGCTCTGCCTTCCTGCCTATCTTTGCCATGTGAATAAATGGACATTTGTCCTTACCAGTTAGTCAAATCAAATCTCTGTATCAATAGCTGTCAACATATTGCCCTCAAGCTTTCATTAAGTCAATCTGCAAATATTGTGATCACTTTGTTAAATTCCATTTATTTTAATTTTTTAAAATATTAGGGGCCAGGGAGATGGCTCAGTGATATAAGCGCTTTCCTGCCAAGCACAAGAGCCTGAGTTCAACCCTGGTTCCACAAAAAATAAATAAATAAAAATAAAAAAATAAATGAAAATAAAAAATAAAATAAAATATAAAAATTAATTTTTAAGAGTATAAACTAATATTAAGACAAAAATTACAAGTGATACAGAATTTCATTTATCAAAATCTGAATTTTACAGCATTTGATGTAATACATAGTGTTCTCTTCTAACTAATTATTCCTATTACCTGATGTATGCATAAAAAATTGAAAGAAGAAAGAAAAAAAGAAAGAAATATACAAGATATTAAGAAGGGAAGAAGGACAAGGAGTTGAGAAAAGAAGGCAAAACAAATTAAGCATTAAGTGCTCCTTTCCATAGACCAGGAGAAATGCATAGTACAGTTTTTCAAACCATCTGGCCTATATACATGGATATATCTCTGTCCCCTCTCTGTATTCTGTCCTTCTACTTGTCTCAGCAAATGTTTCCTTTTGAACAACTTAATTATTTTTCCAGTATCTGTTGTACTCTTCAGATACCATTTTATTCTTTCAAGTTCTCACAATAAGAGGAAAATATGGTGTTTCCATATGGAAATCATTTATTTCTCTTAAGAGTATGGTCTCTAGTTGCATCTATTTACTGAGAAAAGACTCAAGTTTATTCTTTTTTATATCTGAATAATACTCCATTGTGTAAAAATACCACATCTTCTTTATCCATTCCCCCGTTTCCTGGATTTAGCTATGATATATTTCCCTGCTATAAACATGGGTACATATATATTTCTGTGGTATGAGGTTTTAAGTTCTTCTGGAAAAATACCCAGTTGATGAATAACTGGGTTGAATGGGTCCTCTAATACTAGCTTTTTAAGGAACATCCACACTGATTTCCACAGTGGTTGTACCAGTCTGAACTCTCACCAACAAGTGAAGAAGTGTTCCTTTATCCCACTACCTTTCCAGCAGTTGTTATTGGATGACTGTTGATATTAGACATTCTTTCTGTGGGGAGATGAAATCTCAGTGTTGTTTCAATTTGCATTTCTCAAATGACCGATGATGTTGGACATTTTTCACACATTTACTTAACCATTTGTATTTTTTCATCTGAAAAATGTATATTCATCTCAGATACCCATTTTAGGATTGGGTATTTGAATTTGGAGGACCTGATTTTTTTAAATTCTTTATATTTTCTAGATAGAAAGGCTTTTGTTGAAGGGAGAGTTAGATATGATTTTTTTTTCCCAGTTTGGTGGTGTTCATTTTACAATAGCAAGTATTTCCTTTGAAGTACAGAAACTTCAAAAAGCTATTGATTCTTTGAAGCATTTCCCATGTAGTGTGGTTTTCATTCATGAACCCTCTACCTACCCCTATGTATTTAAACTTTTCACCTATATTTATCCCATAAGATTGTGTTTCTGTTTTAATGTTTAAATCTTTGATTCACTTTGAGTGTAGTTTATTGCATGTGATAGTTTTGCAGAGCACACTAATCAGGGTTGGATGTTATTTTCTTTCAAGACCTGAAATATTCACTCTAAGCTCTTCTTGATTTGATAGTTTGTCTTGAGAAATCTGTCATGATTCTGATGGGCTTTCCACTATAGGTGATCTGTTTCTTCTCTCTATCAGATTTTAATACTGTATCTTTTGCTGAACTTCAGAGGTCTTGATTATTATGTTTCTAGTCATAGATTTTTTGTGATCATGGCTGTTTGGAGTTCTATATGACTTGCTTTTCTATATGTCAGATTATTTCCTCATATTTGGAAAGTTTTCTGATTGTACTTCTGCAAATAGTCTTTATGTCATTTGTGCTGTCTCATGCTGCCCCCTTGACACCTCTTACTCTTTTCGTGTGTACTTAGTACAGTATCTAGCAGGTGTACAGGCTCACTGCTTGGATCAGACTCATAGTGCTCCTGTTCTCAGCCTCCCAAGTACTGGGATTACAGGCACATGCCACCATGCCCAGTCTTGATTGCAGCACACCCCAAGGGTGAGGCCTGCACAGCATGCTGGGTATCCAACCTGACTATTGCACTCTGCTTAAGCAGGAGCTTTAATCCCCTGAGCTATCTGGCCAGCCTGATATCTATTATTCTTATATTATTTTTCTTTGTGTCCTTTTGCAGCTGCTGACTTGTTATTTCCTGGTTCCTAGTCAGTTTTAAGAGTTCTTTCTTTTCATGTTCATTAGCTGCACTGCTGTCTTTCAGGTCTGAGGGTCTATCTTCAGTTTCATTCAAGCTGGCTTTGCCAGCTTTCAATGGAATTCTTAATTTACTGAGTATGTTTGAATCTGTTCATTGCATTCTAATTTTTTCCTCAATTGTTCTCTCAGTGTTTCCATTATGTTACATTCTCCTCTATGTTTTTATCATAGCTTTTTTAGCTGTGCTGAGCAATTCTTTCATGATCGTTTTCATTTCTTTCTTGACCTTGGATATTATTTCTAATCTTATTGCTTCTGTATTCTGATGGATTTGTTTCTTTACTTCAGTAGCTATCACTTCAAAGATTTGAGGTATGTGATTTCCAAGTTCTTGTATGTCTTTGTCTCCCGAATTTGTTCTGATTGAGCTAGAGGCTTGGGATTGCCTTTTGTTCCTTTGTTTTGGCATTTTTGAAGTTCCCAACAATCACTCCAACTAGCAAATTTGGAAGCAGGTTAGGCTTCACATGGTTTCCACTTCTAGTGGGGTTAATTGGCTGATACTCAACGAAGCTTTAGTGTATGTGGTAGGTGTGGGCCGGATTCACTAAGATCCCACGTGCCACCCCAAATCCTCAGTTTTTTAAAGGTTGGATCAGTGTCCGTACAAGCTCCATGTCTGTATGCTAGGGATTCAAGGGACGCAGCTCTGTGCACAGCTTATAGTCCTCCAAAGTTCTTGATAGGTTTGATCTGCACAGGTCCAAGCTCTGCAGGTCAAAGAACACAGCTCAGCAGAGTCTAGGCCACACCTAAATCCCACTAAGGGGGCTGGTGAAACAGCTCAGTAGTCTTAAGTACTTGCTTAGGCAAGCTTAGACAGGTGCAGGGGACCAGGGCTCGATCCCAGGCACCACATGCTGTGACATACAAGACACTAATATAACAAAGAGGATGTATCATTAAGTCAGTATATTTCCTGCCCTTGCAGAGCTTATATTGTAACAGGAGAAAAATTATGAGTGAAAAATAAACAAGTGAGTATCTAGTATGGCAAACACTGACCAGAAGCCATGCAAATATGCAAAATAGAGTGACAGCAAAAAGGTGATATAGATGTGGAAATTGCTCTTATGTATTAAGTAGAGGAAGCTTTGCTGACAATAAAAGATTTAGGTGGTAAATTGGCAGAAGTAATGAGTAAGACATCTTGACCCCGCATGGGTAAAACTCAGGCTCATCCTGGGCAAGATTCAGTAATGCAAAGGTTTAAGAACAGAATTCAAGTTTGACCATTGAGGTAAATGAGAAGCATAAATAATGGAAATTAGGTCAATAAAATGACAGGAATTTGCTCAACAAAGCTCAGTATAAGGGACAGGCAGAGATGAAACCTACTAGGTGAGCTCATATGGATAAAAGAAGAATGGTTTCTTCAACATCAGCATGATAATGTGGACATTGCACAATTAGGGATATCAGAATGGAGGTGACAAAATGTTTTGGAGGAACACACAAGGCCAGAGCAAGCCCAGAATGACATTGGAACCTGGACATTAATAAAGGTGTTAAATACTACTTCAAATGGGCTTTTGTTTTTGTCTGGCTCAGCCCAACCTGAGGCAGGGCATTGTGTGATATTTATATAGGTCTGATTCCTAATTGTGTGGCTAGAAGTAAACATTATATGTTTCTCTTCTGCTTTGATTTGTGCCTGACATATCTGAAGTTGAATTTAACTACATGTTCCCTTTCCTCCCAAGTTGTTCCATCTTTTGTTGATGAAGTCAATGTTCTTTTGTTCATGGAGTTTAAATACTAACATTAATGTCCAAGTTCTTCAGGCTTTAAGTTTATACTTGATTGCCAGTACATTTTTATTTTAAAGATAATACAAATGGTAAATAAAACATTAGAAATGATACAGAATTTCAAAGAACAAGATGATAGGAAAAATGGTTATTATATTATCTACTGTTATCTTCAAAATAGTTGCTTTTATTTCCAAATACAAGCATGTAACATTGGTCAAAATAAAAATTTTAAGCATTAATTGTTCCTTTGAATAAACAAATAGAAATTAATAATAGTGTCATCCTAGATATACTGTGTACTTATAAAAAATATTTGTTTAATGCATTAACCTTTCTATTCCCCTTCATATGTATATGACATTTCTTTTTAATTAGATAAATTCTCTAGAAATTATGCCTAGATATTTAAGAAATAATTCCTGAAAAAATCTATTATATACTGGGAGAAATTTCTAGTAATCTCCAAAAAAAATCAATATTTAAAAAATCATATGATTTTATTGTGTAGCACTTCTAATTGTAGAAAAGTAATAGAACAGAATAAAAGTCAAAGAATGCAACAGTTATCCTAAATCCCACATGTACATATTACACCTTTGAAATTTGTAAGCACTTGACAAAGCTTTGTGACTTTTGAAAAAGTACAATAATGAATCTCTCTACATTTAAAAATCTATGTGAAAAACTATAGTTTAATAAATTTGACTTTATCATGTAGAAGAGAAACTGTCTTCGGTATTCAGTCCTAATGTAGAATTCCATCTCAGTGTGGTATTGAGAGATTTATTGTTGTGTCCCATGGTAGGAAATAATTACTTATGAAAATGGCAGTGCAGGGGCCCAGAATATAGTTCAGTGGCATAAGCACTTGCTGGGCAAGAGTAGGGTGACAAGTTCAATCTCCTGGTACCGGAAAAAAAAAAAAAGAAAAGAAAATGGCAGTGCAGATGCACTAGCTTTACATGACACTCAAGGTAAACGCTAGGAAAGGAGACAGAAGCATGCCATCTACTGTAAGAACCTAGGTTCCCCAAGCTCTCAGCACTGTTGGCCAGGCATCTGGGGCAGTATGTGATGGCCTAAGCTCAGATTGTTAGCATAAATATTGCCATAATGAACTTTTGCTGACCCCAGAGTTGTAAAAACAAACCTACATGCAAAACAAGTAAGCATACGGATGAAATATACCCTGAGAAAGCACTGACCCTGAACAATGACAGGAAGAAAAGTAGCTAGATATATAACAAGAAAAAAACAGTCTGTTCAACAAGTAAGATGTATGCTATACATATTTATTCTTACAGTTTGAGGAGCAGGATGTATTATATATTTTCTTTATATACTCTTCAGGTTCTCCAATTGAGGCCACTCACTTGGACTCTGAAACAGGGGTCTATGCTCATGGCCCCTTAGCTCAGCTATTAAAGGCCTTCAAATTTTAATTGGCTATTTGTGTTCTATATTGATTATGTACACACAACATTTGGTGGCTTATCTGAGATCCCCTGAGTTAATTTATAGGTTCCAAGTCTCTTTGAGACAAATATTCCTCAGGGGGGCAACTAAGAGATATTCCTTGCCCCAGAGGAACTCTTTGTTTCAAAGTGAAACCAAAACTCTGGACACTAATTTTGAACTAGCCATTCAGATCCTTACTGGTAAGACTGCTTCGGTTTCTTAGGCAGCTGCTTGTGGGTCTGCAGAGTTGATGGGAACATCAGAATCTCTGGGAGCAGTCCCCAGAACAAGATGTTGGCTGGGACCTGCTATCAGTCTGTGAATAGAACTTGTGTCTCTTTGCAATAGTTTTGTGTTTATTCATCTTCAGTATAACATTTGTCACATTTGTCATGGGTCAGTCTTCTGCTTCTACACTTTTGTTGCCCCTGTAATGTCTTCTTGACCACTTTCAAGATTTCAGACAATGAGCCTCAGGTAAGATGCTATTGCAAAAGGCCCACCTGGTCTCCATGCCTGCGAGCCACTTCTGGGTGGTTTTGGGTGCTACAAGCTGATTTCAGCTAACTGCCTCAAAGTGGCTAAAGGAACAGAATGCTGCAGTGTGAAAAGAAATAACAGGACTTATTCTGACCTAGGTGAGATTTGATTGGCTTTTATTCTTCTCTCGGGGTTGGTGTTGGTGGTCCCTAACTGCCAGATGTGGAAGTTGTGTCAATCTGTTGCAGATGAATATTTCTGAAATACTCTTGACACATTGTTTGAAATACTATTGACTCACTGAGAGAGTTTGTTTTCTCAATGATAAATATTCCTGGATTCAGTTTCTCTTGGGCTGGAAGCCCCATAAGGTTTGATTTTTGAATTTGTTGCAGGTGGAACCCTGTGTGGCCTGAGAAATTTATGGAAATGTTGGCATTTGTTTTGGTTTGAAATCCAGCCACAAGTTTAAATTAATTAAAAAAAAAGAGGTCAGAGAAAAGGAAAACATATTTTCTTTGGGTGTTGTTGTTCTTTTGCTCATTTGTCTGAACTGTTAGTTCTCTGTACCCAATGCACGTGTGTCCACAATTCCTCTCATGTGAGGGGGTAGCCACTGAGTCCACAGCTTGGGCTGGGGCAATGGTATCAGTCCTGTTTTTCTTTCATTTCTTGCCACTCGTGACAGTCTATCTGAAAATGTAGAAGGGTTGAGACTTAGCTTGGTTGCTCTATTGCATAGCAGTTAATGCCGCTGTGTCAAATTACGTTAGTCTTGGGCTTCTAGTGTTCATGTGTATTGAGAGGGGACACCACTGGAAACTTTGTTATGGCCAGAATAGTACAGAGCAAACCGACTTTCCTGAGCTACAAGTTAACTTTGATAAGTCCCAATGTAGAAATGGGAAGTGCTTTTGGAATTTCTCTTATTGTAAGTTCTGTGTCATTGAGGAGAGCCTCAGACACAGGTGTTGCAGCCGCTGCTCTCACCTCATTTTTCTCAGTTCTCTTTAAGATCTCCTTTCACTGTTGAGCCCAAAGAAGGTTAAAAACAGCCCACCAAGCTCACCAGCTCAACTTGAGCCCTTATCTTTCCTGCTTTTTCCAGGAAGGTTTGCTACTCATCTCTCCCTACCCCCTAGACTGCTTGGCAGCTAGTGTCCTGCTGCAGCCACAAGGAGAGGATTCTGAGTCTCCTTCTCCAGCCGGTGTTCTTCTGGTGATCTACAGCAAGTTGCAAAAGTGAAAAGTTTGCAAAAATAAGTTACTACTTTATAGTAGAGAAAGTACAGAATGGAAATATAGACAGAAAAGGAGAAATGTTGTGCTTGCATCCTATAAAATGGTTACAACAAGGGAAAGGAATATTTCATATGAAATTGTCCAAAGCTGTTGAATACAAAGGTGTCTATGATGGAATCAGAGGAAGTTTCAAGAAGGTGTTTATAAATGAATGAAGAAAAAAAAGAGGTCATCTAAATAATTTATTCTTAATAATTTTATTGAGAAACAAGCAATAATGTGAGTTTCAAAGCTGATTAGTAGGATATTTGTAAAAATAAATATATTAAATATTGTTGTTGTTGTGCTGGTTATTCATTGTACAAAAAACAGATATGATATCCTGTCCAAAAATATTATTAGAACAAATCTTTTTATTCATAGAATTAAGAGAATGTAGCTGTATATCTGTCCTATCTGTTTTGAATATATAGATACAAAATGGTCATTCATTTGTATCCCATTTTTTTGTTTAATTTTCTGAGAAAAGGGTATTCCATTGTCATTTAAATATTGTAGGTGTGTGAATTCACCAAAATATTCCAATATAGTCCAATAGTCCATAATAGTAGTGGGTTGTCCATAGAACCGGCAATGTCACAGTTGTTGATGAGCATTTTTAGCTCAGCATATTAATATGGTTTTACTTTTTATACCTCTTTTTTATACTTTTTTGCTGGATGTTTAAGACTGAGATAAAGCAAGATTTATATAATAAGAAATATAACATTTGTATCTGATAAGGTCAATCTCTATTTTTTTATCTGCAAACTTAGGTTGTTAATCATCCAGAAGAGAAGCAGATTATTACCCTGCACCATATGCTGTTCAGTTTAACCTAACAGTCTAAATAAAACAAATATTTGCTTGAGAGACAGTATGGCAGTAATTGAAAGTTCATGACAATCAGTACGTATTTAGAGGACCACAATGACAGGCATTCCAAGCATGATGAGGTCGTTGTTTAAAGGATACGTTTTTTTTCCCCAAAAAACATATATATATGCATGTATGTATGAAGAGATTCATGTTAAGCCAACATGAACAAAAACTTGTGTGATATGTATGGTTGCTAAAATAGACATTTCAAGCCCAGGTACTGCCAGTGTGTGGGAGAACTTCTGCGCTCTCTGGAGTCCTCTAGACCTCTCTGCACCAAGCCCAGGTTTGTGCCTGGAGTGAGCCCTATTGCTATACTCTCAGGACCCACCCACCCCTCAAGAGCCAGCCAAAGCCTGTCTTGTGAGTGAGAACTTCTGCTATTCTCTTGGGACCACTCCAGATGCACCTAAACCCAGGCCAGGTGAGTGTGCAGCAGAGCTTCTGTGCTCCTCTGCCCTTCTCCCTGAACCACCCATACCCAGCCCAGGCCTGATATACAGTCTGGAGTGAAACTCTGCAGCTAAAGTCCCTGCAGAGAGACTAGGAACCAAAGCCACGCAGCTAAACCAGGAGCAGAACATCTTGCCAGAGGGGCACAACAGGTTCACATCCAAAGTCTATAGCAGGAAGGAGCTGAGCACAGTAGCCAGACCCAAGCCAGGTACAAGTAGATGAACTAAAACTTAGTATATTTGCACCCGAATTTTAGTAGGTGTTAAGATTATAACTATACCAAAGATCCACACCAAAGGTCAGAGGAGCGTGCTATACAAAATGACACAGAGAAGGAGCAAAATGCAATGTCAGTACCCAAGCCCACCAAGAACAAGTGTAGAGGACACTAGTACAGATGAAACGTCTGACTTAGTAGTGTCTGAAATAAAGAAACAACAGCAGAAAGGTGGAGCAGAACTCAGATAAGAATTAATCTCTGAAATAAAAAAAACCCTCTGAATAATAGTGTCTGAAGTAAAGTATCAAATGCAAAAACATTTAGAGGAAATCAGATCAGAAATAATCTCTGAAAGAAAAGAATTAATAACTGCTTCACAAGAAGACACTGATAAAAATAGAAGAGATTAATAGTGATAGATTCCCTGAATGAACAATACATGAAAGAAATAGATCACATAAAGCAGAGTAAAAGAGATATAGAGAGCTTAAAATTTCAGTCACAAGCTTGCAAAACCATTTGAGTGAAAGTTAAGATAGAGATTCAGATTTTGAAAATACTGTTACTAGTGAAAAGGTAAGAAAAGATCTCTTCAAAACAACTAGGACGTAGGAAAAAACAGTACATCATCTGGAAGACAATGAAAAGATGAACAATAAGAGACTAGTAGCATCACTGAGAAAGAAGGAGTGAATACAAATGACAAAAAGAATATAGGTGTAATAGCAGAAATCTTTCCAAATATGAGGAAGCAAACTGACATTCAGTTAACCGAAGCATACAAAACTCCAAATAACTTCAACCCAATTAAAAATACACCAAGTCATATAATAGTGAAGATCCCAGAAATCCAGCAAAAGAATAAATAAGTGAAAGCCGCAAGAGAAAAGAAACAGATCACATTTAAAGGAAAATCCATCAGAATAATGGCCAACTTCTCTTTGCAAACCATGAAAGTAAGAAGAACGTGGACCAGAATACTAGGGAAAATAATACCAGCCCAGACTACTATACCATGCAAAACTCACTTTCAAGTTTGGTTGAGAAGTGAAATACTTTCATGAAAAACAACAATGAAAGAATTTCATGATGACAAAGCCAACCATACATAGACTAGTAAAAGATGATCAACAGAAGAACAAAAAAGATCAGAATACCATGAATGAGAACAGAAGGAACCCACTAAAAAGGGCAAACAATTAAAGACAGGAGACAAAAGGGTCAGCAACAACAGGCAAATAACATGTTGAGTGTAAATCAATACATCTCAATTATAACCATCAAAGGAAAAAGACTCAATTCATCCATTAAGAGAAATAGACTGGCACAGTAGATTAGAAAACAAAATCCAACTATATGCTACACACTTAACTCATAAAGAAACTCACAGGCTGAAAGTCAAAGGATGGAAAACAATACTACATGTCCCAGCAACTCAGAAAAATCCTGGAGTAATAATCCTGTTCTTATTCAGTCTCAAATTCAAACCAAGAAGGATCAAACAAAATAAAGAAGGCCACAGTTTTTAGGGGAAAAATTCAGCAGGAAGAGGTAACACTCATAAATATGGATGCACCAAACTCAGGAGCACACAACTATATAAGACAAATCTTTATGGATATGAAAAATCTAATATCTCATCCCACAATCTTAACAGGAGATCTAAACATCCCCTTATCTCAAAAAGATAGGTCAAACAGACAAAAAAAAATTAGCAAAGATGTAACAGAACTGAACTGGAGCTTGGAACAAATGGACTTCGTGGACATATACAGAGTGTCCACCCAACCACAGTTGAATACACTTTTTTTTCAGTTGCACATGAGTCATTCTCTAATATAGACCACATACTGGTTCATAGGTCATATTAAGAATATGCAAGAGAACAGAAATTATCTCATGCATATTATCTGACCACAGTGCAATGAAAATGGAAATAAATGACAAAAAAAAAAAAACACAAAAAAACCCCTGAATACATGGAAATTGAACAACACCTTACTCAGTAATCAGTGGGTTGCAGATGAAATTAAACAAGAAATTCAACAATATCTACAATTCAATGAAAATTCCAGCACAATTTATCGTAATTTATGATATGTGATGAACACAGTTCTCAGAGGGAAATTCATAGCTGTGAACTCACATATTAAGAAAACATAACAGGAACAAATAAACACCCTAATGCTCTACCTCCAACATCTAGAAAAGAAGAGAAAACCAACCCGGAGCCCAAAGATAGGATGAAATCATAAAGATTAGAGCAGAAATTATTCAACTGAAACGAAGAAAACACTTTAAAGAATTAAAGAATCAAAAAGTTGGTTCTTTGAAAGATTAAATAAAATTGATAAGTCTCAAGCTAGCCTCATCAAAAATAATGCAGAAAAAATTCAAATACAAACAATAAGAAATGAAAAGGGCGTAACTACCACAGACCCAGTGGAAATTTAGAAGTTTGTAAATAGTTACTTTGAGAATGTTTACTCAAACGCAAAAGAAGACACAGAAGAAATGGACAGATTTGTAGGAAGGTGCAAATTACAAAAACTGAATCAAGAAGATATAAAAACTCTCCATATCCCAATAACAGTCAATGGAATATGAAATTTAACAAAAAGCCTGCTGACAAAGAGAAGTCCAGGTCCTAATGGATTCACAGCTGAATTATACAGCAAATTTACAGAAGATATAATCCCTATATTCCTCAGACTCTTCAATGAAATTTGAAAGAAAGCAATCCTCCCAAAATCATTCCTGGAGACAAATTTTATACTGATACAAAAAACAAGACACAACTAAAAAAGAGAACAAAAGTCAATCTCCCTCATGAACATAGATTCAAAAATCCTCCATAAAATCCTAGCAAATAAAATACAGCACATCATCAAGAAGATCATACATCATGACCAGGTAGGATTCATCCCAGGGATGCAGGGATAGTACAATATACACAAATCTATAAATGTAATACACCATATCAATAGAGCCAAAACTAAAAACCATATGATCTTCTTAATAGTTGCAGAAAATGTTTGTGATAAAGCTCAATACTCATTCATGTTGAAAGTTATCCAGAAAATGGGAATCATGGCTTCTACTTCAATTGGATTAAAGCCATCTATAAGAACCTAATGGCTAATGCAATTCTAAATGTGGAAAAGATGAAAACTTTTACTCTCAGATATAGTACAGGAGAAGGATGACCTCTGTCCCCCTTCTATTCAGTATAGTTTTGGAATCATTAGCTAGAGCTATCAGACAAGAGACAGAAATTAAAGGAACAAGAAATAGACAAAGAAGAAGTAAAATTATCACTATTTGCAGATGACATGATACTTTACTTGGAAGACCCAAAGAACTCCAAGAAGAAGCTACTAGAATTGATATACAAATTCAGGAGCATAGCAAGATACAAAGTCAATACTCAAAAGTCATTAGCACTCCTCTACACAGATAACAAAAATACAGAGAGGGAAATTAGAGAAAAATTACCTTTTAGAGTACCACCATGGAAATGAAATACTTAGAATTAATCTAGCTAAAGTCAAAAATCTTTTCAAGGAAAATTGCAGCACTCTGAAAAAAGAGATCATATAGGATTTCAAAAAATGGAAAGATATTCCCTGCTCCTGGATAGGAAGAACCAACATCATGAAAATGGCCATATTCCCAAAATGGCTGTACAAATTTAGTATAATCCCTATTAAACTACAACCAATATACCTCACAGATCTACAGAAATTGTTCCTAAAATTTATTTGGAACCATAAAAGACCTAGAATAGCAAAGGCAATCCTGGTCAATAAAGACAAAGCAGGAGTCATTACAATTCATGACTTGAAATTATACTATAAAGCTACTGTTATAGAATTAGCATGGTACTGGCAAAAAAATAGACCTGAGGATGAATGGAATAGATTAGAACATGGAGAAACCACTATGAACACACTTAGCAACCTGATCTCATCTTATTGAGTAGTTATTGTACATCAAAAGAAATTAACAGCAAAGTGAAAGGACAACCCACAAATTTTGAAAAATCTTAACTAATAAGCACTCAATAGTCTCCCTAATATAAGAAGTCCAAAGAAGAAATACAGATAGAAATGTACAACAACAACTATAAAGAATTTAGTCAGATAGTTATGGCAAACTGAATGGCTTATGCTGCAGGGTACTAATTAGCTTTTCTTCTGGATGGTTAACAACCTAAATTCACAGATTAAAAATTGGAGAAATGGAAGGGCTGCAAGATCAGCCAACATTTTGGCCCTAGCCTTTCAAGGTCAGTGAAGTCTCAGAACATAAGAGAACCTGTACTGTAACATCATGGAACTCAGTTGTGCCCCCAATTTTTTGATCAAGGAGATTATTGAGCCACAGAGGAAGGTGATCGATGATCCATAGTGTACCTAGGGAGAGTCACATGGAGAGAAAACTTTCTCTCAGGCTCTCACAGAAAGCAAACTGGTCAAGCAATGGCCTTGACTCATCCACATGGCTGACACAGACAAAGGATCTACAGAGTAAGCCACAGGATTACAAGATAAACCCTGAGGGCACTTACCTGACCTCATCAGATTCAAAAGCTACATTTTTTTGTTATATAGGTCTTGCTTTATCTTGATCTTAACCATCCAGCAGAAAAGTATAAAAATGAGGTATATAACATGGGCCCATAATAATAAGTTGGGCTGAAAATGGCTATAGTTAACAACTTCTTCAGATAACTCACTATTATTGTGGAGTTACATGGACTGTGTTTGATTGTGTTGCTGAGTTCAGACACCTAGAATGGTTTAATGAAAATGGAGCATCCATCATTGACAGGTCTAGAGAATAAAAGGGGGATACAAGGGAAGAACCATGATGTGTTTGTATAAACAGTACAGTTAGGATAAATATACAGTATTTCTGCATAATTATATAAGAAGCAAGATTTGCACTAATAGTTGTTGGACAAGATATTATATCATCTTCTATTACTATGGACAACCACTAGGAAGATAAGGTAGAAAGTATTAATCATTGAAACTGTGCTATAATTTAGCTTTAAAAAATAATATAAGTATGCAGCTACATTCTCTTAATTCATTGACCAGAGACATATGCTATAATAGTGTCTGATTCTACCTTGTATGATAACAAACCTTTATGAAAACAATTTGTAATATATTAATTATTGAATCTGTCCTGTTAATTTGATTTGAAATTGTCTCATTGCTATTTGTTCTTCAATAAAAAATAAAACAAAAGTAAAAAGAGAAACTCAGAAAGCATAAATAAGTAGCCAAACAATAGATAGATAAATAAGCAGTAGGGAGATCTTTTTCTATGAATGGGAGAATAAGGGATGGAGGGAGAGAAGAAGAAAATGGAATGGAAAAAAGAAAAGAGGACGAAGAAAAAGGAAAATAGAGCTTACAATGAAAAAGAGACCAAGATTTTGGAGGATTGGTGAAGAGGATGAAAATAAATAAGATGTATTTTGGACATGTAGCAATTCTCCACAATAAATGTACCCCTATGTACTGCAGAAGTGTATTAATAAAAATAAATAAAAAGGATTATCAAATGATAAACTGTAAAAAAAAACTAATAAGCACTCAGACCAAGGTCTGCTCTCTAGAATTTATAAAGAATGAAAAAAATATTAAGGCCCTAAAATTTAAAGACCCAATCCTGAATTGAACACACAAGATGAACACACACTTCTCAGAAGACGAAATTAAAGAAGCGAATGAGTATATGAAAAAATGTTCCACATCACTAGCCGTCCATGAAATACAAATTAAAACAACACAGAGACAGAATCTCACCCTGAAGAAAATGGCTATCATAAAGAAATCATCCAACAACAAATGTTGGAGATGCTTTGGTGAAAAAGGAACCCTTCTCCACTGACAGTGGGAATGTAGACTGGTGCAACCACTATGGAAATCAGTGTGGAGACTGCTTAAAATACTAGGACATTATATCCCATTCTATCCACCTGTCCCCTCCTGGGAATATTCCCTGAGGAATTGAAAACTTCATACGATAGTGATGTATGTGTTCCTATGCTTATCGCAGCACAATTTGTGATAGCCAAATCTTGGAAACAGCCAAGATGCCTGTCACCTGATGAATGGATAAAAACCATGTGATATTTTTATACAAGGGAGTATTACTCAGCTATAAAGAACGATAGCCTTGAAGCATTTATATTTAAGTGAATGCCAGTTGAATATATACTTGTAAGTGAAATAAACCAGACTCACACGTGTAAATATCGTATAGTCTTCCTAGTCTCAGAACTCAAAAGAAGAAACAAAAATACAAAGTTATAACACAATTAAATGAAAGCAAGAACTTAAGGATCAGACAATGAAGAGAGGGAAAGGAGAAAAGCTAGGAAATATGATACATTTATATGTTCAAATGGGTAAGGGCATGATCCTATGAATCTGCAACATGTTTTTGAAGCTAGCTGTTAATTGGTAGGATTCTCACCCTGGCTAACTATATATGCTGCTAGCTGTGAACTAAGCAATCACACTGAAGATAGTAATGTGTAATGATAGGGTCATGGTTAAAATGCCTGTCAGTCTTGTCTTCTAAAGACATACTGTTTGTCATGACATACCAATTACTGCCATGCTGTTCTCAAGTAAATGTTTGTTCAACAAAAAATAGAGCAGTAATAAATAAAAACAAGAGAGGGATAAAAACTGTCATAGGACAGTCATGGTACAATGCTATATATGGTTAGGTTTCTAAATTTTTGTGTCAAGTTATGTAACTGTTTATTCCTATTTTTAAATACTCTTCATTTTTTAACTTTTTTCTTCATATTGGTTAGGAAATTACAGTTTAATATATCAATACTTGATGCAAAATATCTGTTTCATATTATGCCTAAGGTGTTTGATATTCAGACAGATAGTGAAGTTAAGCTCAATTGCCCATATGGTATGTGTAATATTAATAAGCTTCTCTTCTGGAGGGTTAAAAATCTAAGTTCATAGACCAAATATTAGAGAGAATGAGGGGCTGTTAGGACAGCCAATATTTTGGCCTTAGCCTTTCAAAGTCAATGAAGACTCAGGACATAGGAGAGCCTGTACTGTAACACACGTAACTCAGTTGTGTCCTAACTTTTCTAATCAAGGAGATTATGGGGCCTCAGAGGAAAGTGATTGATGATGTACAGTGTGCCTAAGGAGAGTCACATGGGGAGAAAATATTCCCTCAGGCTTTCACAGAGAGTAAATTGGTCAAGCAATGGCCATTACTCATCCACTTGGCTTTCACTCACAAAGGATCTACAAACTGCAGTACAAGGTTTCAGGATAAACCCTGAGGGGATTTGACTGACATTTTCAGGTACAAAAGTTACATTTCTTGTTATATATAGGTCCTGCTTTATCTTGGTCTTAACCATCCAGCAGAAAAGTATAAAAATCAGGAATATGATGTAAAGTAATATTAATAAGCTGTGCTGAAAAGACTCAAGTCAACAACTTTTGTTTTTGCTTTGTTTGACGGAACCAGGCATTTAGCTCAGACCCTTGCACTTGCCAGGCAAGCATTTATCTCTCTGGCCAAGTGAGCAACCTGGGTAATTGCCAGTCCTATAGAAAACCCATTACTATTAAGGACTACATTGGAATATATTTCTGAATTCAGGCACCTGCAATAGTTAAATGAGAATGGTGTACCCTTTTCTAACAAAACTAAACAAAAATTGGGATAAAAATGAATGACCATTTTTTATCTGTATATTTAAAACAGTTAGGATAGATACACAACTGCATCTTCTTGGTTCATTGAATAGAAAGATTTGTTCTAGTAGTGTTTATGAATAGGATATCATGTGTGCATGCTGTACAATGAATAATCACTAAGAAAATGATATGCAATGTATTAATTACTAAAACTGTGCTAATAATTGTTTTTGAAAATGTCTCATTGCTATTTGTTTCTTAATAAAATTATTTTAAGAAATGAAATAAAATAAATTATACATTTCATTCTGACTATTATATATTCTGCCTGTTGCCTGTTTGCCTATTAACACTCTACAGGGATTTAACTACTGAAATGTCAGTGGTTGATAAAAAAATAACTGTTCTCTGGTTACACTTTATATTTAAGGTGCTTAAGTCTGCTCCCATTTAATTGGATCTTGTATGCTCTGTTATATTTAAAGATTAATATTTTTGTATTCCCTTGACAGCTGCTTCTCAGGAACTTTTTGCCTTTAACAGGAGGATGGGGAAGCTCAGTTGCCAATGACATGGACATAACTTCCCAAGGATTCAAAATCCACTTTACTATTCTTGAAAAAATTTTGTCAATTCTTGAGCCTTTTGGTAATAACCATCCTAACTTTTTTTCCTCTTAGATGAATTATTGTTAGCTAGAGACCCAGGAGTTATGTAAACAGGGGACATAGTAAGATAAGGGTTACCACATTTCTAATCAGAAAGCTTAGATATGTGTTCAAACTGTGCAATTCCTTGATTTCACCCTAGCAGGGGAAATCCATGCCTTCTTGAGCTCCTGGACCCAAGCTATTCATGGGTAGAGGAGCCCAGGACCTGAAATGATTTCTGAGAGTTCCTTCAAATAGTGTGTTTTTGTTGTTTTTAGGTGTCAAGTTTTGCCACTGTGGCTAAACGCTTTTGACACTCACCAGGCCATGCTGGGCTGGATGGTGGGTAGGAAGAATCACAATGATTCTCACTTGCTCAGCAGGCTTGGGAGTAGGGGCTCCAGAGTGCGCTTGCCAAAGGTGCGCAGGGCACCTGGAAGTTCTTCCACAGTCACCGGGTTGGGCTAGGGTAGATCAGGGCTGAGAGAGTTTCAGAAGTTCTCACCGCTTGGTGGGCTTTGGAGCGGGTCTTCAAGGGGAGTTGCAGGACTGTGTGGATGCCTGACTTTTGCTCTCTCGGTCTCTTGCCAGTGGCCATGGTTTGCCTTTATGAATGGCCTTATCCCCTGCATGCACCTAAATGTGTTTATTGGATCTTCTCTGAGCTCTAGGTGTTAACCCATGCCGTGCCAGAAGTGTACTTGTGTTCAGAGTAAGGTGGATGCAAACATTCCCACCTTCCCACTTTGAACAAAGACAAGAGCCCCCCTGCCCCGTACTACTCCCTGTCCTCTTAGCAATAGGACTAGCAGGATCAGAAGCCTTGGGCACTTTGGCCCTCATTGCTGGGAACCAAAATTACCAGCTTTTAAGCAAGAAAATAGATTGAGATTTAGGCACCTTGGAACAAAATGTTACCAGCCTAGGAGAATGTTGAACTTCCCTGGCTGAGTTGGTCCTCCAAAACAGGCAAGGCCTAGATCTACTCTTCCTAAAACAAGAAGAACTATGCTTAGCTTTAAATGAAGCTTGCTATTTCTACACTAATCATTCTGGAGTCATTAGAGATTGTCTTAGTCAATTAAGAAAGTGCTCAATGATAGAGAAAAAGAAAGGTGCTGCCAACAAAATTGGTTAAAAACTCATTCTCTGCTTTCCCATGACTAACAACTTCTATCTTCCCTTGTAGGATCCCTATCATTACTACTGCTAACAATTACTATAGGGGGCTTGCTTACTTAATTGTTTATAAAATATATATAAGGCAGATTCAATCTGTAAAACTAATGATCCTGCAGGCTGGGTATGAAAACCTTCCAACTGGAACAATCAATGATTTGATCTATGTACTAAAACCAGTGGGGGAATGTGATGGCCTAAATCCAGACTCTTAGCATAAGTATTGCCATGAAAAACTGTAGCTGACCCAAGAGTTGTAAATACAAACCTAAATTTAAAATAAGTAACTATACGGATGAAATATACCCTGAGAAAGCACTTACCCTAAACAATGTCAGGATGAAAAGTAGCCAGACATATAGCAAGAAAAAAAATCTGTTTAATAAGCTGGATGCATGCCATACATATACATATTTAATCTAACACAGTGTCATTTTTCATGCTCAAAGTTCTAAAAGTTTATTTCTTAGAATAAAATGAATACCATTGCAGAATGTGATGATTTCAAACTGCAATAAATAGGAAAGTCACTTGTATAAATAGATGCTTTTAAATGTTGCATTAAGAAACTTCTTCATATGGCATATAGCAGCCTTTTAAAGGGAAAATCATGTTTTTCACTTATTTGCCTCAAATCATATATAGTACCTTTCATTCAAACAAATGCCAATATTCTTTTGGTCCTTTTAAATGCAGAGAAAGGAAGAGCTAACATTATTTCCATTGCTTAATACTCCCATCTCACTCATCTTATCTCTCCAAATTTTACCAAATGGGTATTACTTGTTAAAAACAAAGTAAAACAACAACAATGAAAACAAAACCACTCAGCTAAGTTATATCTGCATTTGAAAAATGATTCAGAAGAAGGAATTCAGTACATTCTTTTCCTGCATCTTTCCTTCATTTGTGTGTGTGTGTATGTGTGTGTGTGTTTCTTTAAACTGTGTACCTTGCTGCTGGTGCTGTCCTGCACCAGTCCTCTGGCCCCTCTCAGATGGGTTCAAAGGGAGCTGACTCATTTAAGGGGGTGTTTCCATCTTGACATAGTCTGAAACTATGCCCCATAGTAAGCCTAAGTTCACAGCAAGGTTCTTTGGTTTCTGCTCTGCCTGTGTGGTCATGAGTCTTTGACACAACTATCATTTGAGACATTAAGAAAACTACATTCAGAATTCACCTGATTTCAGAATAATGAGATATGAGGGCCAAGAAAGAATGTGAATGCTTCCACTGCTTTGGGTCAAAATAGAAAGCAAACAAAACACAACAGAGTAGCACCCTATTCTGTTCAATCTGGATCTGTTATTGGCTGGCCCAGGTGATGCCCACCTGTAATCCTAGGACTCAGGAGGCTGAGCCAGGAAGATCACTGAGTTTAAGGACAATCTGGACTATGTAGTGAGTTCAAGGTCAACCTGGACTACACAATGATACCCTGTCTCAAAAATGAAGTTATTATGTCCATTTTAAGAGTATAAGTAATTATGTCTCATTTTCCATACTCTGTGTGGATTTATTTTTCTATGCTCTCTATATTCCATAATTTGAAGATTTTATGTCTTAATTTTCAACTCCTTTACACTGTTACCACTTTATTTTTATTTTATTTTATTTTATATATATATTTTTTTTGTCTTTTTGAGACAGGGTCTCACTATGCAGTTCAGGCTGGCCTTAAGCTCACTTTGTAGTTCGGGCTGGTCTTGAACTCACAGCCATCCTCCTGCCTCAGCCTCCCGAGTGCTGGGATTACAGGCATGCGCCACCACGCCCGGCCCACTGTTACCACTTTAGTACAGCCAGTGACAATATCTGAATAATGCTATCCAGACCTGCTAAATCAATGCTAGAACTCTGTTAGCCTCCTTTTTATTTATTTATTTATTTATTTTCCTGAGACAGGGTTTCACTATGTAGTCTAGGTTGACCATTAATTCACAGAACACATAGAAATCCTCCTGTCTTGGCCTCCCAAGTGCTGGGATCACAGGTCTGCACTACCACATCTAGAGCTATTACACAAAATTCTTAATTCCAGCCAACTGAAAATGATTTAGTGGGCTGACCAAATAGCTCGGTGGATTAAAGAGCTGCAAGGAGCACAGGGGTCTGAGCTCAATCCCCGGTTCCTCAAAAAAAAAAAAGCACCTGCAAGCAGATGTAGGGGCTTGGGAGGCATGCCGTGGGGCTCCCTGAGATGACAATTGAGACTGGGCGTGGTGGCATGTGCCTGTAATCCCAGCTCTTGGGAGGCTGTAAAGAGGCAGATCACTATGACTCTGATCTAGCAGTGAGACTCTGAACACCCTGTAGACCTTTCCTGAAAATAAAAAAAAAAAAAAAAAAAAAAAAAAAAAAAAAAAAAAAAAAAAAAAAAAAAAAAAAAAAAAAAAAAAAAAGAAAAGAAAAGAAAAAGAAAAGTAATTTAGAATGTTTTCTATCATTAGTTGAACAGTACTTTTGACAGTTGATTTAAATTTTAAATTTAACATGATTGACCTAAATATTTTAAAAATTCATTGTTCACTGCACAATGACTACACATTTCTACTCTTCAAAAGCTGGGCTCCTTTCAGAATTTTTCCTGTTGTTTCCTTCTTCTTTTTCTTTTCTTTTCTTTTTTTTTTTTTTTTTTTTTTTTGCAGAACTGGGGATTGAACTCAGGCTCTTATGCTTGCCTGCCAAGTGCTTAGTCTACTGAGCCATTTCCCTGGCTCCTGTTGATTTCTTCTGAGCAGAGATTCCAGAAAATTCCCACACAGTTTGTGAGTAAATATCTGATAGCTACTTGTATCTGAATAATGTTGGAAATAAAGAATTGTTCTAAGAAAATATTATCTAATACCCAAGCACACAGATATTCTACAAAATATCATCATAATAGCATATCCTAGCATTTATTTGTAAGTTATAAAATAATCTTCAGGTCCTTATTTCTTAAACTAGTATATACATTCAAATTCTATATGCAAATTCTTATCTAAGGACAGGGCAGAGTATGAATGAATATAGCATCATTTGTGCTATGCATAAGCCATTTAATAGTGACTTTGGTAGAGAAAGGCAAACAATTAAAAATGAGCAAAAGAAGAATAGGAAAATTACTTTGAAGATTTTTATTGTCTGATTAGAATAATTTTAAGGGATTTGAGGGTTATTAGATTGTAATTTTTTTTTTTTTCAAAACTGGGGATTGAACTCAGGCTGTTGCACTTGTCAGGGAAATGCTTATTCTACTGAGCCATCTCCCCGGCCCCTCTAATTTGTTTGTAAACTACCACTGTGAGCTACTTTTCTGTACCTCTACGTTCAACAATGATATGTAATAATATAAAACTGATAGGATAATTTCAGGAATAAAAGATGACATATTCAGAACAATGAATTAAATGTGGTTGAGGGTTTTGGCCATGTGTTTGATCCTGGGTCTTACTATGCAATTTTTACACTTCACTGATAGGTTTTATGTTTTGCAACTTTGACTCTCTTTGGACATTCAGTTTATTTTTATGATAGCAGTTTTGCAAATTCTTGTATTTGTGTGATTTTTACCTGTTATATAGATGTTTATGTGTCTTTCTTACCTATTTCTGTGTGAGTTTTTAAATATAAAGAACATTTTTGACACTTTTTCACTGGATATCTGTATCAAAAATAATTTTTAAGTATTGATGAGTTGCTTATTACTTAAAAGTGAGCAATACAGATCAAGACTTGTATACCATCACATGAACTTTATATTTCCTATGTGGTCACTGAAGTCCTCTCAGGGTTTATCTTGTAGTCCTGTACATTATTCTGTAGTTCCTTTGTCTGTGTCATCTATGTGGATGAGTCACGGCCAATGCTTGACCAGTTTGCTCTCTGTGAGAGCTTGAGAGAAAGTTTTCTCTTCATCTGACTCTCCCCAGGCACACTTTAGAACTTCAATCTCTTTCCCCTTTGGCTCCATAATGTCCTTGTTCAGAAAATTTGGAGCTCACCTGAGTTTCATGATGTTGCAGTACAGGTTCTCCTATGTCCTGAGTCTTCGCTAACCTTGAAAGGCTAGGGCCAAAATGTTGGCTGGTCTTGTGGCTCTTCTATTTCTCTAATTCTGATTTGTGATCTTAGGTTGTTAACCATCCAGAAGAAAAGCTGATTAGTATCCTGCAGCATATGCCATTCACTTTGCCTCATCTGACTCAATTGATTTTGCTTGTTGTACACTTCTGCTTTTCACTTGTTATACTAGGGAGACTATACGATATTTACACATGTGTGTCTGGTTTATTTCACTTATGAGTATATGTTCAAGTGGCATCCACTTCAGTATAAATGCTTCAAACTTATCATTCTTAATAGCTGAGTAATACTCTATTATATAGAAATACCACATCTTTTTCAACCATTCCTCATGTGATGGACATCTTGATTGTTTCCAAGATTTTGCTATCACACATTGTGCTGCTATAAACATAGGTTCACATATATCTCTATGATACAATGTATCCAGATCCTTTGGGAAAATTCCCAGTAGGGGGATAGCCGGCTTGAATGGGATTTCTAGTCCTACTCTTTTGAGGAGTCTCCACACTGACCTCCACAATGGTTGTACCAGTCTACATTCCCACCAGCAGTGGAGAAGTGTTCCCTTTTCCCCACAACCTCTCCAACTTTTGTTGTTGGCTGATTTCCTTATGATAGCCATTCTTTCTGGAGTGAGATGATATCTCAGTGTTGTTTTTATTTGCATTTCATGAATGGCTTGCGATGTGGAGCATTTTTTCATATATTTATTCGCTTCTTTAATTTTGTCCTCTGAGAAATGTGTATTCATCTCACATGCCCATTTCTGAATTGGGTCTTTAAATTTGAGGGCCCTGTTATATCTTAGTTCTTTATATATTCTAGACAGTAGTCCTCTGTCTGATTGCTTATTAGTTAGGATTTTTTCAAAGTTTGTGGGTTGTCTTTTCACTCTGTTGACAATTTCTTTTGACATGCAGAAGCTCCTTAAGAAGAGTTGATCCCATTTGTTGAT
>PVKA01000364.1:0-104710 GCA_004027165.1 Ctenomys sociabilis
GCACATGCTTATGTGACTGAGCTATGTCCCTTTCCCTAGTTATTCTGAATTTTTGCATCTTCTTTATTTAGCTTTGGCAATTTTTATGTATCTAACAATCTGTCCCTTTCTTCTATATTCTCCATCTTCTGCGAGTAATGATTATTGAAATAGTGTTGATAATCTTATGAATTTCATATCTTCTGTAATGATTGTGCCTGTTCATTCCTTATTTCATCAACTTGAATCTTTCTGTCCTTTTTCTGATAAGTTTGGCTAGGGGTTTATCAACATTATTCATTCTTTGAAAGAATTGACTATTTGATTCATTAATTCTTTGTATTTTTTTCTTTGTCCCCATTTCATTAATTTCTGCTCTGATTTATATTATTTCCTGCTTTCTTTTGGCTTTGGGCTTGACTTGCTCTTCTTTTTCTAGGAACTTGAGATGCAGCATAAGTTTGTTTATTTGGGCTCATTCTGTTTTCCTGTTGTGAGAATTTGCCAAAACAAATTTCCCTTTTAAGATAGCTCTCATATCCAAAAGGTTGTGGTAAGTTGTATCTGCATTTACTTGATTGTAAATATTGTTTAATAACTTTTTAAATTTTACCTAAGACCTGTTTATTTCCAAGGAGGATGTAATTTAATTTCCATGTATTTATGGGGGTTTTTCAATTTCTTTTATTATTTTGTTTTATTTATTTATTTATTTTTAATGTATTTGGTACAAGGTCTTACTGCATAGCCAGACTCCATCACTGGCTCAGCGCACCTGGGGTCAGGGCCAGCATGGTATTTGGTACTTGGGATCAAACCCCGGTCCTTGCACTTGCCTAAGTAGTCTGCTGAGGTATCTTGCAACCCAATTTGTTTTGTTAATTATTTCCAGGTTATTTCATTATGGTCAGATAATAGGTGTGGGATAATTTTAATTCCTTTGCATTTATTCAAGCATGCTCTATGTACTTTTATATGGTCTGTTTTGGAGAACATCCTGTGTGCAGCTGAGAAGAATGTGTTTTCTAATGTTGTTGGGTAGAACACTCTGTAAAGATCTAGTAAGTCCATTTCTTCTCAAGTTTGGTTTACTTTTGTTATTCTTTTCTGATTTTTTGTCTAGTTTATCTATCTCTCTTTGAAAATGAAGTGTTAAAAATCCCTCATTACATGTTTTATTGCTCATTTGATTTTTCATGTCTGTTAAAATTTGTCCTATATAGTTGGTTGCTCCTACATTGTGATTGTTATCTATTTCTCTTGTAGCCTTCCTTTGTCAAGTATGTAGTGATATTTTTTATCTCTTTTAAACTTTCTTGGTTTGAAGTTGATATTGTTAGCAACCAGAATAGCTGATCCCTCTTTTTTCTGGGTTTCTATGGCATGGAGTATTATTTCTCACTCTTTTACTTTCAGCCTATAAATTTCCTTTTAAGTTAAATGTGCTTCTTATATAGAGTACATTGTTGGATTTTGTTTCTTGATACACTCTGCCAGTGTGCTTCTTTTGACAGGTGAATTGAGGCCATTTACATTGAGGTTATTATTGATATGCATTGGCTTATCTTTATCATGTTATTTTCCTGCTGTAGGTCCCCTACTTTTCCCATGTTTAATTGCTTTCTCTGCTTTGTAGTTTCTTTCTGTTTTTCTTGAAATTGTGGCCATTTTATATCTTTTTAGAATATCTTTCAGTACTCTTTGTAGATTTGGTTTGATGGGCATCAATTGCTTCAATTGTTCTTTGTCATGGAAGTATCTTATCTCTCCATTACATTTGATAGATAGTTTTACAGGGTTCATCCACCAGGGTTTGAAGTTGTTTTCTTTCAGGACTTGAAATACTTCACTCAACTCCTCTTTGTATGATGGTTTGTGTTGAAAGTCTACTATGATTCTAATGGGCTTTCCATTATAAGTGATCTGGTTCTTTTTTCTAATAACTTTTAATATGTTGTTCTTCTGCTGAATTTCTGGGATCTTGATTATTGTATGTCTAGGTGTTGATATATTTTAATTATAGCTTATTTGAGCCTACATGCCTCACTTAACTATATGGCAATTCTTTTCCATGATTGGGAAATGTACTACTATTACTCCTATAAGGAGTCTTTTCATGTTGTTTGTGTTGACTCCTTTTAGTTGACACCCATGAATAGTATAACATTTTATTTTGCATCATGTTGCAGCTGCTTAGTTGTTATTTCCTTGTTCGTTGTTCTTTTAAAGTGATTTTCCTTTTATGCTCTCTAGCATCAGTGCTGTCTTCAAGGTCTGAAAATCTATCTTCAGTTTTGTTTAAGTGTTTTTTCCAGCTTTCAATGGAATTCTTAATTTCCTGAACATCTTTTTGAACCTTTTATGCATTTTGGTTCTTTCCTGTATTGTTCATTCAATGTTTGCCTCATTTTTCTATACTCCTCTATTTTTTAATCTATATTCTTCTTTTGATATGCTGATCAATTTTTTCTTGATTATTGCCTTTTTTTTTTAATCCAGGAGATTATTTCAGATCTGATTTCTTCTATACCCTGATAGAGACTTGTTGTTTTTGTTTTCACTTCAGTTGCTATTATTTCTAAAATTTCAGGTGTGCGATTTGCAAATTCTTCTATGACCGTGTTTCCTGACCTTGTTCTGGGTGTGCTGGAGGGCTGAGATTGCCTTTTTCTCCTTTGTTTTGACAGCTTTGAAGCTCCCATTGTTTACCTGACTCAGCAGTGATGATGGGGCGAGGAGGCAGGGTACACCATGTGGTTTGGTAAGGCTCCCATGACAGTTGGATGGTGGTGTAGGCTCACTAACACTCCTGCTATGCAGGGTTCGTCATGGCCTCTGTCACAGTTAAGAGTTGCAGGGTACACCATGTGGTTTGGTAAGGCTCCCATGACAGTTGGATGGTGGTGTAGGCTCACTAACACTCCTGCTATGCAGGGTTCGTCATGGCCTCTGTCACAGTTAAGAGTTCAAGATACAGTTCGCAATGTTTCTGACAATACTGGAGGCTGGCTTGAGCTGCCTGAGTCTTTTTCCATGGTAGTGGTGGAGCAGGATAGGATTACCAACGCTCCTCTGACCAATGGGGAGCAGCCCACAGCTCATTAAAGCTCCCACGATGGTGGTGTCTGTAGGACAGAACTCACCCCATCCCCATAGCTGTCTTCCCACCCAGTTTCCTTTTTTAAAATTAGAAGACCAGTTAAATAATCTATTTCATTTTTTACTATTTTCTTTCTTTTTTGTATTTCAAGGAAGGGTCTACAGAATGTTCAGGGTCTCACTAGATCAGACTCATAGTGATCAGCCTTACAGGCACATGCCACCACGCCCAGTCTCAATTGCTGTCTCAGCACACTCTGGTGGTGGAGCTGGCATGGCAGCCCCAGGGCTTGAACCTGTGCCTTTTTGCAAGCGCTTTAATCCACTGTGCCTTTTAACAAGCGCTTTAATCCACTGAGCTATTTGACTAGCCCTTTGCTACACTTTGATTTAAGGAATTGGTCTATTTCATGTACATTATCAAATTTAGATTTATACAGTTGCTCAGCTTTGTTTTTTTTTTTTTTTATTCATTTGTTCATTTGTTTTTTCATTGCTGGAGATAAAGTCCAAGGCTACATGCATGTGTGCTAGTTCTGTACCAATGAGCTCTACTCTCAGTCTCCTATGTTCTCTTAACCACTAATGTTTATGCCCCTGACATTTATATGTAATCCCTTCTCTAATAAAGTTTAATTTTGCCATTTTATTTCTTATTTTCTGTTTGTTCTTTCCATAGTTTTCTTTTTCTTACTTTTATTTGGGTGAATACTTTTAGGAATTCAGTGTGAATTTCTCTGTATCACATTTAGTATAGCTTTTTTAGTGCTCACTCCCAGTGTCAGAGATAGGAAAGTACTGCACATTTTCTAATACAATTTTCTTAATCATGTGTTTATTAGGTTTTTTTAAATTTTAAAATCTTATTTATTTTTATTTTTTTAAAAATGACAGTTTGTAACCTAAACTTTAATCCCAAAGAGTTTCACAGAACATATTACAAATGACAGTATGAAAAAAAATCTTGCATGATAATGCAAAAATTCCACTCTACAATGCACCCTTAAACTGGCAGGACATTGGTTTTTTGTTTGGTACCTCAGGTTTCCAAGTAAAGATACAAGCATCTACATACTCATACGCAGCATCATAGAAGGAACGTTTGTGACCAGCAGAGGTAGACTGTTGACATTTACCTGATTTTATACCAGCCAGGAAACCTCTGCCCAGGTTAAAGACCAGTTCCATTTTTAAAACCACACTCACCTAGTTTTGTGTGTGGCCTTTATCTGTACCTGGTGACACTTCTGTACACTATTATCTCAGCTATGAAACAGATCTTGTTCAATTTTTGCCAGTTTTGTTTCAGTAATATTAGAGCATCACACTTTAACGAGGCAGAGTTCAGAGGTTTATTTTCAGTCTGTGCAAGACTAAAGTTCAAAGCAAATTTAATTTTGCTTACAGGAACATTGCAAAGTAACAATTCTTGGTATTACATGCCTCATACGATCCATCTCAAACCAGAGAGAATTACACTTTTGTGTCACTGTTCCAAGACACAAAAGGTGAACAGCTAAAACATTTTTAAAATGCATCAAGCTTATGAAGTCTCAAACAAAACTTGGATTTTCTGTTCATACTCTCGTCAGTGAAGTTAATTCCTGTACACCACTTCTCCTGCAAACTGATCTTCTGTTTCCTTTCATTTGATCTAGATCAGCTGTGAGACCTAGAGAAGGATGGGGACGGCTTGTGATTTCTCTCCCCAGACAGTGATATCTCTCTTCTCCTATCTCTGGAAAGAGACCTGCGGCGATGTGGAGGACCCCTCCTACAAAATCATCTCGAACGCGATGAGCCCAAGGAGAAGGGCCATGATTTCGACTTCTGTTTTCACCAGTGGATAGTTCCACTCTGACACAGCAGCCACATAATGTTCTTCCATCTAGCCCTCCGACTGCATCCGCTGCATCTTGGGGATCCTCAAATTCAACAAAAGCAAAGCCAGGAAGGTTTCTAGCAACCCACACACTCCGCAGTGGTCCATAATAGCCAAATGCCCATTCTAGCTCAGTCTTGTTGCCAAGATTCCCTACATAAACTTTATAGTTCAATGGGCAAGAATCATGATACATCCTGAGATCTGGGGTTAGAAAAGCTGAGGTTCAAAACCACACGCGCCCAATGGATCTTTTCCCCTCCAACTCAGCTCCTCTATGCACAGTTACCTGGTGTCCATGAAATGGCCTTTTTTTTTCTATACAGGGTCTCACTACACAACTCACACCTGTAGTGATCCTCTTGTCTCAACCTCCCCAGCACTGGGATTACAGGTGTGCTGCACCACCTTCTCTAGTTTCAGTGGCTGGCACAGCACTCCTTGGGTTCCAGGGCTGGTGTGGCATGTGGTATCAGGAATCGAATTTGGGTGCTTGTACTTGCTAGACAGGCACTTAGACTGCTGAGCTATCTCCCCAGCCCTGAAAAATAATTCATGTGTGAATTATTTTTAAGTAAAGGAGTACTATTATAATTTTATTACCCAATTTATTGGCACTCTAATGAACTCTTTCAAAGAAATGGAATGTACAGTTTATTAAATGTTCTGTAACAAAAAAATTTAAGTTACTTACTTTACAAACTACTATGATGCCTTTTTATTCCAACATGACTACTGTCATCAGAAATTAAAGAGGAGCAAGGATGGCTTAGCTCTGTGGTACAGTTTTTATTTAGTATGCAAAGATCCTGAGTGAAGTCCCTGACACTAGGAGTAGAAGCAAAGAATGAAGCATCTATGAGAACTTTTGGGTGGATATTCTTTCTTCAGTTATCTTACTTTAGGGAAAATTCTAATAAAATTATTTCTAATAGAATTTCCATTAGACACTTTATAACAAATCTCATTCTCATTATTGTTAGTAGAAAATACCACAGAAATGTAACTTTATCTTTCCTTTATGTGGGTATTGGCAGCCCTTTGCTCCATTTTCACTGTGCCTACTTAAGAGAGGCAATTCAACATCTGATTGGGTCTCAGGGATCTGCTGGTGTAGGTTAGTGGATGCAATAACTCCTTCCATTAGAGACAGCCCTTCTACAGCCTGCATTCCTGACTCACGGGAACACTGACATCTCCAGAAATAATTGCTGTGAGTCAAGACTGTACACAAAACAGCAAGCAAGAAGAAAATTTTTTCTGTCTTCAGTATTTCAACTTGTTAAAGTCTATAATGACAAGTCATCCAGAGAAGCTCATAAAGGGAGTTTAAGTTTTATAGCAAAATAGCCACATTGGGTAACTCCTGGGGGGATAATCATATTAACTTAAATTCTTGGCTTCTTTGGTGCACTGGAATTAATGTGGAGAAGAAGGGGACTCACAGCATTCTCTATTCCTAGACCTTCTTCCAGGTACCTAAATATCAGTCTTGTGTGTATATGTGGTCTCTCTCTCTCTCTCTCTCTCTCTCTCTCTCTCTCTCTCTCTCACTTTTCCTTGCAATGCAGCATTCAACCTCTAGAATGTCTGTATCATGTGGGATTAAAAAATCCCCACAAACTGATTCTAACATAAATATTTATAAAATGAAAATATATCTCCTATCATCCTTTTAGGAGCGCTTTCTTGAAACTACTATTTAACAATTCTAAAGTGTATAATGAACACCTCTGATGTTCATTATACACTTTATAACAGTAGTAAGAAACTGTTACGTAGAACTCTACAAAAAAGTTTCCTAAATCTAGACATATGACATAATGGATAGAGTTTACAGTATGTGCAATGGCTTATTTATAATAAATAACAAGGAAATATTTATCATATTTTAGGGAAGGGTCTATAGGGTGTTCAGGATTTCACTACCAGAGCAGACACATACTGATCTTGTTTACAGCCTTCCAAGAGCTAGGATTACAGGCATGCACCACCACACCCAGTCTCAATTGCCATCTCAGTGCACCCCAGGGACAGGCCTGGGGATCAGACCCCTGGCCCCTGCGCCTACTTATAAGTGCTGTAATCTGCTGAGCTATTTGGCTGGCCCAAAACATAACTAGACTTTTTTTTTTTCAGTACCAGGGACCAAACTCAGGGCCCTGTGCTTTCCAGGCAGGGACTTAAACTGCTGAGCTATTTCCCCAACCCAATATCTGTTGAGAGAATGAAAGTGGATATACTCTGATTACTAAACTTATTTATCTATTTTTTATTTATTATGTTTTTGGTACAGGGTCTCACTATGCAGCTCAGACTCATAGTGATCCTCCTGTTTTCAGCCTCCATAGTGCTGGGATTATGGGCCTGTGCTATCATACCTGATCTCTGTGGCCAGCTCAGCACGCCTGGGGGCCAGGCCAGTGCAGCTCTGCATTTGCCTAAGCAGGCACTTAGTTGGCTGAGCTATCTCTCCAGCCCACACATTTTTTTAAACGTGTAGTTTTACCCAATGTGACAGTGTGGTTTGAAGCTTTATGCTTGAATTTATCATGGTGTTGTTCTTTGTCATCTTTGTTTGATGATGGTATGGCAGGAATGACTGTCTTAGTACAGATACTCCTATATAAGTTATTAGCAACTAGATTTCTGAAGTTAGACTTTTAATTCTTTTTTTAATGTATTTGTTACAGGATCTCACTGTGCAGCTTGGACTCATAGTGATCCTCTTGTTTTCAGCCTTTCCAGCACTGGGATTACAAGGTATGAGCCACCACACCTGGTCTTGTTGATTGGCTTAGCACGCCCAGGTCTGGGCTGGTGCGGCATGTGGTGCCAGGGATTGAATCCTGGTCCCTGTGCTTACGTAAGCAGGGGCTTAGTTCACTGAGCTATCTCACTGGCCCTAAATTCATCTTTTGACATTCTTTTTAAAATGTATTTAGTACAGGGTCTACAAGGTCTCACTACACAGATCAGATGTAGTGATCCTCCTGTTTTTCAGCTTCCCAAGCACTGGGACTACAGGTGCATGCCACCACACACATTCTTAATCAGTCTCATTGCAGCCTAGGGGCAGGACTGGCATGGCATGCTGGGGATGGAACCCAGTCCTTGCATCTGCTTATCCACAGACTTTAATCCACGGAGCTATCTGACCAGCCCAATTCATCTTTTGAGAAGTCTTACTTTATATAAGAAAAGCCCCAAAAGGATCATTTAATTTGAGAATGCAAATACCTACTCCTTGAGAGTAAAGATGTCGTATATCTACATCAAGTTGCACACATGAAGGTACTAGGCAGGGCATAAAGTGATGTTGTATGTCAAGGACATTTGCTCTAAATAAGGTACTGATAGGAATGTTAGTGTGCCACAACAGATGTTTTTTTAATCTCAAACAACCTAGGTTCAAGGACATAAAGATTTTATTTTGTGAGGCAAACCATATCTTAGAGGTTGGGTGGTCTCTCCAAGTAGAAAGTAATCTTGTTGCCACTAATCATCCTGGGATTCAAAATGACCAGGGGAAGCAAATATCTGTTATTCTGTCTGGAGAATGAATATGGTATCTGTGAAAAGCTGAGAGTGTGTAGTATCTTGGATAGTATCTGCTGGGAACAAAGCAAGAACTTAGAGCTTATGTTTAGGCTTGTGGTAATTTGAATTAGCTGTGAGTTTTTGTATCTTATCTTGCTTATTCCCAACCACTTAATAAAATTTTATTAATTCCACTGCCTTTGTTGCCCATGCTTAAAGGGGTTAAAGAGAAGTAGGATGGCAGCTATGTCGGGGTAGGGAAGAGGCAGTCACAGCATAGCAGGAGATAACAGCTTTCTCTGAGCTGCAGTAGTCAGAGTGGGACTGGGGACTGGTGGGCTAAAGTGATTTCTTACCAATGTGGTAGATGTATGAAATAGAAATATATATTGCCACATTTTTGTCAGTGTTGTAGAACAATCTCAAAGGAAGGATAGATCCTCCAGTAACTTTTGGGTGGAGTTGTAAGTCCTTTGTGATTTTCACTTTGCATATAAACTTTTAATAGCATGGCTTGTATGAATCTAGGGGAACAATGTCTACATGAATACCTGTTTTATTTAATTTTAACAAAATTTTACAATTTTGAAACTGAACCCTGATTCTGTCAGGAAGACAGACTGGAGCTTCAATCTGTTCTTCCCAGTCTTTCATTTCCCTGACCTTTTGCCAGAGTTCTTGGTTTGAGCAACTTCTGTCATCTGATAACACTGAGATTTTTGGAGTTGCTTGCCTTTCTGTGCATCTTGATTCTTTTATGCCTGCTGCTTCACCACATCCAAGCCACATGGAATATAGAACTTTTAGATGGTCTTGCTGTGCTTGCCCTCAGAGCCTAACCTGTATGGTGTTCCATATGATAGCCTATGTCTTTTAAGCCATGTCAGGAAGAGACAATCATTCCCTGTGTCCTTGGTTTCCTCCTAGAGAAAGATTCTCAGTCCTTCTTTCCTCAATTGATTTATGTTTCAGAATCTAAAACATGACAAATTAGTATTTCCTATTCAGCCTCCCCATTTTGTTTTTTGGGCATATCTTGGGCCCTGGACAGGGAGCCCAGAGCAGGCTATCTTTTAATGTGGGAATTGAATGAGGTAAACAGGGAGAAAAATGTGCTAGTAACTGAAAAAAGTATTAGCTATAAGATAATAGATGTCTGAACTTTTTGTTTAGTTAAAATTTAATGGGATTTGGGAACTCCTGAGTAACACATTTTCCTTATGATGCCAGTTGAGAATAAATTTGTGTAAATGGATTTGAAATCTGAACACAATCCAGTAAGTTGGAATAAAAACATTGAACTTACATGTACTTCTGAAACTTATTAGCTATATGACTTAAAGAAAAGGAGACCATTGCCCTAGAATGAGAATCAGCAAACTTTTTCTCTGGAGGACTAAATAAAAAATATTCTAGGATTGCTGGCTATAGATTTCTGTCATCACTATTTAACTCTGTTGCTATAGCAAGAAACAGGCCAGAGATAATAGCTAAACAAACTTAAATGATTGTTTTTCAATAAAACTTATAGCCAGTGAATTTTAAATTCCATATTATTTTGTGTCACAAACATTATGCTTGATTTTTTGTGTAACCATTAAAAATTTTTGTTAAAGCCATTGTACTCTGATAGGGCATACAAAAGTAAGGGAAAGCTGGATTGGACCTGTGGCTATAGATTGCTGACTCCTGTTTTGCACTCTTGAGAATCTACCTGTACATGGCAGCTTTCCCACCTATAAATGGGAAACACACCTTGGAAGATTATCAGAGCAGAGGCTACATTTTCAACCTTATTTTCTAGAATTAAAGCACTACTGTGATGTATGCTATCTGAGAAGCATTAATTGCCTCTATTTTGGCTATACTGATGAAATGAAAGTAACAGTAGCTAGCATCAATGATCTTAGCATTCTTTTTTGTTTTTAAACTACAGCTCACTGCCACACAAGACAAATAACTAGTGGTTCTTTTTCTCTTATTCTGCTGGGATCCATCACTTGTGATATCATCATCAAATGATTTCAAAAAAGTGATATCAGAAAATATAATGCTGGTGAACTTTATTTGTGACAATTAAGAAAATTAAGTCTTCAGGCCATGTTTCGTGTAACTTTTCATCCAGGAATAGAAGGGTTGGGTATTACTGGAACTGACTAAGGGTCATTTTTGTTAAACAAACAACAACAAAAAAGTGAGTCTTGATGGAAATGACAGGCAAATAGAATCAGTTCATAGCACAGGTTTAAACTCTTGAAAGCGCCATGGAATATGTGGCTGTGGAAATGATTCTTTGGGAAGCTGGGAATAAGGTCTACTTTTATTCTGTTTTACCATAAAATCAAATTTCATGAGATCTAGGGAAACTGTGGCCAGCCCTGCCTTTTGCTGTGAACTCTGTCCAAGTGTACTTGTTTTTTAAAAAAGGTTATTTCCCACTTGACCTTGATTCTCTGCTATTAGCAAAACACTCTCCTACATCTGGGAAATCTCAAAAAAAATTTATTGTAAAGTCAGAGCGAAATTATAATAATTATTTATTATATTTAGGCTTTGTATCCTGTAGCTTCTTTTCTTTTTCCATCTACGTATGTGTGTGTTTATGTGTATGTGTGTTCCAGCACTCTAGAGACTGAACCTAAGGTCCCACAACTGCTAGGTACATAATGTAGCTTAGTGAAGCTACATCACCATACCTGATTCTTAAAATTATTACAATCAGACTTTCAAAATCACACATACTTGTTTTCTAAGTCTTTTAGGAAATATTTTCTAGTATCTTTTGGAATAGTTTTGTCTTTACTTTCTATACTTAGTAATTGTCAAATAAATATTTTTATGCAAGCTTGCAGAATTCATTGACTTTTCTCTATTTCCTTAAAGCAAAGCTGAAGCATGTGATTCGATTTTGTGATAAGCACAAAGGACTGAGAGGGGTCATTAAAACTTGATTAGGTTCTCTCTTTTCCAGAAATATGTTTAAATAAAACCGTTATTCTATAGTTTTTTTGCTTTTGCTGAACTGAATCTTAGAACATATCATTCACATTCCTGAGATGCCACCACCAGTAACTTGATTTTCTGCTAAGCTTTGAAGTTTATTGCCATGATTTCAGCTTCCAATGAAAGTATTTAGGAATATACACATGCACTAATGAAATAATAATCAAACCTGACATTCACTTAGAGTGATTAGGCAAATCGCATATTAAATGTAACTTCCAGAAAAAGTTAGTAAAGCAAATATAGAATTAAAACTGTATATTTCTATGAATGTCTTTAGAATATGAAGAAATAGTTTGAGTTACTTGTATTCCCTAGATTTCTGGTTTTTAAATCACAGATTATAAATATATTATCTGGCTATACCTGCTAAATTTTGAATTGAGTCATGTGCTTATTCATTGCCTTGTGATCATCATACTAAATACTTCAAAGGTCAGTGGACTGCTTCAATACCCAACTTGCTCCTAAGTGAGTGAACTTTAAGCATGTACTGTAATCCAATTTTTAGTTTGTCTGAACAAGGTGTCTAGTACAAAGCAAAGCTTACTAATTAATTCCATAGAGGGGTGATAGAAAATGGAAACGAACTTTTAGTGGTGTTAAGTAGCATAAAGGTTCATCTGGGAACCTTGCCACTTAGAAGTAGCTCAAAGACCACGACTCCCTGCCTCCCGTGTAAGCCCTGGATATCTGAAGTATTGTTGTCACTACAGAATCACTATTGGGCTAAGGCAGGAGGATTGCTATGTTTGAAGTCAGCCTGGGCTACAAAGTGAGTTCAGGGCCCCCTGAACTGCATAGTGAGACCCTGTCTCAAAGGAAAAGACAATAACAACCAAAATAAAACAAAAAAGCAAACACATACACACACAATTAAATATTAGTCTATTGGGGCTGGGGAGATAGCTCAGTGGTCTAAGCACCTGCCTGGCAAGTGCAAAGAAAGACTCAGGTTTTATCCCCAGTATCACACGCTGTGCAGGCCCTCGAACAACAGGTGCATCCGGCTGACCACCAAAACCAGGTGTGATGGTGCACACCTGTAAACCTGGTGCTGGAGAGGCTGAGGTGGGGATAGTGAGACCCAGTGCCACATAATAAGTAAATAATAAAATATTTTTGAAAAGATTATTCTATTGACCTTTGAACCAAATCTTCAAATGTAGGCCTGAATCAAGACGACTCTTGTAAATATAGTTTGACAGAGTAATATGATCCTTTATGTTTTCTTCTTTGGTGGTTGGCCCATGGATGTTTTGAGGTGACAAGCCCACTTAATTATTAATTGCCTGTTTATCTCCATTGTCAACCTGTTTTTACAGTTTAGAGTAACCAGGATATGCCAGGAAATTTGATCTAGAAGCTAACACCTGTCTGCAGGATGTGATGAGATTTTTCCCATTCTCCCTATCTTCCCTCTACGTCATCCCCAGTATTGCTTGATACTAAGATAACCTTTGGTAAAATAAAAATTTGCGAGGTTGGTTGGCATAATAGTGTACTGAGATTGTGGAGATTATAGTCTGTTTTGGGAAAGGCTCACACTTAACAAAGGGGAAATTTTAAAGCTTTTCCTGAGAAGTACTCAGTGAAGAAATATCAGCACCCCTCCCTGCACTGCAGTGTCGGGAGCAATGAGCAGAACCCCTGGCTGGAACTGAGACATCCAGCTGGGGCTAGTGAAGATCAGGAAGCTTAACCAAGGAGATAATGGGGTTTAGAGAAGTGAGATGGACTAGAAATAAAGGCTTTGGAAAAGGGATTCTTCGAAAACTAAAGGAGAGTCAAGGAAAAGGTAAAAAAGCGCTTTGAGCTCTCTTCTGGAGGAGGTAAGTGTTCATGCTCAGTGAGTTGTAAATTAGTCTCTTTTTTGTGTTTAAGATAGGGTGTATAAGGTCTTACCACACCCATCAGACTCCTAGCAATCCTCCTGTTTTCAGCCTCCCAAGCCCTGGGATCACAGGTGTGTGCCACGCCCAGTCTCAATCATTTCAGCATGCCCCGGGGGCCCATCCCCTGCTCTGCCTAAGGAGCTCACTTTAATCTGCTGAGCTGTCGGGCCAACCAGTCTCACTTTTCAATATTGAAGGACAACTGCGCATGCATGCGTGCAGCCATTGCACATGAAAGTGAGGTTATGTACAAATCTAAGAAGACTGCAGTTTTTTTTAAAAACAGAATGTAGTAGAAGGTCACATTTGGATTTATTTTGTTCATTTTCTAGTAAACCTCAAGAGTCACAAAGTTATCATGTGTGAATCTAAATCTCCAACTATTTCTTATGTTTTTTTAAGTTCAAGTATGGGGAAAACCCTGTCTGGTAGGGAGTCCAGATCCAGAGTCAGATTTTGCATAGCTAAGTAGGATAAATAACTCAGCCAGCTTGTAAGGAGCAATCCTCACTCCAAGGATGGTTCAGCAGTGTAGGAACAGCAGCGTGAGATCTCTGCCTGTAGTCCTTGAACCTGTTTTAAACTGTAGCTTCCTGCACACCTATCACATGTATTTGTTAAACTACATTTCCTGGGCCCTAAAAAAAGAGGTCAGGTATATATATTCTTACTAATCACTCTTTTTTAGAAATTCAATATTGATTGGTAGTTTGAAAAATATAGAGCTATGAAGGTGATTAGTAGACAAAACTTTTATCAAAATTTTCAGCAAGAAGGATATTCACACATTCAGAAATACTAATCACATTTGCTCAGCAGGCCTGAGAACTTCCACAAAAGCAGTGCTGCTCAGGGGTGGTCTGTGCTTCCACAGTTTTCCTCTTCAATCTCCCTACTCCTTTAATCAGCCTGATACTTCAGGAGACTCTCTTTTGTCTCTGAACTTCGTAATGAAAGTTGTGATTCCCATGTTCTTTGAGTTTCTAACATTTTTTAAAATTTATTACTGTGAGCCGGGCGTGGTGGCGCATGCCTGTAATCCCAGCACTCAGGAGGCTGAGGCAGGAGGATTGTGAGTTCAAGACCAGCCTGAGCTACAAAGTGAGCTTAAGGCCAGCCTGAACTGCATAATGAGACCCTGTCTCAAAAAAGACAAAATAAATAAATAAATAAAATTTATTACTGTGCCTGGATGACAGAATAGTTCTGATAAGTGTTTATATAATGGGTTGGATTAAATTGAAAAACCACAGTACAGTCACAAGTGCAGTAGAGCGGTCTTCCTGAGCAAAATTTTAGCACAACACCAAGACCAAAGTCTTCCCAACTGCTAGTGCCTAGTTGTTCCCTTTGGCAGGGAAACAGCTCATTTGAGAGACAGGTGGAAGAGAAATATGACATAATTTATTCTAGCCCATGAATCATAAGATAGATTTCTTTTTCTCATTCTCTGGTTTTCTTGCCATTATTTTTGCTGCTCACAGCTCCAGGGTATGATCATAACAGAAGAGTATATTTTGCTTTGGTCTTAGTCTTAGTCCTAAGGGAAAAATCAGTGCTGTGTATTTTCCCAGAGAGATGCTGTCCCAGGACAGTTTTCCCAAAGGACCGTTGCTCTGATTCATACATTCTTTTCCTTTTGTTAAACTTTTAATTTTACCTCATTTCTACCCTTACTAATGTTGTAAAATGTGTGCCATAAAGAAATAAACTCCAGGGGACATCAAAGGAGAGGCCTTCTGGCCATTCACTTCATTGGCAAAGATTCAACTCTTCAGTCCTGTGTGAACATTTCTGAGGTTGAAGTTGGCCCTCTGAGACAGCTTTCTCTTCACAGCACACTGTGCACCAACACAAGATTGGTGCCACCCCTCCCCTCAGTGTGACATATCTTTGCTAAGACGGTAACGCTATGTTCTGCCACTATCTAGTTTCATGTTCCTCTCTCTCCCTGTCTGCTCCTAGGCAGGAATGTTTAAAAACAAGATTCTACAGTTGTGTGGTTATATGACTACTTCTGTTTAAGCGGGAAACATTCAGTGTTGGCTGCTGAATGCTTCCCTTTCTTTCATTTCCTTCTAATGTGAACATCATAGGAAACAGTCAAACCCATGGACTTAAACTTGAGAGACTATTTGTGTGTGAGCACCATGCGGTAACCAACTGATCTGGAGCTCCTTGAAAGACAACTTGTGTTCTAGACAAAACCTTAATGACTCAATATTTTTTATTGTTTTCTTACTGTAATCTTCACAAATTCTCACCTGAGACCAAAGGAATAATTCTGGTAGAGAATTCTGGGGCTCCCTTTAAACACTGTGGAGTATCCTTGACCTCTTGGGAAAGAAGGTAACCCCGCTCAGCCTCCAGCTGCTGAATCTTCCTCTCCTTTTCTTCCAACGCTTCTTCTAGCTGAAGGATCTTCTCACTATGTAGGGAGAGCTGTGTTGACAGCTCCATAATCAAGCTCATTTTCTTGTCATCTTCTTCCACTGGTAGAAGACCTTCATAGCACTCTTCTAAAAACCCAGATGCTGAAGCAAATAAGAAAAGGAAAATCTGAGCAGTTTTAATTGGAGTTCCCAGAACTTAAAGAGAGGGAAGATAAAAAAGGTTCATTTCTCACGTTCTAAAAGGAAAGCAGAGTGTTATGTCATCTCGTTAATATACTGAGAAGGAAAAGACCCAAGGAAGAAAAAGATTCTGATGTTTGTGAAAGAACTTGAAAGCCTCTAGAGAGTGAGGAGCAGCCTTCGCCAAATCTTTTTCTTTCTTTCTTTTTTTTTTTTTTTTTTTAATATTTTTTACTTATTTAACTGTCAATTAGCTATGGGAATGAGCTGACCTTGAAAATTAGCCTACAACAGTCATCTGAGCTTTGTGTTATCCTTTTCCCTCAGAACCTTTCACAAGAGTAAAACCTTTCTCATCAAATAAAAAAAAAATGCTTTCAATTAATTTTTTTATTTAATTGAGAAAATAGCTTATCATTGCCTCTTCTGGGGAAAATGATAGAAAAAACAAGTTTCTCAACCCAAGTCAGCTTCAGAGTTGGAAGGGGCACAACTTGATGTCATCCAGGAAACTTCTGTATCTCAACATCATCTCTCATAGAGATCTGTTTTTTTTTTTTTTGGTCTGAAGACATTTCAGCCTTTTAAAATATATTGCAAATTTCTCCTGGACATGAAGCTTATTCATTGTCAATTTTTGTCACCTAATCCCTTAGACAATGATAAAGATCAGAGTAAGAATGGGAGAAGGGAGGGAGAAAAGCTAACAAAGACATTAGTGACTATAGCAGGGACTCCTCGAAAACAAATCTCAGAAGCTTACCCAACAATGTAGTTCCATGACATAAACCTTATATTACTAGACCTTACCAGCAGTGCCCTTCTTCCTCATTCATATCTTATAAATTTCACCAAACTATGAAAGAAATACTTAAGTATAAATAGAAGAGGAAGTCAAGGGCTTGGCTATCATTTTAAGAATAATGGAACCAGGACCAGGAGATGGCTCAGTGGAATAAGCACTTCCCTGGCAAGCACAGGGCCTGAGCTCAATCCCTGGTTCTGAAAAAAAAAAAAAAAAAAAAAGAATAATGGAACCAATAGCATATCAGTGAACCTAGAACATGGCCTAGATATGCGACTGCTATAACTGAAAGTCCAGTATTTATTCAATCTCCAGTGAAAATAATACTTATAGCTGCACCTGCTACTGTTGTGCACCACACATCTAAAGATTAGGCAGCAGTTATGGCTGCAGGCCAGGCATCACTTATTTCTCAGCAAGTAAGGCTGACAGGCTCCACCATTTCTCAAGGGATCACAGGTCATCACCTTGCCCAATGTACAGGGTCTTTTTGGCTTCATAAATGTATTAAGAAGGTGTCTAGTCTAAAAAGAAACATGCTATAAATTGTTAATTTGGAAGAGTAAGTTTTTGAAAAGCTAAAATTTTTCATTAAAATTTCTATGATTTATGTATTAAATGATACTATTTTGAAACATTGTATTGAACAAAAATGAAATACATTTCATAAATGTATTAAAGGTGGTCCACATCTGTAATCCCAGCTCTTGGGCAGAAGATCATCACTGAGGATAGCCTAGACTGCACAGTGAGTTCATAGCCATCCAGAACCACAGAGCAAGACCCCGTGTCAAACAAACAAATAAATAGATAGTATTAAAAGGAGCAGTTAGGCCATTTTCTGCTGTTAGACATTCTTATTAACAATTACTAAGTTTTAAGCATCTATATGGCATCTTTTGTTCTGATTATTTGAAATTCTAATGTCAATATTTAAAGGATAGTGGCTTTTGAGGTAGGAGTTGGGGCACAGCGAAGTGGCTGGGAGAGTGGGCCTGGCCTGTCCATCACAGAGGTCCAGGGCATATGCACAGGACAGCTTCTGAGCCCTGCACCTGGTCCCAAGAAGAGAGCGCTGTTAATTCTTCTGGCACAAGATCAAACAGGTTTTTGACAGGATGGCCTAGATCTGACATCTGAATGGGAGACATAAAAGGTGGCAGCCCCTGGTGAACCATTTAGCCAGTGCATGCTACGGAGTATATATATTTTTTCCTACCTTGGAAGGGCTCGATTCACCCCACAGAGCACACTCTTACTTTTTCTTACCTTTAAAACCTCTACCAAACATAAAACTTGGCTACTTCATTTTCTGTCTAATTCTTTGTTCAGGACAACAAGCCTAGAAAAACCCCTGGAAAGAGTATACTGCCTCAAAATCCAGATAACAGTTTGAATGGATAAGATGAAAGAGCCATAAAAACAAATCAAATTTCCAAGGAGCATTCTGCCATTGGCATGTGCTTTCCAGCCCAGGAGAAGGAGCGAGAGGGCTGGCGGCTCCTCTGCAGATAGCTGGGGCCTGATCTCCTTTCTCTTCCTGTGGAAAGAGCTCTACTGTCAAGTATGGTAACCATGAGTATGTAGCCCGTAAGCAGTTGAAGGTGCCTTGTCTGAAAAGAAACATACTGTAAATTGTTAACTTGGAAGAGTGAGTTTTCAAAAAGGTAAAATTTTTCATTAAAATTTTCTATGATTTATGTATTAAAGATACTGTTTAGAAACATTGTATTAAAGAACATGTATTGTTGAGATTTTTTTCATTCACATGCTTACTTTAAAAAAAAAAAAAAAAACAGCTACTAGGAAATGTAACATGTGGCTTGCATTTGTAGCACTCATCAGCTTTCCATTGACCAGTTCTGGGTGGTATTTCTATTTAGATGAGTGTGCTCCGCCACTTAGTTAGACATGTTACATGTAGATGCACAGATCTAGTTGATTGGCACAAATGAGAACACTGATTTTCGATGAGAGGCCAATTTTCTGTGATCCGAAAAGGGTACAGAAAATGAAAGCATGGGCATCTGTGTTTGAGAGAATAGTTTCATATGGGCTGCACTATTCTTTTGTGGCTGCACTATTTTTTTGTGTCTATGTGTAATTTAGGGAAGGGTCTACAGGGTGTTCAGGGTCTCACAGATTGGACTCTTAGTGATCTGCCTGTTTACAGCCTTCCAAGAGCTGGGATGACAGGTGCATGCCACCATTCCCTCAATTGCTCTCTCAGTGCGCCCCCACCCCTGGGGGGTGGGGCTGGCATGGCAGGCCCAGGGATCAAACCCAGCCCCTGGAATTGATTGTTGGCACTTTAATCTGCTGAGCTACTTGGTCAGCCCTTTTGGACTAAGTGTCAACATGAGTGGCAATAAAAAAATGAAAAGTGCCACATGTGGGATTGCGAAGAAGCTAGAGGGGAGAACAGTGGACAGGAGGGGAAGGCTGGGCCTCGGGATGCAGCAGGGCCTCAGGAGCTCCTCTTGAATGAATGTGCCTGCCTGACAGCTTCTTCTTTCATAGGTCTCTCCTTCAGTCTTTCTTTCCTCAGCCTCTCTTCTCACTTAACAAGAATTTTCCTTCTACAGACATACACAGTGAAAAAAAGTTTCGTTCCATAGTCTTTGATCATCTCTCTCTCTCTCTCTCTCTCTCTCTCTCTCTCTGTGTCTTTCTCTTTCAGTAAGGCTTTTACTTTTTTCTACTAAATAAGGTTTTTAAAAAATGCAGCAGAAAGGCCTTACATAGGCACTTACAGACACATCACACCTATATTTTCTGTCTCAAAAGTAGAAGCAGAAGGAGAAAATAAATGGGGTGAAATAGCCTGCTTGGAATACTAGAAACAAAACAAAGAAAAACACTGCATTGCTTGAGATCTTTGGCTCCAGGAACCTGTTTCCAGGAAGATGATCCTAGACCCCTTGCATGCCAAGTTTCCAGGAGGATTTGCACTGCTCAAATGCCACTCAAATGCCACTGCTATCTGACAGGGGGGAGAACTCAGGTGGTGATAGAAGTGCTGAGGAAGGACTGCAAGTACAGAGGAAGCTTTTCTCGCTTACCAGCTGCTCCCTTCTTGCTGTGTAGCCTGCTTTCTAACAGGCCTAGAACTGGTACTGACCCATGGCCTCAGGGGTGAAGACTCCTGGCCTAGAACATAGACTTCTATTGGTACTGGATTTGGAGGCAGGAAATCCCACATCAGACTGTCAGAGTGGCTGGGTTCTGGTGCAGATTTATAAATGGACTCACCTTCTCTCTGTGTCTTCACAAAGTGAGGGAATGGGGACTGAGAGCTCTCTGATGTCTCTTCATTTAGGTCTCTAATTTCATAAGCCCCCATCCATGACCTCATCTAGGCCTAATATTAATTATGGCACCTTGCATAAGCCTACATCTCTGCAGGCCATAACACCAGGGGTCAAGGCCTCAGCCAATCCAGTCCATAGCATGGGGAGAAGACAATTGAAAAGGACCAGAGAAGGAAAATGCACCTGAAAGAGGACAGCTGGCATGAGATCTGTGATTCCCACTGCACTGTTCTCCTGCATCCTATATGAGAACACTGATGAGGCAAGCTCAGGAGTATGCACACTGAAGAGGAAATCTCTCTCACAAGACTATCTTACATGGAGTGATCTTTTAACATATATGATACAGTTTTATTTGTAAACACATGGCATATAATAAAAGAATTCTGAACCCTTCCAACAACATGGCACCCTGACTGTCTCCCATCCTATGCATATTTTCAAATAGTTCCATTGAGTCTTCTTGACTCTACCACTAGCAATCATTCTGATCTTTCTTCATCAAGCCTCCCTGCTGTGTAATGGGCAAGGTTTGTGCCTCTCACATCCTTCTGTGTACCACATCTCAAATATCTGTAGTCTTTCCTAGATAGCTAGGGGCAGACAGATAATCTCGCCAGAGCAGTGCCTGCCAGGTCACAGAGGTTCTGTAAATCCATGATTGATCCCACACCGGAGACTCCAGGAGACCCAGAGACACCCACAGGAAGCACCCTTCAGGCTTTGAGAGATGGGAAAACCTAAGCAGCCCCAGTCACACATGAACTGACCATTTTTCCAGAGGCTTGTAAGCACATACCTTTTTCTGAATATTTTCTCCTTTCTACCTGTACTTAAAATAGATGTCAGGAACCTAGGATTGTAGCTCAGGGGGAAAGTATTATTCTGGCACCCATAAGCTCCACAGTGGGTGAGAATGAGGCATAGGGTCATAGCAGGGAGAAGACGAGGAACACAAGTTGAAATTGGGCACTGTTAGAAAAAGGTAGAAAGTAGGGAAACTTACTTTTGCAGCTGGGCCAGGCTGGGTGGCAGCCATGAAAGACCAAAAATCCAGAATAAATGGTGACATTTGCTGTTGGCCACTTCCAGGTCTCAGTTCTTTATAACCTCAAACCTTTATGCTCTTACCAAAGAGCCACATAAATATTTGATAAAAAATAACTAATAATTATTAAATAACTTATAGAAGAAGGATTTAGAGTTTAAGGAGTCACTCAAAATCTGAAAATGGGAATGTATTTGGGGGATAATCTAGTCTTGCATGCCACTCAGTAGAGGAACTCTTTCATTAACACTTCTGTGATGATTTTCTAATAAAGTAGCTTGCTTTCAGGCACATGAAGCCAAATCGTGATCAGTGGGTAAATCTGCTTTCATCTGCATGCAAGAGATTGAACTCAGGATCATGGGTACTCTAGGCAAACACTGTACCACGAATCTAGATCAGTAGCCCCAAGCATACATTTTGCCCCTGAATGTGCAAAGCGCCATAGAGATAGATTGCAGGTGAAAAGCTATGATGCATGCACAGGGAGACGTCTTGGATGCACCTGCTGTGAATCACAGAAATTGCACGGGGTGTCCTGTTAGCTCAGTAGATCTAGAACACGTAAGAACATTGCTTCAGCGACCCAGGGAGTTGAGTTTTCTATAAACAGTGCCAGGGAATTGAATGCTAGGCCATCAACATCTGAAAACTTTTTTTCAGATTTTCTAAATATTTTTCTCACTGCAAAATTTTCTTTATTTATTTCTTTGATACAGTGTCTCACCGCACAGCTCAGACTCACAGTAATCCATCTACCTCCGCCTCCCCACCTGGTATCTCGGCCTGCTTGGTGCCTGGGCAGAACAGGCACAGTATCCAGTATGGGGGATCGAATCCAGGTCACGGTGCTTGCCAGGTAGGTGCTTAGACTGGCAAGCTATTTCCCCAACACTCTAAGTACTTTTCTTTTTCTGAAAGAGGTTGCTCCCCTGTAGATCTCTGTATTACTGCCACCCAAAAGCATTCATTGAACAGAGAAATAGCTGTAACATGGGAGGCACACTGCTCGAGTCAGATGTTGGAGAGTGAGTATTCCACCCCAGTTGTCTTTTCGTGCATTCATTTGTCCTAGTAATTAATGAGTGGAGACTTTGCACACAGAGCAAACAAGATGTGATGTTGGCCTCTACAGTCACAACTTCACTGAGGGGCTGGGAAAGGCAGGATATTTATGATTAGCTTAGACAAACACCTGCACTGGGTACTCACTTGTGAAAGTTTACTTTTCTCTCTGCCTTTCAAGCAATGACCAAGCCTGCCAAGTATTTACTCTACAAGACTTTTCCTGGTGAGGTGATTACATGCCCCACGCTACCACAGCCACCCAGGGACTACTGTTTGGCCTAAAAGACTATCAGCTTCCTCTTCTGCACAAATGCTCCAGCATTTCATGTTGGTTTTTAAAGCTCCACTCCCCTGACTCACTTAACGTTGGTTTTAAAAGCTGTGCATATTTGTCAACACCTACCAAAAGATCTAGTTTCATCTGTTGTCATACTTGGGTTTGTAATCTGACACACCAGTAGGGTGAAGGCCTATAATTCTATCAGTTGTGAGGCTGAGCAGGAGGATTGCCAGCGGTTTGAGGCCAACCTGGGTTACATGTAGTTTATCTCTTGAAACTCAGATTAGCACTATGTCTTAAAGTTTTTTGCTTTAAGACAATTTTGTTTGTATAAGAAGGCAAGTCTTGGCAAGAGATGATGATAATGCTGATTAAGAGACTGAGGCCAGATGATCACAAGTTCAAGACTAGCCTGGGCACCTTAATGAGACCCTGTCCAAAGTAAAAATTTTACTGTGTTTGCTTACCTATGTTCACTACTGTTGTGATTACATAAAAGTACATGTGACATCTTTCATTTTTTTCTTTTTCCTTTGTTTTTGCAGTTGATCTTTTAGGCCTCTTCCAAATGTATGGTGCAAATTCTTTAATCTTGATGAATGGTTCCTCAAAGCTGGTGCCTGGCAATTTTTGCCAATATAGAGAATGCAAGGCCTCATCCTTAAAATTCCAAATGAATCTAGAAGAATGACATGAAATTTCCCTGGAGAAGAAGGAGAAGCAGAAGGAGGAGGAGGAAGAGGAGGAGAAGAAGGAGAATAAGGAAGAGGAGGAGGAGAAGGAGAATAAGGAAGAGGAGGAGGAGGAGAATAAGGAGGAGGAGGAATAACAAGAACAAGAACAAGAAGAACAAGAAGAAGTTTCTCAGTTTGAGGAAAAACAAGCCCCACTAGGAGAACAGATTTGACTGGTAAATAAATTTGGTAACTGAAAAAGAAATGGGGGTAGCACTGTGTGCCACAGCTTTCAGTAATGAAATATTATACACTGTGTAGTTTATAAAGAAGCAAAAATCATTTGTACAGGTATTGAGGCCAAGAAGTCCAAGATGAAGGTGGCAGCAGGGCCAGTGTGTGGTGAAGTCTCATTGTTCCAGTCTGGCACTTTCTAGTGGTTCCCAGAAGGTGAGAGCCTATTGGCTCCTCAAGCCTCTCTTCTAAGGGCAGTGATCCAGAGCCCTGGTGGCTTCCCATTCCAAAGGCTCCATCTTTTCTTTGAGACAGGGTCTTGCTGTGTAGTTCAGCCTGATCTGGAACTAACTACATAGCCCAGCTTGCCTTTGAACTCAGGGTGATCCTTCTGCCTCGGGCTCTGAAATGCTGGGGTTACAGACAAGTGCCACCAGAACCACCTTCCATTTTTTCATAGTGACATGTTGGGAACCAGATCTCAGCAGGTGAATTTTAGGGAACACCAGATTTCAGACTCTAGAATCAGAATGGAGATTTAGTGGATATGGGTACTTTGAGGGTTTGGTTATTAGCCAGCTATCATGAAGGATAAAACACCTGTTTTTAACTGCTGGTGTCACTGATATGACAGTTTGGTGTTCTCACAAAGACTGTAGAGCTGAAGAGATCAAGGAACTGCAGATTCTCATCTTTCCTCTTTTGCACACTCTGAGCTATATATTTGCCATTTATTTAAATGCTAATTCCCAGCATGCAGAGGTGAGATATCATAATAGCTTCATACCTGTTCAACTTGCTTCTGCTATGTTGGTCATGTTTCAACTCTACACAGACACAGCCCATTAAAATATAATTTAGGTCTTGACACATTTGGCTAAAAATCTTTAAATACTCTTTATCTCAGTATGCTAAAATTCCAACGATCTATAATACCCTTAAGGAGCCGAGGTGCTCTGGGTACCACTTACCTTGTGGATACATCTCTTGGTCTTCCTCTCTAGTGTAAACACGCCATTTAGTGTACTATGTTTCCACCATTCTCATTGCTACATCTAACAGGCAGGGCAAGTTTCTTCTTTAGAGGTTTTGCATTTGCTGTTTCTTTGCTAGGCAGTTATCACCTTCACACATTGAAGATTTGCCTGGCTTTAGATCAATAATGTCCTCAAGGTTCTCATGGGCTCATAGGCAGGGCTTTCAGAAGGAGAGTGAATCACAGAAGGTAATAGAGCCAATGAGTTTTTAGGTGGTGGGGTCTGGAAGGAAATAGTGAGTCACTGTGCATAACAGGAGGTTAGATCACTACTTTGTGGCCACCATGACAGGGACAGCTTTGCTCAGCTGAGCTCTTTCACCATGCTGCTGTCATGCAAGGACTGAAACCTCTGAAATGTCAACCAAAATGAACCTCTCTTCATTTAAATTGCACTTTCAGGTAATTTGTCCCACAGACAAGGAAAGCAGCTAAGACGTTATCCTACCTACAGTTTCCACACGAGTCCCCTTGCTGAATGTCAGATCCATGATCCTTGCTCTTGTTTTACTGACATACCACATCTGACCACTCTATGTTCTTATTTTGTTTGTATCTCTCTTCTTACCTCTTTCTGTCCACTACAATGCACCATCCTTGAGGACAGTGTCCTCACTTTTACATTCATTACATTAATCCGTGTATAAAATAGTTCTTAGAATATAGTACTCACTTGTCAGGTGAATAAATGTATGAAAAGTAAGTACCTAGATGATACAGAAGTCACCATATAAGGGCCAGTGCAGAGTGTTCCATGGGTATATCATTAGATTTCCTCACTGGTCACTGTAACACATGGCACAGGGAGGGCAAGCCCAGCAGAGACCACAGGCTGAGTAAAGGCAACATGGCATAGAGTTTATTATACCTGGGTATGGGCAAGCAGAAGACAAAAAGATCATCTTTAGGGAACAAAGAAAAAAGAGCCTATTTTATAGGGGTGGAAAGATGCAAGGGCCATTAGGTGGGAAGATTTTAATAAACATCTGGCTGTTTTGCACCTCAGTAGGCAAAGTTCTTAAAGTGGTGTCCCTAGATGTCCTGAGATCTGCCATTTCCTTGTCCTATCTTATGTGTTTTAGGACATACTTCCCAAGCTTGCCAATGACAGCTATGGCATTGAGCTGAGCTCCTGCTGAGAGTAGTGCTTCTGCTGGTGGGCAGGTTGGGATGGGCAAGTCTGATTCAAGGTTTATAGTTATATTTCTTTCTAGTGCTGCATTTAGTAATAATAACAATAACAATAATAGTAGTAATACTTTTGTGATTGCATGAAAGTACATGTGACATCTCTAATTTTTTTTTCTTTTTCTTTTTTGACAGAAAAAGTTAGAGTTGATCTTTTAGACCTCTTCCAGATCTGTAATTTTGATTTTTTTTTTTCATTTATGTATTTGGTACAGGGTCTCATTGTGCATCTCAGACTCTAGTGATCCTCCTGTTTTCAGCCTGCCCACCACTGGGATTACAGGTGTGGGCCACCATGCCCGAACTTGGTCACCGGCTCTGTGAACCCCTCTGCATGCCCCAGGGGTGGGGCTAGCCTAGCATGCAGGACAAGGGAGGGATCAAACTCTGGTTCCTGCAGGCACTTAGCTGAGCTACCTCACCACTGACCCTTGTGATTTAGATTATTTAACCCTGATGAATAGTTACTCAAATGTGGTACCTGGAAATCTTTGTCAATATAGAGAATGCTAGATCTCATCCTTGAAGTTCTGAATAAATCTAGAAGAATGACATGAAATCTACATTTTCACAGCCTTGCCAAAATAACTCTGATGATCAGCCAAGTTTTTATAATTGTTCTGCTGGTTTATAAGAGGCATGGTAAACCAAGCTTTTGAATGTATGCTAAAGGGTAGGCCAGAAATCACCCAGGCAAGCCTCTTCTTGACAACCTGCAGTACCTGAAGTGGGAAGAGACAGATCCCATCTCTTCTTTGTGCCTCTCCCTGGCCTCTTGGCAAGGCTTTGCCTGTAAATCTTACTACCTCACGAAATACGTCTAGGGTCCTCACAGCCCCTCCTCTCCTTTCTTTAGCTGCCATGCCATCAGCATCTTGCCAGTTCCAACTTGGCTGATTATCTCCAGAACATCCAGACAGAACGATGAGTGTTGGAGGCTTTGTTTTCCATTGCTGCTTTAGTGGATGAAAGGATTCGCTTCTTTGTAAGCAGAATCTGTAGAAGAATCTCTTTTTCCCCTCCCATGAACAAACAGTGTATGGGAACAAGAGGATGAGCAGGAAGAGAGGAAGGGAGCACCACTCCTTAGATGGAAGCACAGCAGCTCTTTCCCAATTTCTATAGAAGATTAACAGCTATCACAGCACAGGGAGGTCTGCCTGCAGACCTGTAGCCAAGGCTTTATGCTTGCTTGCTAACATCAGCTGGTGTGCCTCAGGAGCTAACATTGTCACAGGCACACACATTACTACCTTGGCACTAGTCTGGGGAGAAGTCATGGCTGCGTGGAATGCCAAGTGATGATGTCTCGAAGATCACACACCCTGGTGCAGGACCTAGAAACATGCCAGCCTGTAGAGTATTTCCCTGGCATATCTCATGAGGCCTCCTCTGAGACATTATAGACAGTTTCAGAAACTCTGAAAGGCTGCCCTTTTGTAAAAGAAACATAAGAAAAAGGAAATGTACCGTAGTGAAGCAAACAGCCAGCAGGGTAAACAGACTTTTCAATCTGACATCCTCCTTCCTGTTCAGGACAGATCTTCACAGGAAGAACTGATTACAGTCTGACACATGGCCCCCACAGAGACAATCACAGAAGGTGGTTTTTACCTGGGAGCTTTCACTTGCGTGACACAACAAGCCTTGCTCAAGTGTATCTGTCTCCTCAGCTTCCAGTACTGCCACACCCTCCTCCCACGCCCTCAAAGGGAAGTCCAAGTCCTATCCGTTCATGAAACTCTACATAAGCTTAAACTGTCGGACTCCCTTTGGATGTCATACTTTGAGTATGGCTGCTATGTTTCTGCAATGTTAATAAATTGGTTTTTTTCCTTTAGTGTTATTATGCTACTGTCTTTTGTCAGTCTATTTTATGGACTGAAATTATTGAAGCCTTAGAGGGAGAAAAGTAAATTTAAAATTTCTCTACATCAGTCCAAGTGAAAGGTGGACTGTTAATCAGCTTTCCATTCCTATAACAAAATACCTGAGACAACCGGTTTATAAAGAAAACAAGTTTGGGCAGGAGGTGGTAGAGCTCAGTAGTTTAGCATGTGTTTAATGTGTGCAAGGACTTGGATTCAAGGCCAAGCACAGAAAACAGAGGAGAAAGAAGTGGAGGAAGAGGAAAAGGGTGAGACATGCTGTAAATTGTAGATTGTGATCAGTTGGCCTGGCTACTTTTAGGCCTTTGTTCAGATGGGATGAAGGGGGTGCACACATTAGGAGAAAAGCTTGTATTAAAGCAAAATCACTCACCTTATGGCCAAAACATGGGGTGGGGCCTGCACAATCTTACACCCTCAGTGAGTTAAAGAGCTCCCACTAGGCCCATTTGTAAAAGTTTCTACCTAATAGCACAATGCTAAGGACCCTGCCTTTACCAGATATCCTCAGAGAACACTTGACATTCAAACTATATCCTTCAGAAAGAAGAGAGTCAATTTACAACCTTTCTTAGCTAGTCCATTAGGGCAGTGTGGAGAAAAATCCTTGGCCAGACTGCCCAGAGAACAGAGGGTAATGTTTTATTTTATTTTTTCTCTTCACTAGCAAGGCAAAATGTTTAGGGCTAACACACAGTGGTAGAGCAGAACTTCTGCCTGCCCACTTTAGGGTCAAGATGTTTTACAGAAGAGGTTTCTCATCATGGTTGAGAAGATGCCAATACCATTGGCATGGTAATGTTCCTAACTTATACTGAGTACTTGTCAATCTGAACAGAGGAAAAAGTTTTTGAATCTTGTCTTATTTCATCCAATGAGCAGGACCTAAAGTGCTATTCTATATACTGCCTGGCTGGCCCAATCAGAGAGAATAAAGATGAAACACCATGATCAACAGGCTGGTCCAGGAGCTGGGGAGATGGCTCAGTGGAATAGGCACTACCCTGGCAAGCTTAAGGGCCTGAGTTCAATTTCTGGTTCTGAAAAAAAAAAAGGGCTGATCCAATGGTCCAAAGCATACAGGTTAAAATGGGCCTTCATGGAAAGGTCAGGAAATTCAAGGAAGGTAGAGAGGCAGGAGATTGTGTGAAAGGGCAAAAGAAAGGAGGCATAGATGAAGGCCTGTTTCTTCACTTATCTGGGATAAGAATCAGTGGGACTCAAAGTCAGTTAAGTCAAGATGGGCTTGTCTTTTGGGTTAGAGTGTCAAGCATTAGACTTTTGCTTTATTTTCTTCGTGGTGCAGAGGGTTCCACTGTCATGAAGTGAGGAAGGCTTAATATGTAGTTAGTTTGTTGTCCTTCATTTTCAAAATGTGCTAGTCTGGTGTAGCAAGGCATGCCTTTAACCCCAGCATTGCCAGAAACTAAGGTAGAAGGATTATAATTTAAGCCATGTCTGGACAACTGAGCAAGAGTCTGACTCAAAAAATTAAAAAAAAAAGGTTGGGGATATAGTCGCTCATTGAGTTTCAATGTCCATGCTTGCATCAACAAAGATGCAATAATTTCTGGGGTTGTGTGGGGTTAGAAATGAAATGATGTCATAGTCCTAGCAGTAGATAAGGATGATAAAAATCAGTGAGGTTTTTTTTTTTTTTTCTGAAATTGATAGAAGTATCTCCCATTGTTGTTTAGCAGGTTGACTTTGCATTTGTTTTTCTCAGTGGGAATATTATTCCTAAACTAGTTTCTTTTCTTTTCATTTTTTTTTTTTTAATTCTAGAGGCCTCAAACAATAGAGCCAAGATAAGATGTGTAAACTAACCAGCTATATCTAAATTTTATCACAGTGGAAAATGTCTTAATACCTGAGCCAAGAGCTTTCAAATTGACTAAGACCTATAATAAATTAAAAGAAAAAAGCTTCAGGGATTTCAGATTCGGATTGACGAGGGTAGGTGTGCAATCTCTCTTGAGATATATACTTCTCCCCTTCCTACAGCCAGGAATCCCACCTCCACACATGCACATTTAAGATGAAATATTGCTCAAGATTGTAAAATGGAAAATCGTGTCAGTAGAGCAATTTTCTAAGTAACTTTTAAAGCCTGGCAAATGATAACTAAGTATTTTATGTGTGTTGGTGTGAATGTATATATTTTATATCTATGTGTATACTGGTATATTATTTAAGTGATACCAGAACTAATTTTAAAAAAGAGTGTTCAGCAAGAATGAAAGCATAAACCTAAATGCCTTCTTATTTATATTGCTTAAGGAAATGTTTTAAAAGTTGTAACAAAGGTGTCCATTGTGCTTGTGTTAGCCAATTAGAATTCTATTTTAGAGCTTTGATTTTTAATTTCACAACTGTTGTATGAAAGACTGAAAAGAATAAAGGGAATGTAATTAAATTATTTGAGTTTGTTAGAATCTTACATATCAATCAGGGTCAGCTGAACATTGAGAAAATGTGGCACATATATTAATACAGTGCTGGCTGGGTGTTCTTTTACTTAAAAGCTTAAATCATTTAGCTTGTCAGAAATGTTATGCAGCAACAATTTAGGTGAAGGTTGCTCCTAGTAGAAATGGCCATAAGAAATAGTGTTTCGCTAAATAGTTTATAGCAAAATTGCTTTTAAATACCTAACAGAAGAAAATTACAATCATACTTTTCATGAGTAGCATGTAAGGACCCAGGTCCACATATTTACCACCTGTATGGTGGTTTTTCTAACATAGTTAATTCCAGGCTTGGTTTGGTCCAAAGTGCCTTCAGGACTGGTTTCTTAACAAGTCTACCAAGACGGGTAGCTTCTACTTGATGATTTTATTTAGCAGAAGTTGACATGAATAATCTATGCCTTCAATGGCTCAGGACAGTAGAGAAGGGGGAGCAGTTAGAAATGTATGCTTATTAGACATTATCTGATTTAAAAGCTCTTTGAGAGCTTTCTTACTGAGTCTACTAGAAGAAATAGACACCTTTGTCTCAGCACTGACTGTATGATTTCCTGAAAGAGCTGGGTCCATCTCGGCATGGGTAGCAACCTCTACAGCTTTAGAAAGATGAAGCTGGAAGGAGCAAAGTAGGAAGAGTATTTTTCTCTGTAGTTTGTGGATTTTTTAGATCTTTTGAACTTTGCATTTTTAAATGCTCATAACTAACAAACTTCCTTTTATAGTATTCCGAGTAGATTCACTCATGGGCAGCTATATTACATAAGACAGTTTATTTTCAGGTGACAAAATTTTGGTTAAAGATATTCATTGGTGTCAATATAAATATCTAAATCCAAAAGTTTTAGAAAATCAAAGATTTTAAAATATCATTCTGTTGTAGCATGTGCAGATGTAATTTCCATGTATGTACTACAACTTTTGAGAATTATTTTCCTTAACAAAAAATTTGTGGGGACATTAACTTGAGTTTGTCAGTGTTTTACATTTTGTGAGATATGTAGGGGAAATTGTTGAAGGATAAATTAGATGGATATATAAATGAAGCATCTGAGTTATTTATAATTAAATTAAAACACTACAGGTGTTTGCTAAATATAAATTCATGTTTTCTTTGCCTAAAATTTATTGGAGTCCATAACATCAAAAGACATATAAGTTTGAATAACTATTATAGAAGGGCAATAAATATCTATAAATGAACACTTGTTAAATTATGAATCATGTTAAAAATGAGCTTTAAATAATGTCTCCATAATTGAGGGTTATGTCTATTCATGGTAAAGCATCCCAAAATCAATACATTATATGACCACAACCCATTTAGTCCAGTAACTTTTAATTTTAAGAAAATCTTTTGTATGACTTGTGCGTAAATGGATTGTTCATATGGTTTAATTAATGCTAATAATTATAAGAGATGCTAAGAGGCTCATTTGGTTCTCTGTGATAGATCCCTACTGTTTATTTTACTGTCAAGACTTTGCTTAAATTAAATATTTAAAATAAGTTTTTAAATTACTTTGTTTCCACAGAAAAGGCCTGTAAGATTTAGAAGCACAGACTTCTGGTCTTTTTTCCACCACAAATATAGGTTTTTTTTTTTTTTTTCCTTCCTGTATGTACAGCACTTTGTCTACATGACAAAGTTCAGGACACAAATGCATATGAATTAATAACAAGTTTTAAAATGACTGATATCTACACATAGGAAGCATAAGTTTATGAAAACTTTTGTTATAATTTGATTGTATGTGTTAGCAGTATAAGTTTTGAATAAAATATTTCTAATTAGAGGCAGTATGCTCTAAAAATATTTTAAAAATTAAAAATGCAGCACAAGGGGATAATGTTAGTATTTTTGTATAAAACAATACATCTTAGGATATTAATCTAAGAAAGATTTATAGCAGAACTTTTTAAAAAAGACATTTTAAATACATGAAAACAAAATTTATGTTCTCTATTGTTTTCTTTTTCTTTTTTCTGTTTTGTTAAGATTAAACTTATAGAAAAATTAAGTCATAAATTCATATTTATTTAGATATCTGTTTAAAGCTCTGTTTTATAATTTGGATTACAAACTACCTGATGTGATTTTTCCTTATTTCTTAAAATGTAATTGCCTTGGTATAATGCAGTCAAGTCATGATTATTGTCTTAACATACTACAAAAGTAACTAAATGTTTTATTCAGTTGTTACCTTGCATGTTGCTTACAGCCATATAATTAGCAAAAGCCATGTTCCTCTTGGTCAGTACAAGAGAACATTTGCTCAAAAATGAGTATTCTTAGTTGGTAGAATAAGTGTTAATCATTGCACCTTGTATCCAAAAGTGTTCAAAATCCCATATGTGTACATGTACTTCTTGGTCTTAGCACTAGAAAAGTGTATACTTTCTCCTAAATGGTAATTCACATTGATTTACAATTTGCTTGATGTACCTGGGAGGCTCCAATCCCATCTGCCTCTCCCAGCCCCAATCTGCTGGCCAGCAGAGGGGCCTTTCTCAAGCTATCATCCCCAGACAATGGAAAGATAGGACAAGAGATAACGCAGAACAAGGGATCTTGCAGATCCTGGGACTCGGGACACCTTAGCCATCACACAGAATACTTCAAGCACTTTGTCCACTGAAGGGCAAGACAGAGAACTTTGACTGCAATGTTTATCACCATCTTGCCACCTAATGGCCCCTCATCTCAATCCCTATAAAAGCAGTACACTTCTCTTTATTCTCTACAGGTGATCTTAGTGCTCTCTCTGCCTGCAGTCAGGCACAATACATGCCATGCCATGTTGCCTTTGACCTTGTGCCATTCCTCACAGTTCCTTTTGGGCAGGACAGAACTTGCTTCACAGAAATAGTAGCTTTTAAAATAGTAACTTTTGGTCACTTTGTTTCTTAGTTCAAGCCTTTTGGATAGATTGGATTTACTTTTGCTCTTGGCTTGTTTTATGTTTCATTATAAGCTTTGTAACTATTTGTCAAAGTTCTAATGTTTTAGGGTGCTGACTACAAAACCAGACTGGATTAAACTTGAGAATAGACTCTAGGTAAACTCAGGCTAAGAGCCATTCTTTTTAAATCTCTAACATTGCTTAAATTTGGCAAGAAGGGGTTAGGACACTGACTCTAATCCTGTCACATCCTAAAACAGGATATGCTCTGACTGACAATTGCCAGGGAAAACTACCTCTGCAGTGCCTTCAGAGACAAGGGGGAAATGTTGTGAGTATCAAAGAGCCACTTGTGTGTCACCCCTGCCATCATAAGTAGAGCTGCAGAGGTCACGAAAGAGGGTTTTTACTCATTGTTGCTTAAAAGTAAGAGCCTTCTAGTAGGTGCACTGCTTAGACATATCCTGAGTTTTGCTTTCCTTTGTATTTGGCATCACAACTTTTAAGCAATACTTTTTTTTTTTTTTTTTTTTTGGTGGAACCAGGGATTGAACTTATTCCACTGAGCCATTTCCCCAGCCCCTTTAGTGATATTTTTTAAGGCTCAAGTATTAGGCTTCCCTTTGTGCATATTCCAGCCACCTTTGCTGGGATCTATGTACCAACTAAACCGGAGACAGCCAGACGATGTAGTACCTCAAGGCCCTTAAGCCTGAGGGTTTGAATAAGCAAGGGAGGAATGATATCAGGCACCACAAAATGGAGCACAGAGTCAGAGAAGATTTTTTCTTTTGTAGTGCAGAGGTTTCCAAACTTCCTCAGGCCTAGGATACAGATGATTCTCTCATTTGTCCTACACGCAGAAGAATGGACAGAACATGCACGGGGGGAGAAGGTTTGTGTCCAAGAAGGGATAGAAGGAGCTTAAAGCTGCCTATTTTTCCATTGTATTTTCCTCCTACAAGGTTCTCTGGAGGACCACTTGAGCAGCTCCCTTTGAAGAAGAGTGACTGTCTCCATTTTGACTGAGCCTGACCCTATTTCCTTGTATTGGTATGTATAGAGTTGGCTAGGACTTCTGTTTATCCTTTCAACTGGCCTTAAGCAACGTGTATTGATCTAGCTGAGGTGCTGGTGATAGTCTTTGAAGGTGGTGTGTGTGTGTGTGTGTGTGTGTGTGTGTGTGTGTGTGTGTGTGTGTTTCCCTAACAACCTACACCTACTGCCTTTACTGTAAGCTGGGTCAAGACAGGACAAAGAGCCAATGCTCTGTGCTGCTAGCTGGGATCAAGCCTCAAGATAGAGGCTATGACTTCCTGGGGCTTAAAAGACTACATCAAAGCTTAATCACCAGATCCCCCAAAACATTAGATACTATCTCAATAGCATAAAGCAGATTACTTTCTCTGCATATTCTCTCTGCATATGGCAGAGGTAAATATAGGCCACTCATTTAGCTCAGCTTACAGCAGTCACCTACTTCCCACAATTCTTGATCATTCCTCCTCAAAGCCACTCTTTCACTGAATAAAACTGGGTGAGGCCCTGGGTCATCCTCCTTGTTCCAGAAAGCCATCTTCATGGCTGGACTTAGGAACCATTGGCTTCCCAGTAATTATAAATATGATTTAGTGTCTTTACTTTTTCCACGGGTCGCACTGGGAGTGGTAGATTAAAATCAACTTGGTGCGAGATCAATAACGTATCTTTGGGATTCCAAATAGTAACTTCTTGGATTGACACGGAAAGCAGGAAGGGACTCCTATAAGGTTCCTTATTGTAAAAGAGCCCAGTAGGTCTGTACAAAAGGAACCAGTGACTCAAGGCAGGTATACTGCTCTGTCTTCTCAAAGCTAACTGTGAACAAATCCTTTTTCCCTTTCCCACAAACATATGGCCTCCCTTGATGGGGCCAGTGGTAAGCAGGTGAACCTGTGTGCAAAGTTAAGTGGCCCATAAAAACCCCAGCTCTCCCACTGTCAGGCATCCACACAGGCCCAAGAAGGCCTGGTTCCATGAGCTCCTCTTACAGACCCAGGTGCCATCCACAGCACTTTGTAGTTGTGCATGGAATATTCCTGACTTTAAAATTGTAGGGCAGGTGTTATATTTCTTTTTGCTGGCATCTATTACTAATTCTTGATCTAGAAAATACTACAAAAATCTTAGGAATTGGCAATAAGCTTACCATGAAGACTGTGGGCATTTGTTCTGGCCACTTTCCCAGATGACCTTCCCAGTGCCTTCTGGTTCTAACCACCTAAACAAACAAAGACTTGGGGCACACAGTCATTGTCTGCATGGCCAACTTCCCCTTTTGTCTCTGACGTAAAGTGTATGAACTGTTTAAATGTAATCTGCATAGGTACTATTGCTCATCTAAATTCTTGAAAACACTTAAATCACACCTTCAAATGACACAAGACTTGTCCAAAATTGTGCAAGCATTTGTTTCTCTTTGGAACTCAGATTATCTTTGATTGGCCTCATCAATTGATTTTTTGAAACTTGAGATTAGCTCCAAAGCATCAGCATCATTGGTGGGAAATCAGTTATGATTCATAGAATGCACCGCAACAGCGCAGACAATGGGAAAGTCTAGTTTATCCCGGAACTGGATCATTTTGTGGCTCAAGAAAACCTGATGTTTTCTCTTGGATTCTCTTATTTCTCCCTTTTATTTTCAATGTGACTGCATTCTTCATACCACATTGTCTAAAAGCTGCAAGAGAAAGGAAGTCCTGTCTTGTCTCCCCTTCTTAAGAAAGGAGAAACTTTCCATAATATTTTAACATAACTCTTTCTTTCTCTCCTCCTCTACCCTCTGTTTTATGCCTGGGTTTTATGCATGACTATATTGTATTCTTAAAGGAATCTTGCAAAAAGAAGAAATAAAGAGGTGGTTGGTTAAAACTAATGAGTGCTAGCATCTTGGGGTACATGGGGAAAATCACAGAACCCTATCATTTGCCTAGATTATGAATAAATTAGGTTCTATTAAACAAGGATGAAGAATGGTGGCTTTTGTGCATGTGATTAATACTGTCTGGCATCATAAACAAAACTCTTTTACTCTAGATGACAATAATAGATTATCATTCAGTGCTATTTTTGTTCAAACAACCTAAAAGCCCAAGTGTAACTGGCTAAATAAAATAAGAGAGTTCCCTGGCTCCAGAGCGAGTGCTGACTTCAGGTAAGACTGCAAGTAGTGGCCTCAACATTGCAGCGAAGGATTTGGCTTTTCTTGTCTCTTTACATCGTCAGCTTCTTCTGAAGTTGCATGTCTGTCACTATCTACTAGGGCTAATCCTCTTTCAATCTAGTGTCAAAGACAATTGCTCCCTGCATTTGCTACAAAAACTGGGCAGCATATCTTTTCTATAAACCACAGCAATTATCTCTCAGATCTCACTGACCATTTAGCTTACAAGAACATGTCTGGATCAAAGAATGAGCTGTGCAATTGATGTCTAAGGCTATGAAACTGTCACTCATTCAAGCAATGTAATTTACATCAACAGCTTCCTGAAATGAAGCCAGGATGACAAATGAAAAAATAAAGGACCCTCCCCATTATTATGAGTCTCACATTATAGGTATTTTTCCAGTAATAATTTTAATAAACTGAATAACGGTTGTGTAGAAGATAGCATAAAATAAAGCAAGTCATGAAAATCAGACTTGTGTAAGGCATTATTATGGTTTGTGCCTAGTTGCCCCCCCCCCCAGAGCCACATGCAGTCATGAGGTGGCTTCTGGAGTTTGTGATTGATTCTTGACTGAATGCTGCGATTGCAGGTACGACTGCAACATTCTGGCCTGGGGTGGGTGACTTGCATTAAAAATGTAAGGAGGAGAGAGAAGCTAGCTAGCTGCCTGAGCCTCTTCTACCCTCTTTGCTCTTTTTTTTTTTTTTTTTTTTTTTGCCACAGCCATGAATGGTTGCCCTCTGCCATGTGCCACTCTTCCTTGGAGCCAGCTGAGTATGGACTTTCACTGAAGATAGCAATGTGTAATATAGTAGGGTCATGCTTGGCATGCCTGTCATTCTGGTCTTCTAAATACAAACTGCTTGCCATAACATACCAGCTACCATCACACTGTCTCTCAAGTAAACACTTGTCAAAAAAAAGAAAAGAAAACAAGAGACAAGGAAAAAAAAAAAAAGCCATAGGACTGTACCACCACAACGCTGCACATGGTCAGACCTCCAGATTTTTGTGCAAAAGCATGTATTCACTCTTACCTTTCAAAATATTTTCCACCTCCTTAAATCCCTCTTCTCCATATTCTATAGGGACCCAAAGTTTAACACATCAATACCTGATGGAAAACACTTGTTCCATGTTATGTCCAAGATGCATGACATTCAGACAGATAGACCAAACTCAAGTGCCTATGTTGTAGGGTAATAATAATAAGCTTCTCTTCTGGAGGGTCAACAACCCAAGTCTGAAGACCAAAACCTAGAGAAAAAGGGCTCCAAGGACAGCCAACATCTTGGCCCTAGCCCTCCAAGGTCAGTGAAGACCCAGGACACAGGAGAACCCAAACTGTAATATCCTGTAACTCAGTGTGTCCCAGACTCTGATCAAGGAGATCATGGGGCCACAGAGGAAAGTGATCAATGATGCAGAGTGTGTCCAAGGAGAGTCACATGGAGAGAAAACATTCTCCCAGGCCCATACAGAGAGCAAACTGGTAAAGCAATGGTTGTGACTCATCCACATGGCTGACAAAGGACCCACAAACTGCAGCACAGGGTTTCAGGGTAAATTCCAAGGGGACCTGACCAACCCCAATCAGATACAAAAGCTACACTTCTCGTTCTACAGATCCCGCCCTATCTTGGTCCCAACCACCCAGCAGAAAAACATGAAAATGAGATATAAAAAGTAAAGTCATACCAATATGCTTGAGCTGTAAAAGGCTCAAGTCAACAACCTCTGACACTGCCAGTCCCACAGATAATCCACCACTACTATGGACTGCTGGACCACGCTGGACCACCTTGCTGAATTCATACACGCACAATATCCAAATGACAATGGAATACCCCTCTCTGACAAAACCAAACAATAAAAGGGGACACAAATTAACGACAATTCTGCATCTGCACACTCAAAATAGGACAGACACACAGCCACTTTTTCTCAACTCAGTGAATCTAGATCTGTTCTAATAGTGATTGTGGACAGAATATCATGTCTGCATCTTGTACAATGAATAACCACTAAGATAACAATATGCAATGTGTTGATTATTGAAACTCTCCTACTAATCAGTTTTGAAACTGTCTCATTGCTATTTGTTTCTCAATAAAATTATTCTTTTTAAAGAAATGACACAAAATTGCATTAAGCAAAGTAATAGGAATTCAACAGTTGTTGGTGTATTACATGATGCTATCTTCAAATTAGTTGCTCAGGCTACCAGATATAAACACGTAAGATTAGTTTAAAGAAAAAAGCAAAACAATAATATACCTTTCACAATAATACCTCAAAGATGAAATACTTAGGAATCAATCTCACAAAGTGAAAGATTTATATAGTAAAAATTACAGTACTCTCAAAGGAGATCAAAGATGATTTTAGAAAATAAAAGATATCAGTTGCTCCTGGATAGGAGAATGAACATTGTGAAAAGCACCAACTTAATATTTCCATCTCTGAGTGTGTTATCTCCGTGTGATATTGACTTCTATAGTATTTCTGTTCTACTCCAAATGAACAATTTTCAAAGCATTTACAAAATAATCTTTCAAGTAATTGACAATCTCCATGTATACTGAATACTTTTTCACACCTATGAGTGCATAGGTTTTGGCTACAATATGATGCCATTCTGAAAGATGGCATTTCTGTCTGCCGAATTTTTCCCATATTTTTTTATGCAGTCACTCCCCATTATGAGGGGAATTTCTTTTTTTAAAAAAATTATTTATTTATTTTGTCAGAACCGGGGATTGAGCTCAGGCCCTTGCACTTGCCAAGAAAGTGCTTATTCCCCTGAGCCATCTTCCCAGCCCCATGGGAATTTCTTATTTTTTAAATGAGAGCTTTTTGGGGCCAGCAACATAACTCAGCAGAGTAAGGGGCCTGCTTAGGCAAGCTTACACAAGCACAGGAACCTCAGTTCTATCTCCAACACCACATGCTGTGCCAGCACAGGGCAGCCTGAGTTGGCCAGTCTGGGTGTGGTGGTAATCCCAGTGCAGGGGAGGCTGGAAAGCAGGAGGATCACCACAAGTCCAAGCTGCATGGTGAGAGAGACACAGTGACAATCAAATACATCGAATTAAAAAAATTAAAATAAATAAAATGAAAGTTTTACAGCAAATGTTTTCCCCACTGCATACATATATATGACCTTTCTTGTATGTGCATTTTCCCCTGTATCTGATCACATTTTTGGACACTGAATTCTTTTCCCCATGGTTCAGGTGAGTTGGGTTACTTTCCAGGGTGAATTCTTTTTCTTTTTTTATCTTGAGTCAGGGTTTTACTAGGCAAAATTCAGTCTGCCCTCAAGTTCACAGTGATCCTCTTGCTTAAGCTTCATGAGTGCTGGAATTACAGGCATGCATTGTCACATCCACCTCTTGAATTTTTTCACGTTTGTGAGAATCACTGTGGTGGTGGAGAGATTTATCACAATGCTTGCATGCAGTGTTTCTCATCACTGTGAGTTCTTTCATGATGTTGACAGTGACTATGTCTGTTGAAGGCTTTTCCACATTGCTTACATATATAAGGTTTCTCTCCAGTGTGAATTCTTTCATGTAATACAAGATTATCATTTTGGTTGACAGTCTTCCCACATTGCTTACATACAATGTAAGGGCTTCTCTCCAGGGTGAATTCTTTCATGAATTTAACACTACCTGGGTGCACTGAATTCTTTCCTATATTGCTTACATACATAGGGTTTCTTGCCAGTGTGAGTTCTTGCATTACTCCAAAGTGACCATTTCTGTTGAATTCTTTCCCACATTGTTTGCATACATAGGGTTTTTCCCCTGTGTGAATTTTTTCATGTATTCAAAGGCTACTATTTTGACTGCTTACATACATAAGGTTTTTCCCCAGTGTGTGTTCGTTTATGATTTCTACAGACATTATGCTTGCTGAATGCTTTCCCACATTGTTGACATACATACATTTTCTTTCCCATGTAGGATTTTGTTTTCCTACTTAAAGAAGACTCACTATAAAATTCATTTCTGCATTGTTTATATACATAAGATACATTCCCAGTCTGGTTTTTTCTACATTTTGAAAAGGAATTACTAACTGCTAATTCTTTTACACATTTCTTAGTTACATGGAGTTTTTCTTCAGCATGTCTTCTGGTTGTCGTGGAGGCTTTCCTACTATTCATACCTACAATATTTAGAGTTCTTTCACTAAGATCAATTGGAGTTAGTGTCTTTGCATTGTTCATTTTGAAAGGTATTCTCTCCAGGCTTTCTCATTTTATGCTTCAGAATGGACTGGAAATCACTGCAGGCTTTTCCATCTTTCTTACATTTATATAGCTTCTCTTTAAATCTGAAAGAATTCTCTGCATCATGTCTAGACCTTTAATATTTGTAAGTGTTTCTCACATCACACCTCTGTAGAGCTTCTTTTGGGTTGGATTCAGCAAATCCCACTCTGCTAAGGTGAAGTTCACAGCTACATCCTCAAAGGTCACTGTCTCCATTGGGTGGCTTGAGGGTCTCTGAGGATCCTTTGTGGTCCACAGCAAGATGAAACTACAGAAACAACAGGACTGTAGGCTCTCAGCCTTCTATTCACCAATATTTAATTCTGATATAGTAGCACTTTCAGCAGGATAAAGTTAAATATTATTTAACTACTCTAAAATATCCCCTCAAGCAAGTTAACAGGGTCCAAAGGCCAGAAAATGAATTTTGAGCCATTATTCATATGTTAAGAAATCCAAGAAGGAAAAGTGGCTTCCAAGGAAGCAAGGGGAAGGGACCTTGCGATACACTCCCACTGAGGCCCCTACAGTGATTTCCTACAGCTTTAGGCAAACCAGCTTCCTGCATATCACTTCTTTGCTTATAAAATAAAAGCTGGGTTGGGGGCTATAGCTCAAGGGCAGCATGCTTGGCCTGGTGCAATCCTCAACACTGCAAATAATAATAATTAATATAATCAATAAAACTTTCCCCACATTGTAGAGTTTGTATGATTAAGGTAGGGAGCCTACATTTGTGAACACGTATTTTCAACTGTTTTGATATTTAACACATTGCATTGTGTCATTTATTCTTGAGTTGGCACCGAAGCCCCAGTGACCTCCCTGCATTTGTGCTTCCCACAGTGGCTGCACAGTCAGTGCCATGTTTGTGATTCTGCCTCTGCTCCATTAGGCAGATGATCTGAAATGAATGGCTTATTTTGAATCCTGCTAACGTTACTTAACCCCAGTCCTTTCTTAGAAAACAAAGTCCAAAAGGACTAAAACTGGCCAGAAATAAGTTAACACTGGCTCAGTTTGTTTAGCTTCTGAAAACCATGAACTTTATTGATGATAAGCCAAAAGTTGCACAAGTGAGCCTGCAGCTTTGTGGCATTACGATATGTAGATTTTTAAGTTTTGTACATATTTTCTGACTCACAGTATGCTCCCCTGGGCAGGACAGAAAAATGGAGTTTTTCTTCCTGAGACAAATCACTGAAAACTTTAATCTCTACTTGGAGCCTTTGGTCATAAGGAAACTTCTTGCTTAACTTGTCTGATATTAATGATAAGATCCTACCCATCCTTCAAAAGGTTTTATACCCTACTCATTCAGGAAGGAATGTGAAGAATCTGGACAGACAGGCCCTGCTGGGTTTCCCCACTCAGACTACCAGCATTACATGGGACCCTTTTTAGTCTAATGAGATTTTCTAAGCAATGAAGTTTCTGTATAACTCTGAAGGAGTTCAGATAGCTTTTGAAAACTGAACATATGGAAGTCCTGGAGGGCACCAGCCTGGAGAGAGGGCCTGGGAGCTTACCCTACACTAATTTCTTCATCTGGACCCTTTTTAATATCTTTACTAATAAATTGAGAAGTGTGAGTAATTGCCTAAGGTCTGTGAACCACTGGAGCAAATTGACTGAACCTAAGGATAGTGTCTGGTTATATTCTTTGATGTGGGAACAAAAATACTGAACCTTCACAAGTTAAAGAAGGAAAGGTTTGCTTGATTCATTGAACAGGATTTAGCCTATAGTCAGCTGGACTCAAGGCAGGACAGGATGGCACAGAGAGCATGGTGAAGAAGAAGGGTCTTCATGGCATGGCAGTGAGGAGGCAGAGAGGGACCTAGGGCCATGGGATCAAGGGCCAATGACCAACTTCACATCTAGCTATGTAAATTCATGAATAAATTAACCCACTGATGAGCACCATGCTCCCATGTTGTTCCCAGAGCTCCACCTAGGAACACAAGAGGTATTTTGGGGGAACATTAAATGTAAGCTAGAATAGAAAAGGTTATAGGAGCCCAGAATTATAGCCTGGAACTTGTGCTTGAAATATGAGAGGGGCAAGATTGGGGACTGAATCCTCAGTCAGTGCGATATGCTGCAAAACTGAGTTGAGTCAGAAGCCACCCAACTGGTGTCTGCTGCAGAACTGCTTAAATCCTCAACTCATTATCTCTGCCTGAGTAGGAGTGCAGGTATGCCTTCCTCTGAATATGTAAACACAGGTCTATGTGATCTAAAAATCATCCAGAAAGGAAGTATGCTAGTGTGACAAATGAAGTACCCAAGTAAAGAAGTTCCTGCTCAACAAGGAATCATTTATCTGGTCTTATCCCCCCTGAGAGTCGCACTCTGTCAAAATAATCCATCTTGCCACTATCATACAGGAGAAAGAAAAGGGGATAAAAGAAGGGACTAAGAGGGGAGGGGAAAGAAAGTGAGAGGAGGGGAGAATAAAGTAAGGGAGGGGATACAGGTAGCATAGTAGAGGGGAAATTATAGGAATGAGCAGTCATTTGGGAATTTTGCAAAGGATGCTGGGAAAAGAGTGAGTCTAAAGCCCTAGAACTGTCCTATGGAGTAGCAAGTAGGATCTGCTAGAGGGGCTCTGTGCTCTGAGGGAGGGCAGCAGATAGGGAGAACTGAGATTCTGCTTTGAGTTAAGCAGCTTTGCTATGAGTGACTGTCATAAACAATGTGAACCTGGGACACTGCAGGACACAGGAAGAACGGTTACTCCCATCAAACCATGGCAGTGAGATCAAATGTGGGTAACATTAGAGAAAGGCTTTTGCCTATCTATCAAGCCCTTAGTTAATAAATATTGGAAGTTAATATTGGACCTACATAGTTTTCTCAAGTAACTTTAGAGAAATGTATCTTATTTGTCCTGTGATATGGTTTCAGACATTATCTGTCTCTTTATCTCTACATAGCTCTGAGTCAAAGAAGCCTTTAGATGTTGTTAATGATAGGTATGGGAACCAAGAGGAAACACCTCACTCCAGGAGTCAGGCATTTCGAGTGGTAAAACTGGATACGCAGCATCACTTTCCAAGGGCTTCTGGCATAAAGCCAATTTGGGTGCATCACACATCACATATGCATAGGTACACTGTACATACCCATAGGGAAAAGCATGATTCCGAGTCAGGAGAGGCCAGGTCAGCCCAAATAATGCCCCAATTAGATGTAAGCTGTGACCCTCCCATCTCCTTCCTCCTCAATGTCACAAGGCCACATAAAAAATCAACATCAAAGTTTGATTTAATGAAAAGTTCTAGTGGATTTGTAATCAACTAAGAGAAAGGTGTAAATGAATGAACTAACACAAGTCAGAATTTCTGAATGAGACCTGTGGGTATTGGGAGGTTCTAGAGATTTGGTTTCATTCATTTATCTCTGATAGAGCACATATCATCACAAACCTCTAACTCAGATCTGGAGGATAAAAAAAATGACTCAAACTAGCCCCTACAATTGAGAAAGAAAATGCGAATGTTCAGTTCTGTTACACAAAATGAGTTTGTCTGTGTCAGCAGTCTGTTAATTGATTTAGTTTCAAAGCAAAAAATTACAGGTGTTTTCAAACACAAAAGGATACTCCAAGATGAATGTAAGAGTCTTGAGGAGTGTTACGGTAACTTCAAAACATATCCATTAATTTCTTATTTTATCACAAAGAACATGAAAAGATTGGTAGACTAGGACCATTTACTTTGTATAGTTATAAAATTACCATTTATGGGAAGGATAAAATTGTGTTCAGGATTGAGGTTCTAGCTCAGTAGCACAGCACATGACTGGCAAGCATTATGTTATGTAAATTCCCAGTACACCTCTCCCTGCCCCAACTCCTGCCAAAAAAAAAAATGTGTTCCACCATAGGCCTTTCTAATCATTTGTTGTATTATTGAACTTGATGAAGTTATTTAAACTTTCTGTGTCTATTTCTTTTGTCTCTGGGGCCACGCATTCATTAGTAAAGTATCTCGATGCTGTTAAGCATTTGCAATGATCAGTTCATGCCAAAATTCTAGATCAGTGTCTGGTACCTACTAAGTTTTCACGAAATGTTAGTACTATTATTAACTGCAATCAATTCTAGGCACCTTCTCCAATTTAAAGTTTTCCATTTTTCTGTGTATCCACTACTGCTTTTGTTTTGTAGCATGATTAAGTAGACCTTTCCATTTGTACAAGTTCACAAATCCATAGTCCTATTTCCAATATTCTAAATGCTGTGGAAAGTAGAAGTTTTTCTTAGCTCATCTGGTAGCAAAATCTGACCTGATGCTACCTGAATTCATTTGGCAGAAATCTTGTGTGAACTAATGAGAAGTCATTTATGGTATTTCTGCATTCCTTCATTAATATTTTGGTGGTGGAGTATGGGCCCAGGGTCTGCCAATGTTGCTTTTTAAATTTCAAAAATTCTGTATTTGGAGACACATTTAACCCCTAAATTTATAGATAAGAATTTTTTGTAGACATGTACTAGCTGAAGTAGGCAACTATGGCTCTGAGAAACAAAATTCAACAAGCAAGGATGTGAGTTTTTCCAACAACAAATATGCCAACCCAAATCTGCTTTCCAGATCAAAAAAGTGTGAAACTTGTTTCCTCTACCACATTCATTATCTAGATTAATCTTCTCTCCTACTTGTTCTCTACTGTAATTTCCAAGGAACATTTATTTTGGATGTGGGACATTTATCAGGCTGTAATAATTCTATTTCTCCCCCCATTCCTTTTAATCAGTACTCCCTATCTCATTTTCTGTCCAAAGTCATACAAATACAATGCACTGTGTAGGACAAAACACTCAAAAAGTTGGGTACAAGTATTATGTCCCCTGAACCCCACTCTTGACTGATGTTTTTACCTACTTCCACATGGAATAAGTCAAGATGTCAAGAAGTTTGGGCTTTGCCAAGTGAGTAACAACACTTTACTCTCTAGCATACATTTCTAGTTTATTTATACATAAACTACTGGTTGGAAGAACTGTTTGGTCTTCAGGCAATTTATTGTTTTGTTCCTTTTTTTTTCTTTCAGGAAGTATACTGCAGATCTCAATCTAAAAGGCCTACTTGTTTTACTACTCAAAATTTCTTGAGATGTCTAGGAGAAATTTTTATCTTCGTCTCCTGACTGATTATCTCCAGGAAATCTAAAGTCTTTCCATGTGCTTTAAAATTCCCCAAATAGACCTAATCTCTTCATGAGCCACTAATGATAACTGACCTTGAAAATTAGATGTTCTCTCTGTTTCTAATATATGTAGCCATGTAAGTAAAACTGAACCTGCAGATCTCTTTCCAGGGTATTTAGGACATGCTTTTTCTTTTTCTTTTTTTTTTTTTTTCCTGTGGTCAGAAATGCCTCAAGATATAGAACCTACAGTTCTTCTTGAGTGAACTGAAGCAGGTTTTTGATAGGATGGCCCTGCTGCATGTAACGCCAGCCTGAGGAATGTTGGATGCAAACATGGCCACCATTAAGCTCCTGCCCATTGTGCTTTCTTTCCAGTGCTGCTGTCTCACCCCTGTAGAGTCTCATTTCCTACCTTTAAATAAGCGTAAAACCTTGCTAGTTTTTGTGCTTCTTTTGTCCAATTCTCTGTTGAGGACAAGAAGAACCTGAAAAGAATCTCTGGGAAGAGCCGCTGGCCCTCCAGAACCCAGCATCAGAGCCAGACGTTGACGAGGGCTAGCTGTGGAACACAGCTGCAGGATTACTGCGGGCCAATCAGAGCCAATTTTAGGAAGTCTCATTTAAAACATCATGGATGCTCTTTGGGAGCTGAGGAAAGGAAACACCATAGCAGAAATAGACGAGTCCCTTCAAAGAAACCTAAGTAGAATACAAAGTTTCTCAGTTGTTTTGGAATGTCTGGGATATGATAGCTTCAATGGCCTATTTTCCTATCAAAAGAAGTCTGATTCTTTGCTCAGAAATCTCCCACAATGAAAACTCCCTACCCTTCTGTGACATGTGTAAATGCAAAAGCTTGGTGTCCTAGGGCACTTAAAGTTTCATGTCTCTCCGGTATCACTGGGTTTGGTAGCATAAGCCTGTAATCCTTGCACTCAGGAGGCTAAAGCAGGAGGGTTGCTTTGAGTCCAAATCCAGCCTTAATTATTGCTTTTCTCAGTTTTACTGTATGTTGTCATATCCTTTGTGGACCTAAAGGAAAAAAATATTTCTCCTGTAGATCTATGGCTACTGGCAAATGCATATAAATTACAGGCTAAACCACCTGGCAGTCCTGGATTGAATATCATATATGTTGTTTTAGCTTCTGATGATCAGTCTATCAGAAGGGGTGCATGTCAGGCCAACTGGAGTATTTCTCTGAAATCCTGAGAGCACCGTAGCAGTGGTGAGAGAGCTTTCTCTCAGACTCTTCTCAACCCTCAGAGAACTCCAGGAATTACTGTTAGCACTTTCCTGCCTGCATCTTTGTGCCTCCGGTGGTATGAAACCCTGGAGCTAGAGACTGTTACCTGGCTTGAACATTTCTACAGCTCCTTGTGGGTGACACATGCAGACCTGGTGGCATGTGTTTGTTATCAGTCACTTGAGGTCAGGTTCCTTTGCTCACCCCTGACTAAATCAAAGTAGGCCATGTATTTGGGTCAAAGGGATTTTAGCGGAAGATGGATCCAAGGAGGCACATGTGCCTCAAATCTCCATCTCACCTAGTACATGTCTGCTGGGGTCTTTGATTATAAGGAACAGTGTGGGAGGGAATTCATTGGAACAATAGACATTTTCAGGTTAGTTACTTTCATTCCTAGACCCAAACCTCTCCCTCTCTTGCCTAAGGGATTGAAATTTGCATATTCTGTCCTTTTCTCTGGGCAGAGAGGATGTGGGGAACATATTTGTGCCCTGGACCTGAGGAAGTTTGGATGCCTTTTCCAAAGGGGAGAAAAATAACTTTTAAAGTGCCACTTTGCAGTGCCAATTACATCTTGTGTATATTGAGGAATTTAAAATTAAAGACAGCAATCTCTGTTGTAGGATCAGAGGATGGGACTGAATGTGATGGGGCATTTGGAGAATGATTTTAGAAGTTCTTATTGTGCTATATATAGCTTGAAGGTCACATATTACACAAAAGTAAATATCTCAGTTGACTAATGTAAGTGATTCAGAGTGAGTTTGTTTTTTGTCTAATAAAATTACACAACACAGGAAGCTACAGGAAACTCACATTCTGCCTATCTTCTTTTTTTTTCCAGCTAAATTAGGCTTCAGGAAAGGAAATATGTTTCTGTCTCACAGCAGCCACTTCTAAACAACCTCCAAGGCCTATTTCCCATGGGTTATACTTTGGCAGAACACTGCTGCTGTCCTGTGCCTGGGGTCATGTGAAATGCTGTGATCTGGACAGTCAGTGGTCCCCTCCTCGCTGATGAATGTCACCTTTCCTATGGCTTCCGCATGGGAAAATAAGTGCTCATGTTTATTGCAGAGTGGAGACAATGGGGATGTTTGGGGAAACTGTGGGACATACAACTACGTGGATTATTGTACATTTATTCAGTTCTAAAAAATGACTAGTTTAACACTGGAAGTCAGCTGTATTTCCCTATTATACATCCAACCATTGACAAGCATAGCTGGAAGTTCTATACTTTCCCTGTTTAATCACTAAGTTAGGGCTCTCCAATTGGCTCATTAATGACTTGATCACTAAATGAGAAATTGCATATATTCAGAATAAAGAAATGGTCAAAGGAAACTCCAACTGGATAAATGCTTTTATCTACATAATTTACATGCAGAACTGTAATATATAACTGCATAAAACTATAGTACTGTACTATACAGTACATCACCAAAATTATAGTATAAAAGATTGCAATTGATCCTGAATTGTAGTAGCTAAAATTATATGCAAATAATTAATAAATATCTTTTACTTGAAGTAAATTTATAATCTAAATCCAGGGTTTTAACTAAGGTGAAATTCCACTACTTTCTAAAAGAGAAAACTGAAAAAATAGCCTTTATATTCATTCTTACTTGTGCCTCTCTAAAAGGGTTAAAATGACTTCTAATTTATGGATTTATTGAACATTTTTCACTGTCGTGATTTCTTTAATAAAAGGCAAATGAGATACTTTCAAATTCCAAAGGGATGTTGTGGTGGACTCTGACAGCTGGGATGAACCAGTGTGGTGCTGGGTGAGGAGGGCCCTCCTGTGTGTTGTGCCAACAGCATGAAAAGGAGCAGCAGAGAGGCAGAAGCGGGGCTGCTGGTCTTTCTGGAGAAGGCTGTCACACCACTTTCCTGACATGAGCTCCCGCTGTTCTCATCATGGCAGGAGCTCAGGTCCTGGCTGTTGCTAACAATGGCTACAGCTCACTTTGGGGGAGCGCAAGTCTTTGAGTCACTTCCTGGGTCCAGAGCCAATTCCTGTCTGCTAACACAGTTCTTTCATCCCACTAGAACAGACTTTCTAGTTTCCACCACTGACTTTGGGGCCTTCCAGCACAGATCTATGAAACAGACTTAGAAAGTTCTGGGTGCCACGCCTCCAGCTGGACTTGTGGGGGTACTGTGATGGGTTCTAGGTTTCAGCTGGACTCATGCAGGACCATGCAATGGGATCCAGGCCTCAGCTGGATTGCTAGGTCTTTAGGGTGTGGACAGATTTCCCGTACTCTTTTGTACTTGATTCTTCGGTTGACTATTATAAAATACTCACCTATAAATACTATAAATCATGTGTCCTGTATTAAATTGTTTCCCGTGCAAACCCTGATTATAACAAATGCCACATTACACAAAGGTAGGATTAAGGATGTAGCTCAGGGATAGGGTGCTTGGTGTGCATATGATAAGGCCCAAGGTTCAGTCCCTCCAACTGATTTCTTTTCAACCACAATGAGATAATACAACCAGAAAAAGAAGCAAAATGGAAAAAAAGAAAACAAAACAAAAGAAAGCTGCAAGAAAATGCCTCAAAAATCTTGAAAGATACCAAACTTTGGCAAAAATGCAAAAATCTGGAATCTTATAAATTACTAGTGGGGATGTTAACTGATGCTGATTCTTTGAAAACAGTGTGGTATTTCCTTAAAAAATATCATATGACCCAGCAATTCCACTTTCAGGTATAACTCCAAAGGATCAAAATGAAGACCATTCACAGCTCTTTGTGCATTACCGTGTATAGCAGCACTACAGAAAATAGCCAAAAGATGGAAACAAATCTAGTAGGGTCATTGTGACGCATAATAAAGCATGGATGGACTGTGACATTATATAATGTGAGACGGCCAAACACGGGAGGACAAGCATTGTATAATTCCACTTACAGCAGATATCCGGAATGGACAGAGACAAAGTATAGCTGAGGCTCCCGGGAGAGAGCATGGTGGCTGCATGACAATGTGAATGAATTTAATGCCACACTGGAAAATGGTGAACTTGATATTATAATTACTTAACCATACTATTTTTTAAAAAGTATGTGATTTTCTTTTCATCATGTAACTCTAACCTGCCCTTAACACAATAGCAGTTTTCCACCTGCCCTTAGATTTGTGCTCAGGAATTATTGTTCTCCTCCATGGGTTACTTAGAATAAATTAATTTCTCTAGTTCTCAAATTTCTCTTCCGTGAAATAAAAGAGTGTAATTGTGTAAGTACTGGCTCTTGTTGAGCTGCTGTTATCACCTTAGATGACTAAATGGAAAATATTAAACTACCATTCTGTTTAAGATAGACTATTTTAGGTTTACTTTTTTGCATTCTAGTTCTCTTCGGAAAGGAACATAGGCTGTGAGTTTACGTGTCTTTATTAGTTGCACCATTTATTTATTTATATAATACAGGGCCTCGCCACATAGGTCAGAATCATAGTGATCCTCCTGTCTCAGCCTCCTCAGCATTGGGATTATAGATGTGCACTACCATGACAAGTTTTGCCTGCATCTATGGCCCACCTGGGGTTCTGAGTCCGACATGGTATGAGGTACTGGGGACTGAACCTGGGTCTTTGAGCTTGCCAGGCAGGCATTTAAGCCACTGAGCTATCTCCCAAGCCCAGTTGTACCTTTTGATGTTCTAAAGTTCATAAAGATATTGAAAAATGTCTTAAATATAAAATATTTTGAGGAAAAAATAATTTTTATCACATGACTTATGAACCTGACATGATGGCATATTCTCTATATTAGCAATACCAATGATGGAAAAGCAAAATCCTTCTTAATAAAATATGAGGCTTTGCTTTCTAAACTATTAGTTTGGCACCTCACAAGTCCAAATCCTCCCTGAACAATGTAGCAAAACCCTGTCTCAAAAGGAGGTGGAGAGTTGCACACAGTTTTCTGTGGTCTCAGCTCAGGGAATGATGTGTGGATTGGAGTTTACAGTCCTTGGCCAGAGAACAATCCTATGACCCTACATAAATGCCTAGAGGGTGGCAAAAGCAGGTCACACATATATTCAATGCACATTTAATGTGCCTGCCAAAATAAGCTTCTGTAGTGTGAGCAGTTAGATGAGATCTGAACTGATCGGATCCTGAGAATGTAGGCCATGGGATACCTGCTGCTTCAAGAAAGCTATTCAAACTACTATAAATAGTAGCATAAGGGCCCACACAACTCTGTAAGTAAGAAGTGCATCATGGATCAATCTCTCTAGGTTAAAATCAATCAAGGTGCTGGCAGGACTGTGCTCTGGAAGTTTTGGAGAGAATCTGAGTCTCGCCTCTCACATTTCCAGGGATAACCACATTCATCAATCTCTCTCTTGCTTCATCAGAGCCAATAACACTGCACATCTCTGACAATGTTCTTACCCACTCTCCCTCTGACCACAGTCAGGCAAGGGCTTCTCTCTCTCCAGGACCCATCTAGGACAGTCTAGGGTCCCTGGCCTTAGCTGCAACTGTAAAGTCCCTTTTGCCTGATGAGGTAACATTCACAGACGCTGGGGTTTGGGATGAGAAGGACTAGGCAGAGGGGTTATTAGTCTGTCTATAATCATCGCTTTTTCACTTTTTGCTCAGAGGAAATGTACTCATTCAAACGTGATGCTGATGCCTGGCTGCCACCTCAGAACCTCACTGCAGGCAGCAACCCTTGAGGGTTCTTACTTCATTCACATTTTATACTTGGTCGGAGAAGCAGCAGCTACGTCACTTGCTATTCGCTGCCAATGCAGATGTGCTTCGCGGATGTGCGTGGAGAGGAGTTATGTGAAATCCGGGGGTGACGATCAAGCACGATGTGTTTGAAAGTAAAGTGAAGAACCTGTTATAAACCGCATGTGGGCAAGGCAGGAAGTTTTTCTTGCCTTGTTTTTGTTTTTATTTTAAAGCATGTTGCAAATGTCAGGACCTAGGTCCAAGAATGGAAAAAAAAAACCTTCTTTATGGCTTCTGGCAATTATGTTCTTTCTAGATTATTTGGTTATTGTTGTTAAAAGAAAGATTTACATTCTTCAGCCATTACTCTTATGCATTACAATTTATTTATTTTATTTGGAATATTTATACATTGAAATTTAAAAGATATTACAATACATTTTTTATTATAAAACATGTATGTATCTATATATATTTATATAGAGAGAGCTCTAATACACAAAAACTAACATATTGTTAGAACTATAGAATCAAGGGTAATTTTTATCTCACCTAAAATTTTAATTAATATTATAATCTAGGAAATATTTGCTACTAATATGTTTTTAGTAGAGAGAAGAATAACCAACATATATGTAAGGATATCCTGAGCTACACAGTGAGACCCAGTCTCAAAAGTTAAAAAAAAAAATGGAACATGCACAAAGATAAGGTTCTGGAGTCCATCCTGAATATCTTGATGACAACTCTTTGTTGAACTTGAAAGGGTCATAAACTTTCCTACCCTGAGGCTGACAGTGACCATCTGCCATATTAAAATTACTGCTTTTCTAACTTAAATTGTATTTTATCCATTTCTTTTTTTTTTTTTTTTAATTTTTGAGACAGAATCTTGCTGAGTAGTCCAGTCTGGCCTCCAAATCCTGGTGATCCTCCTACCTCAGCTTTCTGAGTGCTGAGATTACAGGCATGTACCAACATACCCAGTTTAAATTATATTTTAAATGGAGGTAATTACTCAGAAGAAGTTCCCAGAAGCATCTGATTTTTCAGAGATCTGTAATTCTCCCTCATTGCAGTACCCAGAAGGCTGTCAACCAAAGATAGATAATGGACATTTCTGCAAGGTCCAGTCAGGTTACTGTGAGTATAAGAAAGAAGTGACCTTCTGGGGGTTATATTTAACTCTGTTAACTACATCTTATCTCAAGGAGGCTGTACAATCCTAGCCATTGCTCCTATATGAAAGCAAACTTAAATGAACAGATTATCTGAATTTTCAAAGAAAGCAACAATCTGAATTGCCAAAATATGAAATTTTTTGTTACTGAAACTTTGATGAACAACTGTATGCAAAACTGTTGGACTGCAGCAGCAACCTAAAATCCTTAACAAAATGCATTCAAGTCTTAAAAAGACCTCATGATCTAAAGCACTGTGTTTTTACACTTTAGTTATACTGAGTATCAGTTGAAACTTGTCAATTATGTGAATTCCTGGAGTCCATCTTGGATACTTCAGTTCGGCTGGCCTAGGATAGGCCCAGGACTCTATAAAGTTTTATCCTTCATTCTAGGTAATTTTTATGATGACCTGAGGATTATACTTCGAAAAATACTCAGAAGATAGCCAATGAAGCTGGGAATGGTGCCACATGCCTGTAACCCCAGCACTGCTGGAGGCTGACAGAGGAGATTACAAGCTTGAGTACTGGGCAATTTAGGGATTTACAGAGACTGCCTCAAAATTAAAAAAAGGAAAATGAAAAAGAAAAAAATAGTGTATATATATCAAAGGGTTGGGAACATAGCTCAGTGTGAAGGCGCTGGGTTCAGGCTCCAATACAAAACCTAAACCAAAACAAAGCAACTCCCACCCAGTGGACCACTGGGAAGAATGCTTCAGGTTTCTACTGCCATCTGTGGTCATCATGCTGAGGAATAAACTCTCAACTCCCAGTCTCAGTACCTGGTGTCGGGCTCCCTGAGCAGGAGGTATGCGGGCAGGAAGGTCAAGGAAGGCTGCTTTTTGTTTGTTTTTGCCTGATTAAGGCTGGGGTTTGTGCCTAGTTACTATCAGCTACTCAGGACTTTGGCCTAGGTGCTGGAACATGGCCCTAAGGGCCCTTAGAAAAAGCAGGGACCTTTAGAGAAGTTTACAGATTCCACCCTAACCATTTTCTCAGCCCCATTTATTTCTTATTGTATTTCATATGTTTCCATTTTGGAACACTAAGTGCTTATCTGTTCCCTGTATTATTACTGCTCCTAGAATTCAGGAGTTGGCGTGACAGTATTTATAAACAAAACAGTTAGAAATTGTGCAGAATTGAACATAATCAGGGGCCTTGAAGACAGGATACCTTGATGACCTGGCTGTGGTCAGACCGCACAGGCTGAAGGGGCTACAGTCGCTTAAGTGCTGAGGTTTGCAACGAACCATCAAAAATGTGCAGAATGGAGCAGAAAAGGGTGATGCTGGCCTGGCTGCGACAGTGGAGGAAGCTTCTTGGAGTCCCCACATCTTCCTCAGGTTTCCTCTGCTACCTGTGCAAAGACAGCCTTCTTTTTTTACTCACAGTCCTTCAAAAATTATTTCTTTTTGCTTTTATTTTTAATTATAGCTGCTTTTCCTATCTAAATGAATGGCTCTCTCATTTTCTCTATTTTCAGATCATTTATATTTGTTTGCTTTTCTTTCTTTCTTTTTAGTTTTGCATCTTAGGGAAGGGGCTGTAGGATGTTCAGGGTCTCACTACTAGATCAGACTCATAGTGAACAGTTTGTTTACAGCCTCCCAGGAGCTGGGATTACAGGCACACACCACCTCCAGTCTCAGTTGACCTCTCAGCACGCCCTTGGGGGCAGGGCTGGGACTACAGGCCAAGGGATCGAACGCGCGGGGCCCCTGTGCCTGCTTGCAAGTGCTTTAATCTGCTGAGTTATTTGGCCAGCCCTTGTGTGCTTTTCTGAATCCGTCAAATTCAGTAGACATTTGAATACTTTTTCAAGGAACCCACAGGCTCATGTTTTTTCAAAAGTAAATCCTTTCTAATCATTAATAAAAACACAAGTGAGAGATGATGGGAAGGTTTGTTAATAACTTGTCAAGCATCCCTTTCTTGGCTCGGATCTACCCACAATAATTTGGTTAATGTTCTTCAGGGATGTATTTGCATGACATTACATAAACCTAGCAGCATCACAATTAAAAAAAGAAAAGCTAATCTTTCAGCTCTTTCTTGCTGCTGCTTACATTTTTTAGAAATATTTTAGTGAAACAACATGGAATGAGTCTTATTACAAGTCCCTTGGACTTGAGGAATTCTTTTTTATACACATCAAGTAGAATGCTCAATTTTATATATGGAATAAAACTGATTATATTCTAGGCCACATGCCATTGTTTGGGCTAATTTATATTTTGGCTTAAAAAGTAACTTACACAGATTAAACATAACCAAATTATGTGTTCCTTAGGGAAAGAAATTTTATTCTACAGCAGTAGTTCCTTGCTTTTTCTTTTTCTTTTTAGACAAGGAACTATTTAGTAAGTTCTGAGACACACAGAAGCTTCAATTCTATTCAGCAAAATTTTAATAAAAAAATTAAAAGAACCTAATTAAACAGAAAAGTTTTCTGCATTCCCTTTACTTGGTAATTTAAGTCTGTTCCAGAAAGCCAACTAATCTTGTCCATAAGAAAGTGACTGTGAGGTTTCGACAGATTTCTTAATTATACATGCGTTTGTGGTAGTTCTTACATAATATTTAATGTATTTCATGTTTTTATTTTTGAGCACAAAATCCTTTGCACGAGATCTCTGTAAGCATGTGTACGCCCAAAGAGAAATGGAATTCATTACAAAGAACACACTCAACAGGCTATACTAAGTTTTGCCCTTAAAATTGGGTTATGCAGCAAACCATGTGTGACAGATGGTATTTTCCAAAGATATCAACAGCAGCATGTCCTGTTCCACATGTTCTTTTGAAATGTGAACTTGCCACACCCTATCAAGTGATGGAATCTAATCCTTTCCCTCTGAATCTGCACTGGCCTTGCTGGCGCTCTTATAACTAACAGAATAAATATTTCCATTTCACATATGTGTCTGGCTTTAGGGGGAGTTGAAATTTACACACTGCTTTGTACGTGCGGCCTCACTTAGAGGAGCAGACACCTCTGGGAAAAGGAGGGACACGTGTGATGCCCAGAACAGCGAGGAGTATTTTAGCACAATTTTACAAAGTTACTCCACTTTTCCAACATGAGGAGTCTGAGACTCAGCAGCAATGTTAGGGTTAATGAAGCTGGAATTCACATCGCAGCTGTCTGCTTCTCCCCTCCTGTTCTCTTTCCCCTGAGAGCTAGATATTCACAGTAGGTGTTGAAATGTCCCTGCTACGTGATGATTACAGCAGCATGAGACACTGGGCTCCTGGCTGGATGGTAGATCAGACCTAGGTCTTTAAGCCCAGCTCTTTCTTGCTGCTGCTTACATTTTTGGCTAGAATCTAGCAGTGGTGTTTAGCTTCTTTAAATTCAAGAGCAGGCCCTCTTGTTTTGTGTCTCAGATTTCTCCCAGCATTTCCCTCTTGCAAGTGTTTTGGGCATTGCGGAGCTTTTGGGGCATGGCCACAGTCAGTCTCAGGACTAGCCCTGCTTTTACCCTGGAAGATATCCTAACTTTCCCAGTTCCTTCTTCACCCTGTCCTATCCACAGGTGAATGTCTCTTTAGAATAGCTATATGGGGCTCTCTTTTCACTTCTGGATTAAAATACTACTTTTGCTTCCTTGGAAATAGGGTTCCCTACCTCTATGTCCGACCTTGTAACGAAGGGCAAGAAGAAACCAAACAGAAATAAAGACACAATTCCTTTTTATTCATTTATTTATTTAATTAATTGTTTTTTAAATTTTTTATTTTATTGAAGAACAAATAGCAATTAGACAGTTTCAAGACAAATTAACAGGACAGATTCGATAAATTAATACATTGCAGACTGGTTTCATAATGTTTTGGTATCATACAAGGTGCACACATGATATTATACTTACAGACATTATTATGGCAGATGTCTCTAATCAGTGAATTAAGAGAGTGTAGTTGTTTACTTATCTTATTTTTTATATCTGAATTATATCACAGATTCAATAATTAATACTTTCTACCTTGTTATTTTCCGAGTGGCTGTCCATAGTACTAGAAGCCGACATAATATCTTGTCCAACCACTATTAGTGAAAATCTTAATTATGCAGAAGCACGGCATATTTATCCTAAGTGTTCTGTTTATACACACACACACCATGATTCTTCATTTGTATACCCTTTTTTTTGGCTAGACCTGTCAAAGATGGGCACTCCATTGTCATTAAACCAATTTAGGTGCCTGAACTCGGCAACACAATCCAACACAGTCCAGCAGTCCACAATAATAGTGAGTTATCTGAAGAAGTTGTTGACTATAGCCATTTACAGCTCAACTTATTATTATGGCCCCGAGTTATATACCTCAGTTTTATACTTTTCTGCTGGATGGTTAAGACCGAGATAGAGCAAGACCTATATATGAAAAGATGTAGCTTTTGTTTCTGATGAGGTCAGTGAAGTCCCCTCAGGGTTGATCTTGTAATCCTGTACCTTATTCTGTAGATCTTTTGTCTGTGTTATCCATGTGGATGAGTCATGGCCAATGCTTGACCAGTTTGCTCTCTGTGAGAGCCTGAGAGAAAGTTTTCTCTCCATGTGACTCTCCCCAGGCATACTATAGAACATCAGTCTCTTTCCTCTGTGACTCCATAATCTCCTTGTTCAAAAAATTTGGGGCACAACTGAGTTTCATGATGTTACAGTACAGGTTCACCTATGTCCTAAGTCTTCGCGACCTTGAAAGGCTAGGGCCAAAATATTGGCTGGTCTTTCGGCTCTTCTGTTTTTCCAATTTTGATCTGTGAATGTAGCTTTTCCAGAAGAAAAGCTGCTTAGTATCCTGTAGCATATGCCGTTCATTTGCCCTAACTATCTGACTCAATTCTTTTTAGTTGTTGTTGTACATTTCTATTTGTATTTCTTCTTTTGACTTATACTAGGGAGACTATATGATATTTACACATGTGTGTCTGGTTTATTTCCCTTATGAGTATATGTTCAACTGGCATCTACTTCGATATAAATGCTTCGAGTTTATCATTCATTATAGCTAAATAATACTCCATTATATAGAAATACCACATCTTTTTCAACCATTCCTCATGTGATGGATGTCTTGGTTGTTTCCAGGATTTTGCTATCACAAATTGTGCTGCTATAAACATAGGTACACATATATCACTATGATGTAATGTTTTCAGTTCCTCCAGGAATATTCCCAGTAGGGGGGAGAGCAGGCTTCAATGGGATTTCCAGACCTACTCTTTTGAGGAATCTCTACACTGATCTCCACAATGGTTGGACCAATCTACATTCCCACCAGCAGTGGAGAAGTGTTCCCTTTTCCACACAACCTCTCCAACATTTGTTGTTGGTTGATTTCATTATGAAAGCCATTCTTTCTGGAGTGAGATAATATCTCAATGTTGTTTTTATTTGCATTTCATGGATGACTGCAATGTGGAGCATTTTTCATGTATTTATTCGCCTCTTTAATTTCATCCCCTGACAAGTGTGTATTCATCTCAGATGCCCATTTCTGAATTGGGTCTTTAAATTTGAGGGTCCTGTTATATCTCACTTCTTTATATATTCTAAACAGCAGACTTTTGTCTGATTGCTTATTAGTTAGGATTTTTTCAAAATGTGTGGGTTGTCTTTTCACTTTGTGGATAATTTCTTTTGATGTGCAGAAACTCCTCAAGAAGAGTTGACCACAGTTGTTGATTCTTTCAACTGCTTCCATATGAATATATGTTTGTCCATGAACTCTTTACCTACCCCTATGTCTTCAAGAGTTCCTCCTACTTTCTCTTCCAGGGGATTGAGTGTTTCTGTTTTAATGTTTAGATCTTTAATCCATTTTGACTTTAGCTTAGTGCATGGTGGTAGACCTGGGTCAAGTTTTAGTTTTCAGCATGTAGAAAGCCATGTCTTCCAGCACCATTTGTTAAAGAGGCTATCTTTCTTCCAGTGAGCTTGTTTAGCCCCTTTGTTGAAGATCAGATGGCTGAGTGTGATTGTAGATGCCACTGAATCTTCTAATCTTTTCCATTGATCCTCAGGTCTATTTCATTCCCAATATCATGTTGATTTTATCAATTGGGTTTGTAGTATAATTTCAAGTCAGGAACTGTGATGCCTCCTGCTTTGTCTTTATTGGCCAGGATTGCCTTTGCTCTTCTAGGTCTTTTGTGGTTCCAAATAAATTTTAGGAATGATTTCTCTAGCTCTAGGAGGTACATTGGTGGCAGTTTGATAGGGATTGCATTCAATCTGTACAGCAATTGTGGGAGTATGGGCATCTTCACGATGTTGGTTCTTCCTATCCAGGCTCATGGAATATCTTTCCATTTTCTGAAATCCTCTATAATCTCTTTTCTTAGGGTGTTGTAATTTTCTGTGAAAAAATCTTTGATTTCCTTGGTTAAGTGAATTCCAAGGTATTTCATTTTCCATGGTGCTATTATAAAAGGTATTGTTTCTATTGTTTCCCTTTCAGTGTGCTTGTTATCTGTGTAGAGGAATGCTATTGACTTTTGAGTATTGATTTTGTATCTTGCTATGCTACTGAATTTCCCTATCAGTTCTAGTAGTTTCTTGGTGGAATTTTTGGGGTCTTCCAAGTAAAGTATCATGTCATCTGCAAATAGTGATAATTTAACTTCTTTACCTATTCTTATTCCTTTTATTTCTCCCTCTTTTCTAATGGCTGTTGCTAATGATTCCAAGATTATATTGAATAGGAGGGGTGATAGAGGACATCCTTGTCTTGTACCTGATTTAAGAGTAAAAGATTTCAGTTTTTCCCCATTTAGGATTATATTAGCTTTTGGGTTGTCATAGATGGTTTTTATCAAGTTAAGGTAAAGTCCATCTATTTCAGTTTTCTGTAGGTCTTTGAACATGAAATGAGTGTTGGACTTTGTCAAAAGCTTTCTCTGCATCAATTGAGAGGATCATGTGGTTTTTAGATTTCTGTCTACTAATATAGTGTATTACATTTATAGATTTTTTGATGCAGCCATCCTTGCATCCCTGGGATGAAGCCTACCTGGTCATGGTGTATGAACTTCTTGATGATTTGGTATATTCTATTTGCTAGGACTTTATTGAGGATTTTTGCATCTATGTTCATGAGGGAGATTGGCCTTTAGTTCTCCTTTTTGATTGTGTCTTTCCCTGGTTTTGGAATCAGTATAATACTTGCCTCCAGAAATGATTTGGGGAGAACTGCTTCCTTTTCTATTTCATTAAAGAGTTTGAGGAGTGTAGGGATTATATCTTGTATAAATTTCTTGTAGAATTCAGCTGTGAATCTATCAGGACCTTGACTTTTCTTTGTCGGTAGGCTTTTTATTGAGTTTTGTATTTCACTGGCTGTTATTAGCTTATTGAGATTTTTTGTATTTCTTGGTTCAGTTTTGGTAATTTGTACCTTTCTAGGAATCTGTTCATTTCTTCTGTGTCTTCTATTCTGTGAGCATAAAGATTCTCAAAGTAGCTACTGACAATCTTCTGGATTTCCACTGGGTCTGTGTTGATTTCACTCTTTTCATTTCTTATTGCTTGTATTTGAATTTTTTCTTTCCTCTTTTTGATGAGGTTGGCTAGAGGCCTATCAACTTTACTGAGTCTTTCAAAGAACCAACTTTTTGATTTGTGGATTCTTTGAACTGTTTTCTTCATCTCAACTGAATTAATTTCTGCTCTAATCTTTATGATTTCTTCCTGTCTTTATGCTCTGTGTTTTGTTTGCTCTTCTTTTTTTAGATGTTGGAGGTGCAACATTAGGGTGTTTATTTGTTCCCGTTGTATTTTCCTAATGTGTGTGTTCATAGCTATGATTTTCCCTCTGAGAACTGCTCACAATTCCTTTTAGTCCAGAATTTTAAACTAGCAGCATTCTATAATGGGTGAAAGTGAATTTCACATGTCTGTGAAATTCATAAATGAGGAATTTTCTTCTTGAATGAATTGACTCTAAGAAACCCATTGTCTACCAGTTACCACTGGCCTTCGAAGAACCAAGAATGACCCCTTAGTAAAGGTGAAACTGAGCTTGGGGACCTCTGCTCTCTGGGACCTCTGTCCTCATTAGTTATGCCCATGAAGCTCAGAGCCACTGAAACCTGAGGAAACCACCAGTTTATCGGAAACACAGCTTGCTATAGATTTCCCCTAGAGCCATTTTGGTCAGAGTGACCTCTGTCTGTCTGGCGTCCTCTCCAACTCCATCGTGCTGGGCAACCGAAATGCATTCCCCTGGGGTGGGGGATATTTCTGTACCCTCATTTCACAGAGTCAGAAGCTCTCCTGATGGGTTGCAGTTCTGCCCTATTTCAGCATTTCTACCTCTCCTCTCTTTCCTCTCCCCAGCACCTACAAAACAAGACTTCTTATTGCTGATCAACACACATAAATTTCAGGGCTTTCTCTTTTTTTAAATTACTGTACCTCCAAACAAAAATAATATAGAGAATTTTGACTCAACAAAAGCAATGCTTCTCCTTTATTATCGCATAGTGTCTTTTGGGCCATCAAAATACATGTTAAGGTATCATTAGACTATCAAGCTCCTCAGATCTGTTATCAAAGACCGAACTGAACTCTTTCAGGCCATGATTGCTACATTACCTAGTACTTAAGCTTCTCATTCAATGCCAAGAACAATCTTACTGACAGACTCTGGTTCACTAATTACTTTCACAGCACTTTAACTTGAATTATAGTATTAGTAACATTACTTTTGAAGTAAAATTCATTATAAATTGAAGATATATTAAATCTTTGTATTTATTTTTTCAAAAGTTATTTCATACTTCAGCACAATACCCATTCCATGAAAAATTTTGAATGGAAAAAAGAAATGACAAAATTTTCTAAAGGCTAATTTCTAAGAGGACAACTGAGAAGTGAAAATATTAGATATACTCTGTATCCAAACTATGTTATTTTATATATACACTGGATATTTTTCATTCAATAATATTAAATGTCCTCCAAGTCTGTACTCTTTTGTTAAGAGTGGCCTGATTAAATATGTCTGCTTTAATTCAAACACTGTTCTATTAAAAGCACTTTAAAACTATCCTACTGAGAGTCCAAGTCAGTGTTTTGACAAGCTTTCTCCTTCTCTTATTTTTCTGATCTAGTGTTGTATAAAAATAATATATCCCTTTTGGCAAATTTAAAAATACAGAATATAGACTTTCTCTTACTAAATTTGAATGGATTTTGATACAGAAGAGCATATAGGATTGAGTTCAGTAAAATAGACTCAACAGTGGTCAAATGTGAGGGATCTACTCTCATTTACTGTATTACTATAATAATATTTAATTGTATTTGTTGGTTTTACTAAGAGTCTGTTTAAAAAGTACAGATAAGAAAATACAAAATCTAAGAACACAAATTTTAGGAAAGAAACAAAAAACAAGTGGACCAAAGTGACAAATTAAAGTCACAAAAGTTTCTGGTAGATTTGGTTCATAAAGGAAATACTTCTCAACACAAAATAAGTATGGTTTATAAAGAAGTACAAAGTTAATAAACAGATACTGTATGCTAGCACCCTGGTGAATGATGTTCTGATTGGGCAGACACGTGTAGGGATATTTTATTAAAACTGTACAAGCATTCTACATTTCATTACATCTTCTTTGGGTTTTTATTTAATAAACAGCAAACATAAAACACAGAAGCAGGAAAGAAAAAGACTCAAGAACTATAAGCCAAAAACCACGCCCTTTGCATAAAGGGAAAGGGAATACCAAGATTAAGGTGTGGAACAAAAGATGAAAACTAAACAAATGAAAATAACCTTTTACTATGATGTTTAAATATAATGAATCATCTTTATTAAAAAATGCAAATTCCTGTATCTCAGCATAGACATACTAAGTCAGAACTTCCTTAAGTCAGCCCTAGGCACTTATATTTCACTGAAACCCAAATGGCTTGTATGTATGATAATCTTTGAGATCCAAATAAACCCAACTTTAAGATCTTTTCAAAAGATCATACAAAATCTGGCTGGGAATGAAGCTCAGCAGTAGAGTGCTTGTCTAGCAGTCATGAGGCCCTGGGTTAGACACCACCAATGCAAAAGTAAACATACAAACAAAACCCTTGAATCATACAAAGATGATTGCCTGATAACAATTAATCCCCTTTTAGGAATATGTGTATAACCTAAAATTAAGCTAAAGAGTTAATGATAATTAATAATGTTTTATCTGAAGTTGTATTACTTTTTATCTAAGTATTTCATTTTTTATAAATCTTGTTGTACGTTATATTTTTGTGCTTATTCTTCTCAGGCAGTAACTAATAAATGCTCATTAAATCTTTCTAAAGTGGGAAAAGTCATAGCTGAGAGAAATCTGAGTTCAAGAGCTAGCTTTTAATCTGAGTTTGGGTTTTTCCTCTGTTTTAAAATATGTACTTGATTCTGATCAAGAGTTCTAGAGGTAAGCTCAGTGTGTAGAGCTGGACTGGGTAACTCCATGGGAATCACAGGAGATGGAACAACTAGAGAGAATTCACTGCATTTAAGGAAATGACCATTGATCAGTTCTAATTAAAGTTTGCAGACTAGAACCCACCAACTGAGTTTTCAGATTGTTCTACTTTCCAGAACAACCTTGTGTGCAGTATGAAATGTAATGATTATTAAGTGATTGAAACTATTGTTCCACATCTAACACAGAGCATAGGTCAATACTTTAAGGAATACTTAAGCACTTTGATTGGCTGAACTTAACCCACAACTTGAGACCTTGTAAAATTCTTTCTAGTTCTAAAATTTCATACTCCTCTTACCTTTCTGAGCCATCTAGACTTTCATTTCTATACTAGTAACTCTCGTTATAATCCAAGTAGTAACTAGGTGATTCTAGTTATAAATATTTCCTGGTTGACTTACATTCATACTACTTTTCAAAGCAACTATCCCGAGAAAGGATTCAGTGGAACAGATGCCTGGTTATAGAAACTTAAATACCCAGTCTTATTTAACATGCCATGGCCAATGACTATGTCAAAAATCATGAGCTAGAATTAAGGCAGAACTAAACTCTCTGAGCCTTCAAATTGCCTGTGATTCATTAAGTGTGTCTCGTAAGTGGTAGAGCCTGTATTTCCATGTCATACACATGTACAATGGAAAACTAATTAGCACACGTAAATATTTCAGCTTTGCTTACTCTTTTGCAAACTAAAAAGGCTTAAATAGTCTCTTTATCTCTCTGCTATAATTCATTTGATCTTTGAAGGTTTGGATTTTTTGGTCTTAAGTGTTGCATAAATCTAATTCAGTCTTGCTAAATTTAAGAAATTAGGCTTGGTATAATTATTAGACTGAATTTGGCATACATACACACAGCATTGATGCTCCATACCCACACATATTTATGGTTAATTACAGAAGATTCAGTTCAGAAAGATTCCTTCAGCTATATTTGTAAACTATATTTCTCTGAAGTGAATAGATTTTTATCCCTGTGTTGAACTATTCTTTTCTATGTTGATGTTTTGGAAAACTGACTAAATTCCATTTGGCATTTTATACAATTGCTGACTCATTTGATATTTCCAGGTTTATGAAAGGCTAAGTATTTATAGAATAGTATAATAACCCCCCCCCCATCCCCTGCTTTGGAAAAGCTCCATTGACTGGAGATTTCTAAAGGTATACTGAGAACACTCAAGTAGAAGTGGTTGTCCCCACTCTGTCACTACCCCCAGCTATTTGAGCATCCAGACATGCCATTTATTGATTTCTATGCACCAGATATTTTAGGTATATTGTTCCAAATTTCCAGGCCACCCTGCACAGTGGTTTTTTGATCCCCATTTATTGTTGAGAAACTTGAGGCTCAGAGTGTGGGTGCTGGACATGGCACGTGCACCAAATGCTACACAGTCACACACTCTCATTGTTCCCTGGGGCTTCCCTGTGCAGTGGAGTGGAGACCAGACTTTCCAGCTCCCAGTTTTCTTCTCTGTAGTACCTGGGAGTTGGACAAGGTGGTCACAAAGGTCTGTTTGACTTCAGATATCCCGTGCTGAAGTTTCACTAAGTCGTACTACAGGGAATGGGACCCATTTGCAGGTGAAACCCCCTTTGGGTGTTCTCAGGTACTTCGGATCCTGGCTAAGACTTTTCAAGCAGGATGTTGGCAGATCCACTTAATATTAATCTTGTCTGCTGTAGCATTTGGATTCCTGCCAATTCTTTGTCATTTCAAACAATGGACAGCATTATTTTCTCTGTTCCCTTATTTTCACATAAGCCTACTCTAACTCTTCCTAACCTTGAACTATGAGTTTATATTTAACCAGGATCTTGCCTTTACAAAAATAAAATAAAATCTTTATTTGCACACTTGACAAACTACAATAAATATTTGGAGTACTTTTATATATTCATAATTATTTGGGTTCTCTTTAGAACATTAAATAAGACAATGCCACATATTTACGAAACTGGCAAATAATGAGATTTTGGTAGAAGACCACAGTCTACACTGTCCTTGCCAAGTGTCTACTGAGCAAGTAAAGATACAATTTAAAATAGTTTCCACACTATTGATGTATCTGAAATGAATATACATGGATTATTTTTTTTTTGTTGCTGGCAATGAACCCAGGGTTTTGTACACAATAAACATAAGCTCTACTACTGAATTAAATTTCCAGACCTAATGGAATTATAATAAGAGTACATTTTGAGTTCACATAGATTGTTTTAAGGCATTTGGCTACCTAAATAATATCTCAGCTAGTGTGAAAATCTTAGATACTACACTAGCTTCCACATAAATTTAGGAATGAGCTCATTGACAGTGTTTTTGTACCTTTGGTTCCATTCAAGAATTAATTTTTCTGATGTAATCAGGATTACATGGTGACAAAACAACAAAGAACAGCCTCATGATTAGCAAGATTATCTATCGTTCATTTGAGATGATATGTTTCTATGATGTTTACTTTCTAATTTTGGGGCTCTCTCTGATGCTCCAAAAAGTTAGTGGCATCAAATAATCACATGATTGAATTTTTATATGAACAACCTGAATTTAAAAACTTCAAATAATTATTGTAACCAACATTCTTAACAGGAAGTCTGCTTGTTTTCAGCTTAGTAATTTGTACATCTTTTATACCATTTCCGGGAATGAAACAGCAGCTCTGCTGAAATAAAGGCAACTCTGCTGAAAACCGAAATTCCATTGATAGCCTTCTTTGTGCAGGGCACACAATATTGTGTATTGTGGGAGTTTGTAAACATGCTAGCAACATAATAGGTGCTGTCAAAAAAATTATGGTCCACTAAAGAAGAAATAGACAAGAAATAGGTAAGGTAAAAGTGAAATGATAAGGAGTGCTATTAAAATAGTATGGGTACGTGTACAATGGGAAAGCACTGAAGATGCAGAGGAGCGGAACCTAGGCTGGGTGTTAAAGCTACTTCCAAATGCTACAGAAGAGAATTCAGCAGGTTAGGCAGAGAAGGTGTTACTAGCAGGGACGAGGGAAAGTCTGCACTGTGGGATTTGACAGAAGTCAAGAATCGAGATGTGTCGATAAGAAATGGATCTTTGTGTTGCATGATGCTATAAATTTAAGTAAAATGAACACCAAAATGTTTGCATTGGGTGTGATATCACATAGAGTTTTGGGGACCTTGATTAGAGCACTTTCGGCTGAATGTTTTCATCCCAGTGGGGTGGGTTTTGACAGTCAGTGGGAGGAAAGTGAAGATGTGAGGGCAGGAGGTGGAGATAATCTTTTTACATAGTTTACCTTACTCTAAGCTAAGAATGAGACAAAGGGGCTAAGTGATGAGATGTGAAAGAAAGGTTTTTACTAGCATGCTGTTGTAAAGTGAGTATGACTGGGAGAGAGGAATATGTAATACTAACATGAGAAAGGCTAAATACTTCACATACCTGGGAGATGAGAAGGACAGGTTCAAGACATGAGTGGGAGATCTTGTGGGGAGAGGGGTCTCTCTCTCCACTCTGACACAAGGCAGTCAGAGAACCCAGGAGAAGATAGGAGGCAAGAGTTTAGATTTAGTATTTCAAAAAGGAGGGCTGATTTGTGTCCTTACAGGGAGCCACAGATAATGTCCTTCCACTCACTGTACGTTACAAGGGAAAGGAAGTTTGAGGAGAGGTACACACGGAAAGCACAGTCATCTTGGTGTGTGAAAAACCAAGCTTATACAAAACATCATGGCTATATTTCAGGGTAGAGCTGTATTCTCAGCTGAGATCTAGAATTACAACCAACAGTGTGAAATCAAGCATGCAGGAGTGGAGAACAGAGGGCTTCCACCAGATCTACTGTCAGGCATGCAAAAGAGGGAATATGAATGCGTGACAGGAAGTTTCTTGAAAGATATGCTGAAGCCAATTCATGAAAGGTCATATTTATCAGGCTGAATTCATGAAGTTTTTTTCATAGACAATGAAAAACCGTTGAAATATTTGTGACCATGAGAGTGACATCACCAATGTTGACCTCCTGCCTACCCAGCCTGCCTTTAAAATAAAGCATTAAAATAGTTAAAAGGAAAAAATATGCAACAAGGACATCTGTGAAGCACCGGACTTAGGTAGTGAAGGTGAGCTACAGTATGGGGAACTTGAGCCACATGGCTCAGGTTAAGTTTCTAAGAGCTCTGAATATCTGTGATAACCAGATCAAGTCAGTGGGGACATCAGGACCACAGGAGAGAAAGTGCTAAGGGCAGGGCCTGAACTGGGCAGGATGTTACCTAAACCAACTGGAAGCAAACATATATCAAGGGACGTACTGACTAATCAAGGGAAGCAATTAGAACAAAAAGGTCACCTAGAATAGATTCAAAAAATAATAAAGCTGTGGATGAGCGTCAGGGCTAGGTGCAGTCAGGCAGAGTCCAGCAAATAGTGTATATTACGAAAGGAGTCAAAGTGGCTCAAGGGTGAGGAATGACCTGTATGTGGGCCAGGCACTGGTCCAAGGCTCTAATGTAGACAGTAAGACTCTGCAGTTTAATGAGCAGAACACATAGAATTTGGAATTAGTGTTCAATTCAGTTTTACAGCACTGATCACTTTACTGACAGCTGTGATTTAAATATTGAACTCTACAAATCAAGCCCTTTATGTGGATGGTATCCATATGAGTCGAGATAGTAGAGCTAAAAGGCATAAAATAATATCATTAGACATAATTTAGAATAATGTATTGCAATATAATAGAAAAAATCAGTCATATTTAAAGTAATCTCAGTTTTTGATAGTTTTCTTAAAATTGGATCTAAAAATTGTATCAGTTGGTGATTCCATAGACATCACTGGCAACCTGTAAGTACAGTCTGTTCACCAGTAAGTCTGCCATGTGAATCATTCAAAATTTTGTGAAGTACTCCCTCAGTACTTCATAATCAGTAAGTGTATTAGGAAACAGCATGCCAAGAAATAATCCCATTAAGTTTTCTTCAATGTCTGTCCACCCACCGTTTCATGATCATCAAGAACAGGCACTGTGTTGAGTTGAGCTGACAAGAAGCATTAACATCTCTGCTTCTCTTCAAGAGCCCTACAGTCTCATGGTGAAGACAGGCAGGCAGAGAGATGCTATACGGGGTGTCACAACCAGGGTGTGCACAGGTTGTGAACACATAACTCAGGGGATGACAGAAAAAGGGCAAAGAGGCGGCAGTGGTGATGGAGGTAGCTGCAAATGATTTCTTTGGAGAAGGCCCTGAAGACAGAGGAAGTAGTGTGGGCTCATGGCAAAGGGCTAATCAGTATGTGGAAAACAGGTATGAAACCTGCAGGTCAGAGCAAAGGTGACGTTGGAAAAAATTCCTGATGACACGTGGAAAGAGCGATTACCATTACATTTCAATTTTTACTCATTTTGTGTGCATTTTATTTTTTTATTACTGTCTTTGTGCATTTTTCTTCTCCCTTAATTGAAGTGCCATCAAGACCTTTTTCTTGCTTAGCACTCAATTAGCCCTGAGTGTTTATACAATGGCTACATGCAATAATTCCAGAAACCACACAAAGAAAATCCCAGAGACAAGTCTACACATGAAATCAGTCACTTAACATGGGTAAGGTTACTTTACGTCACAGATTAAATTAAACGAAAAGGAAAGTTGATGTAGTTGAAGCAATGAGTCTAGTGGCCTATCAGTTTTGTTAGGAATGATTCCAAGTGTCTAAAGTCACTTTATATACTATAAATAAGTGTTCACCAGCGTATTTTGAAGGAAGGAAAGAAGGAAATCCTTAAACTACTTTTCCTTGGAATTTGTCCTGGAATGAACCCTTAGTTCTTTGATATTATTTTATTGACAAGTAAACTAAGGTACTTGATTTTGTTTGCCATTATTTCCACATATACATCTTTGTTTAGAATCCACAGCTTTGCTAAATAAATTGCTTCCCTTTGGCTTTAGATCAAGAGTAGCCTCAAAAAGAATTTAGCTCCTGACTCTTGGTACTCACAGGGATGGTCAGAGTTGTGAGAAAGACAAGATCAGCCACTTGGAGCTGAAGTTTTGTTTATAGCAGCGAGAAAAGGATCCATACGAAGTCTGGTTCTAGTATTTTCATTTCTTCTGATTTAATTAATAAAAGAGAACTGACTCCCAGTCAGGCCTTGGTTTCCTTTGGTGCCTCTGACGTTCTCTGGGATTTGCGGAGTTAATTACATTCTACTAAGCTTTGCTTCTCAACCCTGGACACTTAGTAGCTAACAGCCACAAACCAGCTCAGCTGAATAAGAGCAGCACTTCCCTTCCCTCATGAGAACGACAAGTACAATGATAGTGTGTCCAGAGTTCTGGAACTCGATCCCCATTTCAAGTATTTTTGGGTGCGATATAAATATACACGGCAGATCTTATATTAGGTGGTAACTTTTTAGTTTTAATAATATGGTTACTGAAGAGATAGGAGATTTAAAGCTTGGAAATAAAAGTCATATATTTAAAATATAATTTACCTTCTTTGAGATGAGATGTTGCTCTGTTGCCAGAATGATTAGCTAGCCACTGCCTGAAATGATTTCCCTGCCTTACGTTTCTGATTAGCAGGGATTACCAGTCTGTGCTACTTTCCCTAGTTAAAATACTTTCTTTAAGGAGTTCTCATTTGAAAGCTGCAGATCAGCTGGGTGTAGTGGTGCCGGCCTGTAACCCCAGCCCTCCAGATGCTGAGCCAGGGGGATTGGTGTGAGCTGAGGGTCCACCTGCCTATGTGGAAAGTCTAAGGAGAGACTGGTGACATCTTGCCTTTTTTATATATACCTAATCTTAACAAAAATTTAAAGTAAAATTTCAGTTAATCGTTAAAAATAGTAAGTAAAATTATGTATAAACTAATGAAACTGTTTGTATTACTTAAAATGAATATTGTCAGGTTGTGGTATATATTATACAAATAAAGGCATATATACTGGAAAAGTACTACCTTTTAATAGAAATATTAGTAACCTGGGAGAAAAGTGGAAGTTGACACTTAGACAGAATTAGGAAAGCCTGATCAAAATTGTTGTTTTCCTTTCCCTCTTCCTCTCTGCCTCCTTCTGTCTCCCCCTCTGCTCTCCCTTCCCCATTTCCTCCTCCTGTTTTCTTATTCTCCTACTCTTCTTCCTGTTCCTTTTCTTCCTCTTCTTTCTTACAGTACTGAGAATGAGACCCTGGGCCTACTCTATGCCAGCCATTGAACTGCAACCCCAGGCTTGTTTCCTGTTTATCTCTTCTCCTTTATGTGCTTTTTGGCAAATACCGAATTGTGGCTTTATTTGGCTGACAAAGTTAAAAGCATAATAGGACAATCTGATCTAAGCCAGTGTGTATTTTAAAACAAATGCTCCTCCAGGTTACCACAATGAGTGCATAAGTGTATCACTAACAAATACATTAGACTCTGTGTTTAACATTGTTCGTGGCCAGACATAAATTCTGTGTCTTCAAGCAGACGCCTCCAATTTGTTCAGCACAATCTGATTCTGTGCGTTCTTTATAAATGTGGACTGATGAGTTTATACCCTTCCCCTGTCCACTCTTTCCTCCAAATATATATATATATATATATATATATATGTATATATATATATATATATATTTATATATACATATAAATATATATATATATATAACCAATACAGCTAATCTTTAATCTCAGCCTCCTGTCAGAAACATTTAGTCACTTAATACAATGCAGAGAGGTTCCTAGGGAGCTGAAGATCAGCCCTTTTGATTGTTCCACTTCATCTACTGGAGGTTTCTAGCAGGGACATGTGCACCAGTACTGAGAACTGGCTGGCACTAAATATTGGCAAGCCCTACGTCTCCAGTTCAGATCTTCACAAATAAATGCCCATCTGCTGATGTTTAGGAAAGGAGTGCCTACATCTACTCTACAAATATCCTGGAAAGGACCATCTTCCTCCTTGGCTCTTGTCTGAAATATTTAACAACATTCCCTAGCAGTACACTCTCTGGTGATCATAGCAACGTCCATGTTTAAGCAGGAGACTTTTGACATTGATCAAGCTCCAATTCCCGTGTGCCTTGTCTGACATTTAGCTAGTGCTTGGCCTTTCACCCAACCTCTCTGGAAACAGAAGCCAAGAGACTTTTAAAAAAAATTCCTGAGCGATGGACAGAAGGAAGGGAATACCATTTCCTGATAACACTCTAATTCCAAAATTAGTTTTACAAACAAAAGAGGGAGAGGACCTCGACATCCATGAATTCCCACAGCTGGTGTAGCTAGAAAATACTGGACACCAACCAAGAGTTTCAGAATGGATCTTCTTACCTTTTGTTATTGCAAAATAAATATGTTTCCAGATCCTAAAGGAAGTGCCGAGACATGAACTAGGAAAGTGATAGGGAGAAAAAAATTGTATTTTGTGTATTTTTTCTGATAAAATAATGAATGCCTCTCTTCTCCATTTCTGAGATTCAGCTAAAGCAGATCACAGATGCCAGCTAGAGGAGCATTTCATCTTCTTTCTAGAAAGCCTTCCCATCTTCTTTTATGGGAGGACATTCACTGTCCCTTGATCTCTGGCATACTGCCAGGGTGGGGTCTGCAATAACACTTCACTGCCTGGGCCACAACAGTTGATCCAAAAGATAAGCATACGATACAAGGCCACCAAATACTTCTTCTGAGATTTCTATGTAGGCTGAGAAAGCAGTTCTGTCCCCTCTAAGTGGGTATGAATTAAGGCTCTTCAGTTGTCAGGACAATAAGCTAAGGCTGACAATCTCTTAAGAGGGAAAAGTGAGAATTCACAGGAAGGATACAAGATAGCTTTCAGTATCAAAGAAAAAGCTCAAGGGAAAACATCATAAGGTCCACACTTAGGGAAAGGTACCGAAGCCTAATACATGATTCCCTGAGCGGGCCGGCCCTAGCCTCAGGATGACTCAACATAGTCTTCTACTGCCTTCCTTGGGTTAGCTCAAGATTCAAAGTTGTAGAAGCCGGGCGTGGTGGCGCATGCCTGTAATCCCAGCACTAGGGAGGCTGAGGCAGGAGGATTGTTGTGAGTTCGAGACCAGCCTGAGCTACAAAGTGAGCTTAAGGCCAGCCTGAACTGCACAGTGAGACCCTGTCTCAAAAAAGACAAAAAAAAAAAAACAAAGTTGTAGAAAAAAACTAAGTGTGATTAGCTCTGCTGGTCACAGGCCTTCTCTTGGCCAAAGGAGAAAAAGACCTTGAGTGACAGTCCCACAAGACTGCAGGGGACAGGAGAGGAAATGCCAGATGGCCCTTGTTGTCTGTGAGCCAGGGACGCTTTCCTAAGCTGTGCCTGTAGTGCCCCAGACAGAACCAAGAGACGAGAGGAGCCAAGAGCAGTTGGGAATCCTGAAGCACAGCCTGCTTCCCATCTCAGTGGCTAATGGATTCCTTACTGTTTAAACTAGTTTCATTTTGGTTTCTGTCATTTACTACCAACAAAGTTCTAATAAATGATTAATTTTACTTTAGTGCTTTTGAAGCCTAAAGGTCTCTAAAATGTCCCATTGAAAATGAGAAATACTTTAAAATTGTGCATCATGAATACCTTAAGCCACAGGGTAGACAGCAGAAGAAGCAACTTTTTTTTTTGGTATTTTCGGTGCAATACAACCCTAAGTTTCAGGGACTCCTGGAGCAGATGCTTAACCTCAAGAGAAATTCTGACATCAGTGAGAGGGCTTTGCTCTTCAGTCAAAGATTCTCCAGGGACAATGGAAGAGACAGCTTGCTTAATTTGATGAATAGAGGGATCTGCTCTAATAGTGCTTGTAAATAGAATATCATGTCTGCACCTTGTACAACAAATAACCACTAAGAAAACCATATGAAATGTATTAATTACTGAATCTGTTCTACTAATTTGATTTGAAACTGTCTCATTGCTATTTGTTCTTCAATAAAATTATGGAAAAAAACATTTGGGAAGTCAGTAATAGTACTTTGAAAGAGTTTTCTGGGGCTGGGGAGATGGCTCAGTAGAATAAACGCTCGCCTGGCAAGTGCAAGGGACTGAGTTCAATCCCTAGTTCCACAAAAAAAAAAAAAAAAAAGAGTTTTCTGTAGAATTGTGGGGTAAGGATTCAGGTGGGGAGAGGCAGCCTCTCCTTTTCTTACTTTAAAGTCCTGTCATGTTCTGTCACAGGAGTGACACCACTGGCACTCATGGGCACAAGCTGCAAGTACTATAGTGACAGGTCAAGTTGCGTGTAATCTAAAGAGGTGAAGTAGGAAAGGGTCTGGTGGCGTTGTTCAGGAACAGTCTACTCACGAATAGTCATGTGTTCAACTCCGACCTCACTCCACTTTTAGCACATGGGCTGCTGAAGAGAGCAGAAGCCTCACTAATAAAAGCAAAAATGACCTCTGTCTAAATTTTTTGAATTCTGGTAAGTCAAAAGTTTCTTGGGGCCTAATGCATTTTCTTTAAAATATATTTATACTTTTGATAGGGCTGTTAGTCATTATAATTGTGATAAAATTAACATTATAGAATTTGCTATGATAATTCTTTTTTTGTACTGGAGCATAAATCATTTTAAAGTGGTTTATATAACAATGTTTCACAGCCACCCCATGCCTCATTACAGGACGTGCTCATTATCCTCAAATCCCTCTTTTCCTGTGTCAGGAACTTTGGTTGTAAAGTTGGCGTAAAGGAAGGTAAAAATACCATAGGGGCTAGCAGGCTTGGACTGAGTGCCTGGTGTGGGGATCATGATTTTAAAAAAAGCTTTAAAATATTGTTTAGAGCTTTTTCTGCATGTTGGAAAAGAAGTATCTCCTGGCTTTCAGAAAGCAAAAGTCTGATTCCTAAAATCAATGGGTAAGTTATCGAGTGTTTATAAACAGTCTTGTGTCACTGGAAAAGACCAATGACATATTCATCCTATGACCAGTTCTCCCCCTAGATGTGGCTGGCTCTCTTCTGAGGTGGAGCCGTAGGTGTATCTGTCCCCCCACACTATCTGGGGGGTGTCTCCCTAATGGGAGTAAACCTAAGAGACAACAGGACTTTCATTCGGTCAGCAGGACCTGGAAAATCAGGGCTTGATACTTTATTAAGTAGCTGCGCATATTAAAGAAAAAGGAAAAGGTGTTTTCCCTCAAGTACATTAGCTTGAAATCTATATGTGATCAAAGATAGGCGCTTGCATCACATTGGGGCAACAGCTCTTGCCCTAGCAACAGAATATAATGAGGTGTTTCGCAAAGTAACTTCATTTTTCCAATGCAAAGGAAACAATAATTTCTCTAAAATTTAACCCTGAATGTTGAGATTTACTAAACTTCTATAAGCAGCAGCATAGTATTTTCAGGGAGTTCTGTCAGTAAAATCGAGCTGTAAGCACTTCAGGTGCAGGCAGCAGAAGCAGCAGAAGGAGTCTGATTTGGGTTGTCACTATTTGCATAAAGTAAAGTCAACCAACAACACCGAGGCAGTCCTGCTGTGCCAGTTTATAATAAAGATGTTTCTCTTTTCAGCTGAAATTTCCATGGACACAAATCCTTGATTTTCTTGGAAGTAATTTAAGTACATTGCTAATAGAACCGTTTACTGTGTTTATTTAAAAAACAAAAAATAAGTTTGGTAGCTTTTCAATTTGAACATGAATATGCTTAAAGATGTTCTTGACATTTTGAACTATATCTCTGACCTGTATAGACTGCTTAGCAAATGAACCAAACAAGGAAAATTGTACATATGGGCAAAAGGTATTTTATTTGGAAATATTTCATAAATTTGCTTATTAGAATTATAAACATCAGGGTCTGTTACTGTGACAAAACCGTAGCTTCATGTTAATCCAGGTAACATGATATGTCACTTAAAAATCAGTTTCCCTTCTTGAAGTTTTAATTATTATGATAAGGTAGGCCTTTAAAGTGAGTGGCTGAGGGACTAAGTGCCTACTTAGGCAAGCGCAGGAACTGGGGTTTGATGCCCAGCACCACAGGCTGTGCTGACCCCACCCCCACGGCCACTGAGCAGGCCACTGAGACTGGGTGTGTAATACCAGAGCTGGGGAGGCTAAAACAGGAGGATCACTACAAGTATGAACTATGTAGTGAGACCCTGTACGAAATACATAAACAAAATAAAGTGAGTAGCTGACCATGATTTCACTTGGAGAGGCTGGAGGGGAATTCTTTTTCCAAATCAGTCCACTCTTCATCTACTATATGGTTTAAAATTATACTGGTTGAGACTTTATTTCTTGGATTATGAGGATCTCTTGTTAACTGACAACATGTCTACCCACAGAATGACACTCATTAAGCATTACCTTATATTTTTAACTTGGCCATTAGATGAGAAAACATTTGAAATACAGGTTTTATCTTTCTTCTTTTCAGTAAAGAGACAGCACTTTTTTTTCTTTTCTTTCTTTTTTTTTTTTTTTTTTTTTTTTTTTTTTTTTTGTGTTTTTTTTTTTTTTTTTTTTTTTTTTTTTTTTTTTTTTTTTTTTGTACCAGGAATTGAGCTCAGGCCCTTGCACTTTCCAGGCTGGGACTTGTGTCACTGAGTCATCTATGTTCCCGGCCCAGGACAGCACTGAGCCATCTATGCTTCCGGCCCGGACAGCACCTTCTTTAAGGAGGTGGCTTTTTCTGTGTTCAGCTCTGTGCTTCAGGTGGGAGCTGCCTGCGGCACGCACTCTCTTCCCTCCCTTGCTCCCCTCTGCTCTGCCATCCAGTGTTGAAGTGTCCAAAGCTTGTCCAATCACAGTTCCCCATGCCATGTTCACAAACACAAGCCTGACAATATTCTTTCAGATTGAAAGAACTTTTCTAAGTAGAACTGGTATTACCAAAAAAAAAAAAGGTTGCCTTTGTCCTCTGGAAAAGAGGTGCTAGGAATTGCAGCCCAAAGCTGCTGCTCGGGATTTCTAGTCTCTCCTGACCTAGCTTGACAGAAGGGAGTCTCAGTGCAAAGGGTAGGCACAGGAGCAGCGGCCTGTGTTGGGGCCTGAGATCCCCCCCCCCCACTCTGGCGGCCAGGGTGCCCTCCCACGGTTTGTTTACCTGTGTCAATTATCCTTTTTCTTTAAACTAGGTCTCTGAACCACAAACAAAGGACACAAGATAACTAAAGGAAGGGTGGTGTTTTAGGTCCAGAAATATGCGTGTGGGTGGGGCAGCCCTAATTGTTCTGTGGTTATATAAGGACCATTGTGTGTTAAAGCTTTTGGATATCTTTTCAGACTTTATTTTGAAGTGAACTGAGAGTTAGGGCAAAGGGAGCAAGGTCTCTTAAAAACAGTAACTAATGATACTCTGGAAGAGGAATGATCTTGGCAGTCTCTAGGACTACTGAATTCAGGCAGAAGACGAAGATTGTACACATTCTCATATATGATTCAAGACCCTTGAACATAGTTGACTTAATAACTCAGTTGCTCCTTGCAGTAGAGAAGCAATGTATATGTCTAAAAGTGGGGTCACTCTTTTGACCCATAATAGTTACTGGTAGTTTTTAAAACAAGATTATAGAGAAAAAAGGCAAAGAAAAAAGATGGAATTCATTATTTTCTGCCTCCCCTAGTTTATTAATGTTCCGGGATCTCAGTACTTATATTTTGACCAAAGTATCTGAGACCAAGGGACTGGAAAGATAGTTCAGTGGACTAAGTACTTGTCTGGCAAGTGTAAGGTCCTAAATTCGATCCCTGGTACCACCAAAAAAAAAAAAAAGAAAGAAAATGGGGAGTCAGGAAGATAGCTCAGTGGAACAAGCACTTTCCTGGCAAGTACAAGGCCTGAGTTCAATCCCCGGTTCCGCAAAAAAAAAAAAAAAAAAAAAAAATCTGAAACCAAGTTGTCATTGGATGGTAAGTGATATTGTTGGTGTCAAAAATGAAAACAATTATAATTAGATGCCTCATAACAATATTTTTTCAGACTAAGTTTAACACAGTGGAGAACTTGCAAGCTTTTGTCAGGTGAGTTGGAGGACTTTCTCCAGTGGTTACTAGGATCCTTGTCAGCTTTGTCTTAGACAATCAATTAAAATTCAGCCTTAAAGACCTTCAGAAGGCTAAGGATTTTTTAATAATCTCTAATGGATTTCATTGGCTTAGCTTTTGCGTAGCTAGGAACAAGTTTGTTAACTGTGTTGTGGGAAGCAAAAAAAGCCTGACCTTCAGTGTATGCCTCAAGGTGACACTGTAACAGGCCATCTGAGTCTCAGAAAAGCTCTATTCCAAATTGGCAAAGAAAAGCAAGTGCGAAATAAAAGCTTTACCCCTTCACCACTGGGCTGGGAGCTCCTCCCTGCAAGCACCTCCTGGCCTACTTCCTCCTCCTCTCTTTGTTTCCAAGTGGCTCCTCTTTTTCCAAAACTACATGAGCAACAAAGGAAGCCGGAGTAGGAACAATGGCATGTTCCTGGCCTTGTGAGAGTGGCACACATCAAAGGAAGACATTTATCCTGGGGAGCCACAGCTTCACAGGAGGTCATCAGACAACTAAGGTGGCTATTGCTGCTACAAGAGAAAGCCCATGAAACCTGGGGAAAGTGGCTGGCGCAGGCTGGGTCGTCATGCTGGGGTGGACTAGCTGGGCTATGTTATATATGTGCTTGCGTGGATTCAGGCAAACGAAAGAATGTCTCTAAGCCTCTGTTTATTCTGATAGATTCCATAAATGCACTTACCTTAGAGAGGTTATTTTGAGAACAAAGCATACATGAAATGCTTAACAAAACGCCTGGCTCGTAGTATTAAAGGTTAACTTGTATCACTGCTAATGGTGACCATCCAAGGGATTTCCCCTGAAGTATATTTAGACCCTCTTAGAAAAGAAGTATATTTTAAAAACTCAAAATCAGTATAGTTATTGACTTTTCTTTCTGAACTACTCTGCTTAGTTTATGGTTCAACTCTTCCCTTGGTAAGAATCTCATCTCTTCCTTGTGCCCAGCAGCTTACCATGTTTTAAAAAGGGACATGGAAAAGATGGATTAGAGGTAGTTACAGGAACAGAGTGGAGGGTGGGACCCCCCAGCCTGCACTTTTGAATGAGCTCCTGGTTCCCCTCAAGAGCCCCATCCTCAGCGCCGCAGGCCTTCCTTCTGAGGCTCCGCCCTTCCCTCCTGTCACCCAGCAGGTTCAGGGACACTTCCCAAATTTATTTCCCTCCAGCCCTTCATCTTCAGAGACTTCTAAAGGCACCAATACATTCTTCACCCCTCTAAGGTGAAAGGGGATCCAGGCTGCGGCTGGCAGGTCACACAGTGTCTCCGCTTGTCCCTATCTGGGGTCAGGTCAGGCCAGGCCGGCAGCCCTTGCCTCACAGCTTGATTTGCTGTGGATCTCTGCGCCTCCCCCAGGGTGAGGGGCCTTTGCGGCTGTCACGTGGGAATACTGACCTCTAGGGGTTGGCGCTCCCTCGCAGAGCGTCCTGATCTTCTCGTTGAGTTCCAGCACCGCAAGGGCAGCCTCTTGCTTCGTTATTGCCAAATCAATCTGTAGCTTTTTCACTCTCTTTTGGTGCTGTAGTTTCTTTAAAAACAAACAAACAAAAAACAGACACACACACACACACACACAAAGCAACAACAAAGTTTCCATTATTAAAAACAGGTTTATCAAAGGAAGAAAAATAATTAATGATGACAGAACAAACATTGCTTTTCGAGCTCAACTCAGAGGAACTGCCCCCTTGGTCTAGAGAGAGTCCTTGGAAGTCAGCGACAGCATGCACAGCCTCAGAACGCTTTAATCCCCTGCAATAAAAACCCATTTTCTACATTATCTTCTAGCCTCTACAAAGGTTTTCAATCTGAATCTGAGCCCTGTGGACTGGCCAACTATAACAGAGGCAATTAAAGAGAAAGTCTATTTGGAAGTTGGCATTTACAGTGTTAGTTTCTTTTTCTAGTCTTTGGGTAGATTCGTGTGAAATAGAGCCTTAATTTTGAGCTGCCCCCATATTTGAATATCACCCGCAGTCACTCTAAAGTGGTGATATTACCATGAAGTGATGATGTTTATAGATATTTATAAGGTAGCTATACGAGGGCAGCGTGGTAGGGTAGGGCTCTTTCTTAATGAGTAGGGGACAGGAAAGCCTTTTTGTAAAAACAGTCTTGTTTTAAAAATCTAAGCATTTGGGGCAGTTATCTTGGGTAGTTATTACATAACCAAAGGGTGCACCTTGAGACTTCATAGATAGCTCCTTTCATGGATTTCAAAGGGGATTTGACTTGTCAAAATTGGATTCATCTGCAATGCTGAGCAACTGTCTATTGGGACAAATGCTGCATCTGTACTTCGGTGTTGCTTTTGGGTCACTGCCTTCTCACCAGAGAGCTCACCCTGCCAAGTCTTTACGAGCTTGCAATTGTGAAGCCCAGAAAACGAATGACTAAAATTGCTTGCCAGACACAATTCTTGAGATATGGAAAGAAATGGGTTTCACTAATAGAGAAGTGTTTATTCTTCTGTGTCCTCCACATTCTTCGTGGAGTAATCACTCACTCTCTTCTTTGAGAGAAAAGCCAATGAGATCAGTGTATCAGAGAGCAGATTAATAGCCACGGACCTCCCATTGTAAAGGCAGGTTGTTGGGTTAGCTCAGTGGCAGAGCATTTGCCCAGCCTGTGCGAGGCCATGGGTCCTTTCCCTAGCAGGTGGGGGGCAGGGGAAAGCAAGATTGTCCTCTAGATCTAACACAGGATGGTAAACATGGCTAAGAGGGATTGTGTTATTCAAAGGAGTGACAGTCAAAGGGCATGGCCTGATAGCTCAGTGGATTAAAGCTCCTGCTTAGGCAGACTCTGGCTGGGGTTCCATCCCTGGCCTGCCATACCAGCCCCCCCCCTGTCCCCAGGGTGCTCTGAGATGGCGAATGAGACTGCACATGGTGGCGTACATCTGTAATCCCAGCACCTGAGAGGCTGAAAAACAGGAAGGATTGCTACAAGCCTGATCTGTGTAGTGAGACCCTGTAGACCCTGTACTAAAATACATTAGAAAATAACAAATAAAAAAAAGTAAATAAACACATTTAGGGCCAGCCAAATAGCTCAGTGGATTACAGTGCTTGCAAGCAGGCGCAGGGGCCAGGAATTTAATCCCTGGGCCTGCAGTGCTGGCCCAGACCCCAGGGAACACTGAAACAGCAATTGAGCCTGGGCGTGGAGGTGTGTGCCAGCATTTGGGAGGCTGTAAACAGGAAGATCACTATGAGTCCCATCTAGTGGTGAGACCCTGAACATCCTATAGATCCTTCCCTAAAATTAAAAAAAACAACAGTGTCCGTCAAGCAACTGTGCAGCAGGCTGGAGGGCTCACTGAGCGCAGTCAGGGTGAGAAATGCCCACCGCCCAGCCCAGACGCCTATTCTCTGCAACAGTTCTCCCGTAGAGCAGTCAAGGAATTGGGATTCCCTTGGTGTCAGGCACTCTCCCGGCTGGCCTTTAAAGCATCAAGACTGATACAGTCTCTACCTCCAGGCCTGGAGCCTTCAGATTTCCTTCCTTCTCGTCTCCACTCATGAAAAACATCCCTAATTTGGGCAGCCATGTAAATTAGCTCAAGTAGAGACGAAACGATCAGGAAACCTACCCGGGCACCTGGTAGCTGGGTTTCTTGGGGTGAATTATTACATTGTCACGCTGATCCAAATCTTCCTATTTTGTGATTTGGTTTGATTTGATTTTAGCTTGTTCCTGAGGACCTTGTCCACCCCAAGTCACCAGTAGCTCTGGATAGTCATCAGTGATCTTTTGTGGTGCTTGTCCGCTTTATTATTTATCGATTTATCTATTTATTTATTTAGGCAGGGTCCTTCTGCATAGTCCAGCCTAGCTTGAAACACATGGCAATCCTTCAGCCTCAGCTTCCCCAGTTCTGGGATTACAGAGGTGCTCTGCACCTGACACCTGATGTTTCTTTAATACAGTTCTGCATGCATATTTTCACACTTTTTTTTACCACTCAGAACTTTGAGAAAAGCTGAAGTAAGTAGAAATAAAAATTGAGAAAGTGAAGAGAATGAAGGGAAGCATTACAAAAAAGATTCAGAAGTGTGTGCGAGCTAAATAAATGTGTCACCTTTCCCCAAAAAAGAACCCAAACCCCAAACAAAACCCCTGATGATGATATGTAAGTTGAAGTGCTGAAGGTTAGGTATGCTGATGAAAGCAAGTTATACAGAAGTACGTTAAAAATTAGACCAGGGCTGAGGATGTAGCTCAACAGCACAGCATCTATTCACCGAGAGAAAAGCTCTGAGTTTCATTCCCAGTACCCGCCACCAAAAAAGTATGCTGAACTGATCCACAAATAGAGAAAGGAGTAGATCTAACACACTGAAGGGAGCAAAATGTTAACCACAGAATTGGTTGTTTGACTATATGGTGGTAATATAATATTAGCTAACCTTTCTGTATGCCTGAAATTTTTCACACTAATAGGGAAAATTTTTTTCTTTCCTTACAATGCCCTCCTTCTTATTTTGTAATAGTGATGCTCACATTCCTGAATTTAGTCACAGCTATGCAGAGGGTGAGAATTACTGGGCTAGCACTATGCGCTGGCATGATGTCTATAATTTTCTTTTTTCTACATTTTCATTTTGACAGGATGACTTGACAGAATACAGGACTCTACATTACAGTCTTCTTAACATCAGTTAAGAAGATTCAATGCGTGTGTGTGTGTGTGTGTGTGTGTGTGTGTGTGTGTGTGTTGGAGCCAGAGATTGAACCTAGAGCTAAGCATACATTCTGAATTACCACAGTCTCTCAAGATTTCCTTTAAGAAATTTTTACTTTTTAAAAGCATAATTTCCAGACTGCCTTTTCATCTTTCTTTCTTACTGATTATGTGTTCTGTCTCTTCTTATGGTTTAAAATTTGCATTTTTGTCCTATGACCTATTGGAAAACTGAGGATAGTTATTTGGTCTGAAGAAGACAAAACACAGGACAGTCATGATAACTGGCTTCCATTACACAAGGGACCATTCAGGAGAGGAGGAAGTTGAGTTGAAAGGTATTGTTCTATTGATACCACAAGAACAATGCATAGAAATCTGGAGGAGGCAGGTTTTGGCACTCCCTGAGCAAGCGCCCCCAACAATCAGAGATTCATTCATAGCAAGGTAGGATGGATTCTTGCTCTGGCAATGACCAAGCAGGACTGGGCGACCACTGCAGGCAGGGCCACTGTCACCTTGGGGACCTAGGTCAAGAGGTATTCAGAAGTTTGACTCAGCCTCACTTCTTTCTACCTGGCTTGATTCCTACACTCAGCCTTTGAATCTTCTAGGTTTGGAACACTTGTCAGGAACACCATAAAGATAATTCTAGTGTTCATAAGAAATCAGAGAGGAAATTGGTGGGCTCTGTAGAACTTCATTTAGCTATAGGGAAAGGGGGGGTATAAAGTTAAATTTAACTTAAAAACTGAATAGAAGACCTCGATTCATTATCTGAGATTTCTACTGGGACCTTTCTGTTATTCAAATACTCTAAAAAATAGTTCAATATGATTGCCTTTTTTCCCTAGTTTCCAGACAGAACTGCTGCATGCAATTAATTCAGAGCTTTACTCAAGTCCTTTGGGCAGTTTGAAAAATTCAATTTGCCAACATGTTTATAATTAGTCATAGACATCAAATGATTTTAAACTATGATAATATTTTCCTTTGCTTTTCTGGCATTCATTTGCCAGGCAACCCGAGTGTTGTACTTGAATCCAATGGAGTCTGTTATAGTCTCCTTGGTAACTAGAGACTCTCCTCAGAGATTGCCCAATGGATAAGAAGATTTTACCGCTTGGAGGTAAATTTCTATTAACTTGCTTTCCCCCTACTTTTCCTACATGGTAGAAAGAGAGAGGAAATGATGTGTTTGTGTAATGTTTTGAAAAGGAAATATTTATCTGTATCATACTGCTGAATGGTTTGGATTATATCAAGTCAATGAGAATTAGAAATAACTAGAGGACTATTATTAGAAAAGTTACAAAGATAGCTGCCAGCTCTGTTTAAAATGTTGGGATATTTCCATGCACTCTGAATCATATGAAGCTGAGCTTTGTTGCTCACTGACCATGAGAAATTGAGCCATACACATGATGTCTCCAAGCCTAGGATCTCAATTCATAGGGCTGCTTTGGGGAACCAATAATATTCTATCTGACCAGCAATATCTACCACTGTAATTGAGATACAGTGAAGTCTTTGTGTGTTTAGTTATTGTTACTTGAAATACCCAAGTGAAAGCTTTGACCCTGAGTAGAACACTCATATCCTTTCTAAAGATGTCTTTATCACTTTACAGAAAATGAAATTTTTACTTATTGTTATGGTTTGTATCTAGTTGTCCTTCCAAAGCCTCATGCAGTCGTGGGACGGCTTCCAGAGTTTGTGATTGATTCCTAATTGAATGCTGGGTTTGCAAATGTGAGTGCTACACCTGGAGTGCGTAATCTGCATTGCAATGCAAGGAAAGGAAAGAGCCTAGTAGCTGCTGCCCCTCCTTTACTCTTGCAGCCATGAATGGATGCTCTCTGCCATTCTGCCTTGGAGCCAGCTGAGTAGGGACTGAAACCTCCACTAACTGTGAGCTAAACAAACCTTTCCTTCCTTAATTGTGGGCACTGGATATTTGTTCCAGCAGCAAGAGAGGAGTAACTGAGGTATTTAATTAAAAGCAATACTTTGTCTTTTTCTTCTTCCTTTTTTTTTAAAGATGCATTTTCTGCATGGTTGCGATGATCTCTTCCTCACTTTGTATGGTTAGATAAAACTAACTCCATGTCCTGAGAGTAGGTACACAAACAGCCTTGTTCCAATCTCCTGCCAAGGCTGGCTGATGCCAAGGTGGCCTTCTGCATGGACCGATACGAAGAGAAAGAACTGTAACCCTGAGCTTTGCTTCCTCCTGGTAGCTCACTTTTGTGTCTGTTGGAGTACAGGTTTCCCTTACTTTGCCTGAAACCTACCTTGACCATCTGATCTCCTCTATTTTAGAGCAGCACATACACTAGAGATATAACAAAGAACTATAACTAAGAGACAAGTTCTATCCCAGGGGATCACTGATAAGCTATAGCTTCTGGGAGGCTCACTACTGAGGGTGTATCAGAAAATGTGGTTTGAATGCAGAAGGTCAAGACATTTTCTTCCTTCCATTTCTCTTCCAATAACCATCATTAAAAATGAAGCTAATGAAAGCATAATTTCATCTGATACAACTTAGCTTTAAGTTCGGCTTTGTATCTCTCATTTCACGTATTTTTCCCTTAGGAGAAGAGTGCAGTGTTCACGATTATGCCATGTGTGTTCCATCCTAGTCTGTTAGGCCCTTGACTTCAGAATTTTCTTTCATCTTGTACTGCACACCTGGCTGCAGAGTCTTTAACCCACACAGACTGATGAAGCTTATTTGCCACTCAAGTTGTATCCCTCCATGTAGACAAGAAAGCAGAGCTATTGGCATGTTTGAGCAGACCCAGTCCTTGCCATATAGTAGGTAAGTAGTCAAGTGCACTTGAACCAAGTTTTTTGCTGACTCTTTTAATGGCAGCAAAACGCTACGTTAGTCAATTGTGTTGCATATTAGTTTTAAAAGTGACTTTCAGCTAATCTAGAGTGGTGACATAATAGACATGGCTGTAAAGAATAAGCTTTGTGGTGCAGGGGTAAGACAGTCATAGCTTGAGTTACTATCCTTGAATCTAGAAAATATTGGAAAGACTTGCTGACCCAGCTAGGGGAAATTTGGCCCAGGTGTTCGTGTCCCTTCTTTTTTATTATCAGAGTATCCTGAATTAATTTTTGAAATTGTCACAGGATGTCAGTAAGATATTAAAATTCTCTCATAATAGAGTTATTCCCCAAATGGAGTGTTTTTCCACAGGTGTTAAGATTCCCCTTCTCAGCATGTGATATACAACCCACTAGTAGGAATTTATTGACCATTTACAGTGTGCCGGGTATAGCTCTGTGAATTTTGTGTGTATTGGCAATTTCATTTTTATAGGAACCCTGTGCAGTAGGAATATTATTAAGCTCAGTTGAGACACAAATACTGAGATGCAGAAGGGCTTAGTAGCTTGCCACCTCCAGACCACCTTCCATCATCAACATGGAAGCTGACATCAAGTCCCACCCAGCGTCCTGCATTGTGGGGCAGTTGGGTAAATGGATTCTGTAAGTTGTTTTCTAATTCTTAGTGTGTATAATTTCTGACTGTAAAATCATGAAACCTTGGACTTAACTACAGAAGAAATTGGTATGTCAGGTGGAATCATCGAATCCTACACAATGCAGAGTTGCATGAACTCCTAGAGCCCAAATTATCTAGCCATACCATTTTAGAATTTTAGAAATGGAGAAGTAGAAGCAGAGAAAAATGAAATAATTTCCCTGAGTTCATATCTAATAAGGCTGTGGGAAACTGGATTGAGCCAAGCATTTAAACTCATCTCAACCCTGCCCTTCCTCTATGTCATGCTGCCTGAGGGCATAAGAGCTGAAAGACAAAGGGATGAGTACAGGGTTCGAACCACAGTGATACCTAAAATGCCTTTCTTCCAAACCCTAGGATTGGAAATAGCAGGTATATAGGCAGACAACCTTGCCTTAGGGAAGTCTTCATGTAGTTCACCAGGGAAGAATGTATGCAGGTGACACTCTAATACACACCAGAAAATGAGTGTAGGCAGTTGAAGCTAACTTGGAAGAAATAACCTGTCAGATTTATATCTCAATAGTTTTTAATCCATCTATATAGAGATACTCATTTTTATACTTCCTCAACTAAAATAGCAAAAGGAGCCTTTATTCTACCAAAAATAAAAGCATCAGAAGGGCCTAGATCTCTACCCAGAAGAGCTATACTTTGAAGCTCTTGGTTGGTTTGCTTTAGCTGTCCATTTTTGTTCATATTTTGAAATCTTAAAATGTAGATAGTCAAGAGCATTTGGGTCTGAAGTTTCCAGTGTACTGTGCACTTGAATTACAGTACAGATGTTTTCTGAACACATTAAAACTTTAAAAATAATTTTCATGAAAGGTAAATGTATTTAATAGGTTCAAGAACATCAAGACATCCATAGAGTGCAAAAGAAACCTGCCGGAGTGCCGTCAAAAACCCATGAATAATGAATGGGATAAATGTGTCCAAAGCAAGGGGCAGTATTCAGAGGGGCTATAACATTTTGAAGGATATCTTTTATTGTACTCATTTTGCCAAATGTAAGCATTCACCTTACTTTTTATTATGCCTGTCATTTACAGCACAGCAAATGGAACTGAAGGACACTATGTTAGCTGAAAAGAATCTAGACAGAAGGGCACTTTATATTCTCCTTCATCTATGGAATTAAAAAACAACTCTATCTAAATGTACAGGAATGGGGCTGGGGAGACAGTTCAGCAGAATAAGCACTTGCCTGGCAAGCGCAAGGTTCTGAGTTGAATGCCTGGTACCGGAAAAAAAAAAAAGGTAAATGTAGACTAATGATTACTAGATACTGGCAAGGAGAAGTAGAGAATAAAAGGGGTTGGATAATAGGTTCCAAAATACAATTAAATAAAAGGAATAGTCTTTGGAATTCCATAGCACTAAAGGGCAATAATAATTTACTAAACATACTATTTTTTTTTTTTTGCTAAAGATCTAGAAGAGAAGAGCTCAGAATATCCAAACATAAAAAAAGTAAAGAGAGAAAAATGTTATACACTGTATACATATTTTGAAACATCATACTGTAATCCACTAGAATATATAATTAGATATAATAGATATTATCTTTTTTAGTAAACAAAATATCTGAGGGCTGGAGATACAGCTAAGAGGTATGGTATTTCTCTAGCATTTGAAGGAGCACTTGGATTTGATTCCAAGTGAGAGAAAGAAAGACAGAGAGAAGAGAGAGACAGAGACAGAGACAGAGACAGAGAAACAGAGACAGACAGAGACAGACAGAGAGACAGAGACAAAGACATGCAGAGACAGAGACAGAGAGAGTCACAGAGAGAGAGACAGAGACAGAAAGATAGAGACAGACAAACAGACAGACAGAAATAGAGACAGGCCTAATGTCTACCACAAAGCTTACTGTCATAGAGAACTGTGCAATATGCTATATTTGAATGTCCATTTTTCTTCTAAGTTTAAGGGGCCTTTGTTTCTGCTCTTTGTGTAATACCTCTTCATCTTTCATATTCAACAAACACTAATCAGACTGACAAGATTTTTGAGAAATAAAGAATATAATAGAATAATAAGCTTTCATATTCCTGGCTAAGCCCAGAAAAAAAAATAATAACCTAATGTTGAAGGAAGTCATGTCAACAGAAAATGTAGGCAGTGCCTGCTATAACCATATCTACCTTTTTTGTCTTACAATCTCAAATCACGCCCTGAGAACAGAAAGAAGTGCAGCTGTCACACCTAACAAACCCTGGGAGAAAGTTGTTTTCCAGTACAATTTTCCCTGGAGACAGAGAAAGCCCAAAGGGCCAAAGTTGTACATGAAGCAATCTCAGTTTCTCAGCCCCACCTCTCCAGGCACTGGTATCATTGACAAACAGCCATACACAAAGGGATGTGGGTGGAAAAGAGTAGAAACTAGAGGGGATGTGAAATAGTGAAGTAGAATTCCCACATTTACTTTGTGAAGATGATGTTAGACTCTTCCAACATGATTATAAAAGTAACAAAGAGCTTTTCTTGGCAATGGCTTTCTAGTTGGGTATATATTATATTTTTCTGTGTGTCCAACACTTCCTTTAACTTGATGGAGACTGTGCTCTAGAAGGAAATCAGCAGCTATTAGCCATTTGTGGCTTATCTTGAATCATAAAGAAAGACATGTGTGCAAGGATGGGAAAATTGAGATCCTGAGCACCAAGGTGAGTAATCGCTGTTAAAGCTTTTGGTATAACAAAGACTACAGTTATTAATCTTCCCAATTAAGGTTCTTCACAAAACCTACTCTGCCCTGAAGTCAGTGAAATAACAGGCTTATGATTCTCTGAATACAAAAAAATGACCTCAAATTAACTTCACAGTGATAAAGTAGTCCAAGCAAAAAGAAAGAGAAAATTATCAGAAAAGAAATGATGCTTATACAGCATGAAGTACTGCTATATATAGAACAGAGAAATTAGAGAAAGCAGAGAAGTGGGGAATTTCTTTCATATGGATTTTCCCAGGAAATGTAATATTTAACAATGATACCTCCAAAAACCAAATGTGCTACTTTCTCATGACATAGCTGGAACTGTTTCATATGAGAAATATTTAGACTTGAAATGAGATTGACTTGATCTCATGTAAAAATGTATTTCCTGTATTAAAACCAAGTGAGTGTGTGTGTGTGTGTTTTGAAAATTACTGTGTTAAATATTAGTTAACAGTGCTACCAAGATATTTTAGAATTTTGATTCTTTATAAGTATAACTTTGGCTAGTAGTTGATTCTTGTCATATGAGCAGATGGCTTTATAGTAACATGAAAGCTGAATACTACCTAGCTTCAATTAAATAATTTGTCCATTATTTAGTTGCTATAATTTGGTATACATCTGTAAGCAAATGTAATCGCATAGGGAACAAGATTCTCAACTCTTTGCTAAAGAAAATCTAAAATTTCTTATTAGACTCACAGTGAGAATTGTTGGATAGTTAATTTGTGCACATTTAAATGCGCACGGAACAATTATGGGAGACCAGTACATTAAAGTTGGCTGCCAGCTCAAAACTGCAGTTTTACAAGTTGACTCTTGATTCAGTGACTGGTCGCTTGGATGTCAAACTGAGCAGTGAGAACGATTCGATGAAGCAGTTTTCTTCCATGGAGAAGTAGCAACCATGAAGTTGAGGCACAGAGCTAATGAGTATCTGTAGGCACAGAGATCAACTGCCTTTACCAAGACCGTCAACAGCTCCGTTGCTACTGCTCCTTGTGATGCTTTCCTCTCGGCCCCTTCTCAGCTCTCTTCTGCAATAGAGGGAACACTGCCGGGATAGGCTCAGAGAAGTCTGCAAGTGCCACTGAAAGCCTCTTGTCCTTTTGGATACAAAAGCCAAATCCTTCAGAGTGCTTCAGGCACAAAGCAAAGAAAGGATCAATTTTGAAATAAATTACAAATGTGCAGTCTTTGAAACTATGCATATTACCCAATTATCAAAACTACACTGCCTTGAAGTTCATTTGCCCAAGATCCACATGGATTCCTTTGGGGGAAACCTTGTAAATATACATTGTTTATATACATTGACCTTAATTAAGGTCACAGTTATGTTATTTTATAAATGTGTATTGAAGATGACTTAGGTGATAGGTAACATTTTACCTTGTATTGGTGACATTGTAGTTGGTGTTTATTTGATAAAAAAGTCCTGTTCCCAGTGATGAACCAAAATCACCCCTTGTTTCTGTTAGCTCAAACCTTATAATCTGGTAAACATTAACTTAATCTTTACCTCCTGCTTTCCTGAAGCGCCTATCTTTGGCCACTGGCCTACTTTTAAGGGGGATGGAAAGACCAAGTGACGTGGCACACACCTGTAGTCCTAGCTCCTGGGATGACTCATGTGGGCAATTGCTTGAGCTCAGAGATTTGGGACCAGCCTTGGCAATATCATGAGACCCTCTCCTCTTAAAAAAGAAAAATAAGTAAATTTTTAAAAAGGTTATGGAAGAAATAGCAGTGGTTTGTTAACCTATAAATGTCTTAACTAAAAGATATCAGTCTTGCACAGTGGAAGTAGTTTTCTTGAGCAAAAGTTCTGAATATTCAAAGAAATACGTGTAGTTCAAATATATGCAACATACCAGTTGCACCTTGAGTTCCCTCTCTTTTTCTCTCTGGAGAGATGCATTCTTGTTGATGTCATGAAGCCACATTTTGCAACCAGGAGAACAAGAACACTGTCATCTTTGTGTAGCTGTTATTTGAGTTTTCAGAACAAAAGATCTTATGTGGCTCATGACTGGGGTTCTAGGCATGCCAGGTGGGATGGAACTCACGGGAACAGAAGGACCCAGCATGTAAAGAGCCAGCGAGGGAAGGAAAGGCGTGACAGTGATGTCAATGTCTACTGTAGAGATATTACCAAACTTCAGATTGAATATATTAACAGGTCTAAACAAATATCCTGGCTAGAATTCAAGTCATCCAATGCAGATTACTCTTTTGAAATGTTGTACTCAGTGAATTAACAAGGGCTCTGGCTCTCTTTTTAACTGAGTCTCTAGAAGATAGTTCCTCTAATTCCACTACAAGTTGAGCACTGAAATAATAGCACATGAATACGAACTCCCCAGGAGGGAACTTTCAATAGATCTTATAGTCCAGACTGGCAGGACTGTGCGCCTGTGCCCGCTGATTCCCCCTCCTCTCAGATATACAAGGGTAACAGGTAGGGAGGAGAACCCGTGCACTGACTGGGCTGAAAACTCTCTGCCACATCTGTTATGAGAGACTGGCTGTATTACGATTTCCCAGAATCTGAAATTGGAAGATTTAGAGATAATCATATATTATTTATCAATAACAGGAGGATTTCTCAACTGAGACGAATTGTGAGTTACCTGTTTTGGTCCTGACCTAGAAAATCCACAGAAGCCGTATTTGATCAGTTCTGATATGGATTTGAACTTGCAAGTTACCCTTCGAGAACGTTAGCCTGGTGGGAGACCACCCTGACAGCCAAATGTCTGGTCCCATGCAATTCACCAGGGCGGCTGACTCTGATCCTTTCTAGAGAAGAGCAAGGTTAATCAGGGCCAATGAAACTTCTAGGAAATGAAACCGCAGGACGTGCCAAGCAAATAAATATATTTTGATTATTTAGAAGCCTAAGAATAATATGCTGCTTAATTTTTTCTCAAATATCATCTGTTGCAGTTGAAACTGACTTATGTTTGCTCCAATTCAGTTTTTTAGATCCTTATCTACCCTAACATTGTCATTTACTCTGAGTCACAGACACACTTGACTGTTAAGTGGGAGGACATGACATAAAATTTACAATCTTAAGCATTTATAGGTATATAGTTCCTCAGTGTTAGATAAATACACCTTGTTGTGCCGCCAATTTCCAGATCTCTTTCATCTTGCAAAACAGACTCTGTTCCTATGAGGTGAAGCTTCCTTTGACTCTTCCTTCCAGCTGTAATTCTACTTTCAGTTTCTATAAATTTGACTTTTCTAGATACCTCAAGTAAGCACAAGTGTACAATATTTATTTTTTCATAACATATTTCATTTAGCATGATAGCCTCAAGGTTCATCCATGTAATGCTTGTATTATAGTTTCTTTTCTTTCCAAAGTGAATAATCTTTCATTACATAGATACATGCACACAGATATGCACACACACATTTTCTTTATTCATTTGTCTACTGATTGATCTTTAGGTCAGTGACCTCTTGATGATAGTATAGAAAATGCTTCTTGTAATGTAGCGTACAGCAACACAATAATTACAATGTTTGCCTTTCCTACATGAGCAGAAACTTTTCAACTCTTAACAAAATTATTCTCATTTCCCCCAAATATTCATTTTTTGCTGTTGTTAGGTATCAAGCAAATGGATCTCCAAGGAGCAAAAGTCTTTAAAAGTCATGTCAGATATTACTACCTGATTCTGGTAGGGTAATATCTTATTGATATATAAAAAGTATACATTTTTCTGGCATGCAGTATGATAAATTTGATACATGAATACAATGTGTAATGATCAAGTCAGGGTAATTAGCATTCCCATCTCTTTGACCATTTATCATTTCATTGTGTTGGAAATTTAAACTTCTCTTTATTAAATATATACTAGATTGTCGTGGATTGTACACATCCCACTGTGGACTTTATTTGGAATTTATTTCCCCTTTTAACTGTATTTTGATACTCAATATCAAACCCTCTTCTCTCTCATTTGCCCTTTGTTCTTCTTTACTTCGATAATAATCACAATTTTTTCTACTTTTAGGGAAACAAGTGTTTAAGCTTCCACATATTTATCAGAGCGCACGGAGGGTGCTCTTGTCCTTCTGTAGCTGTTTCATTTCACTTAGCATAATAGCCTCTAGTCCTTTCTTTCTGGATGAAAAGCATTTTGTTGTGTACACTCAGCACGGCTCCCACTCATCCATCTATTTGTTGGCAGACGCTTCGATGCATCCACAGTTAGGCTATTGTGAGTAGCGTTGCGGTAGCCATGAAGATGTTGGTACCCCTTGGACACGATGATTCCACGTCTTTGGGTGTGTCCAAGAGTGAGATTACTGGGTCACACGGTGATTCCACCTTTAGGTTTCTTTTTACTTCCCAGAATAATGCTTTGCATCAACAGTGTGTAAGATTTCTCCTTCCACAGCCTTGTCAAAATTTCTTATTTTTTTGCTCTTGTGATTAAAGCTATTCTAAATGAGATGAAATAATCTCATTGTGATTTATATTTCCCCGATGATTAGTGATGTTGAGTATTTTCTTATAGTTTCTGGTCATATATACCTTATTTTGAGAAATGTCTATTCAGATAATTTACTTCTTAAATATACCAATCTTATAATATCACAATATTATATTATTACCATTATTATCATTACTTTGCTGTTAAGTTTTTAGGTCCTTGATAGGCTTGGAAAGAACATTAAACAAAAACAAAAATAGAGAAATGAAATTTTCTATGATTTGTATATTGATGGTCTCCAAGTATTTATGTATTAGAGGCTGAGTCCTCAGTGGGCTGATGTGGGGAGGATATTTTGAATATTGTTCTTTTGTCTAATGAGTAGTTTGAATATATTTTCTTCTATTCTTCTCACCTGCTAGTCACTCTGCTGTTTGTTACATAGACCATTCTTAGTTTGGAGTGATCTTTATTAGTCCTTTTTTTTGTCACTATCATTTAGTAACTGAGAGCAAGAGGTTGATTTAGCTCACAGTCCTGGAGTTTTAAAGACACAGTGACAACATCAGCTTGATTCTGATGAGAATTTCAGGACGGATGGCATCAGAGTGGTGTGAGTGTGTGCAAGAGGGGGCTATCAGATCATGAGACAGAAGCCAAAGAGACCGAGAAGTGTCCAGGCTAGCTGGTTTATACCCACTCTCCCAGGAACTCTTTGGGGTTCCATGAAAACTATCTGGACTCCTTCAAAGTACCCCTCCAGTGCTCTAGAACATCTCTTCTACAGCCCTGCTTTTACAGGTCAGGCTGTCTCCCCACATCAGTCCACTGAGGACTCAGTCTCTAGCACATAAATGTTTGGGGAGCAAATGGTATCCAACATCGCAAATCTCATCTCTATTCCTGTTTTCCTTGACTGTCCTTTTAGGGTCTCATCAAAGTAATCACGTCCTACATCAGTGTATTGAAGTGTTTCTCCTGTACTTTTTTCTACTAGTTTCCTGGTGGTAGGGTGGTTTTTAAATCAGAAATTTCTAAATTAAGTTTTCTTTGTATGTCTGACCTAAATCCTGCCATCATTTTAATAAAGGATAGATCTACATTACTATCACTATGATTTATAATTCTTTTTTTAAAATGCAAAACTGAAAGAACAAGGCCTGGGTCATTAAGCATCCAATGCAGCAGCCTAACAAATGCATAAATGTTGATAAGCATAGTGTTGTCATGAGAGAAAAAATGGACTTGGAGATTACTATTACACAAATTCAGGCTCAGGGATGATGCCTTCCTTCCATCTGCTCTTTCAAGAGGGCAGTGGTGAAGCGTCCTCTCACTGTATAGCTTGGCAACTACATATCAGAGCCATTGAGGAGCTTTTCAAAGGTATGTGCTTAGGCTTCTCTCTACTGCTACTCAGTCAAAATCTGAGTGCACTTTGGGTACGGGACTTAATTACATTTTTTTTCAAACTTTCTGATTAGTTTTTAAAAAGTCAACCAAATGAGTGTCTCTATAAAAGATCCAGTTGCTGTTCACAAAGTTTGTGCACCTGTCCTTTAGAAGTGTGCTTGCTTGGATGAAGTTATGGTGTGTAGCACCTTTTTCTCTTAGTGTAAAGAAGAAGAAATAGTAATTAAAGTTACAACTCTCTCCAACTCACTCAAAGTCCCAGTACTCCTCTCTCTCTCTCTCTCTTTCTCTCTCTCTCTCTCTCTCTCCAGAAGCATGCTTTAGTACTCGCTTTTTTTTATTGCATACCCTGAACTCCCTGAAAACTCCTTATAGGTAAAAATAGTTTAAGGAAAATTGCTATAGTTGTTTTTACATTCACTGCTTTGTTTAAAACTCTTTTAGTGTCTTTTACAAGTTTCAAGGAAATTCATCAGGAAAATCCTAATTCCTTTTCCTACCTCCATCAACAACAAAGGAATTTGAAGCAAGGTGCTTGCCTTCTCCAAATGCTAAATGGATTTAAAAAAAAAAAAACAATTTAAGGTTTACACATGGACTAATTAACCTGTGCTGATGAAATATTTGAAGGCTGAAACATTCAGAGTGAGGATAAGAACAGGAACAATGAAAAAGTATTTCAAGAAAGCCTTTTTTTACATGCTTTAAAATTATAGATTTTTCTTATTTTTAAAAATAATACAAAATGTTTTTGAAAACTCATTCTTTTTCATTGGGCAGAAAAGTTTTTATTTGAACAGCAAGCAGTCATAATTATCTAATTATCATGAATCTCCCTGGAATAAGCATATACCTTACACTTCTTAAATGCCTTAAAATCTTGGTAATGCTTGACTATATTCTCTCTCTCTCTCTCTCTCTCTCTCTCTCTCTCTCTCTCTCTCTCTGTCTCTGTCTCTCTCTCTTTCTCTCTCTCTCACTCTCTCTCTCTCTCACACACACACACACACATACTCACACACACATACACATACACACACACACGCACACATTTTTGTGACATAAATATCTAAAGTATTTCTTCTAGCCAATTTTTTTTTTCCAGAACTGGTGATTGAATTCAGGCCCCTCATTTGCCAGGCAAGCACTTATTCTACTGAGCTATCTACCTGGACCCAAGCCAAAATTTTCTGTCATGGGGTATGGGTGGAAATCTTAAGAGATTTTGAAGTATTCTATGCTAACATTTAAAAAGAAGGAACTCTGATTTCTCATTCAAAAAGGCTTTGTAGGAACTATAGCTATTGCCCAATCTTCAGTCATTCATATTGGTTGTTTATTCTTTTTATCCAAAACTAAAATTACACCATATGAATTTTCAAGGAAAGAAATTACTATTTAGTTTTATCTCTGTTACATTTTACTCCTCTTTATTGGGTAGGGTTTTTGCTGATATATTCCATTGTACAGTAAATGAATAAAAGCCTAGAAGTTAGCTAAGGAGCAGCACCAAGATGGCAGAGTGGTGAGTAGAAGAGAAAGAGGCTTTGTCAGAGTTGCCATTTAGATGCTGGAAGATAGAAACCTGAGGAAGACAGGGCAAGTGGGCTCTTGGACCTGGGAAGGATCTGAGGCATGGATTGAAACCCAAGGACAGAATGAATAGAGAAACCTCAGTGAAGAAGAAAGAGGCAGGCAGGGCTTCCTTCCCTCAGAGACGGGACTCACTGAAGAACGGGAGCAAGTCGAGCCTGTGGACACACAGTGAGTGCTGGCAACCCCAGAGGCCTCTATGGAGAGGTGAAGAAGTAGAGGGGAACAGTGGAAGTGAAGGGCTGCACTAGCTGGTGGTGAGTGCTGAGGGCTTGGTTATCCCAAGGGAGAGAGCAACTAGTCAGGAGTCACCTTGGAGAGAGGCTGAGCAGCTCACAACTCAGAGCAGCTGCAAGCTCTGTCTAGTGACTCTCAGTTGAGCTAAGGCCCGCAGGAGGTGTGTGATGGCTGCAGGCTGAATAAATATGCTCTAGACCAGAAGGCATAGACTTGTGGGTTATCCACTACCATGCCAAAAAGCTTGCTGGGATACATATAGTAAATAGATGCACCCATGTTTATAGCAACATAATTTGTGATAGCTAGATCTGGGAAAGAATCCAAATGCCCATCAACTGAGGAATGCATAAAACATATGTGTTCTTTTTATACAGTGGAGTGCTATTTAGCTATAAAGAAGGATAAACTTGAGACTTCTGTACATAAATGGATGCAACTTATGACCATACTTATAAGTGAAATAAGTCAGACTTGCATATGTAATGTGTAGACATTGTATTGTATCCCTAGTGTGAAAAGTTGAAAGAATAAATGAGATCCAAATGTACAATAGATACTGTAAAATGGGAAGAAAATTGAAAAGGAAAGAGAAACTTGGATTGGGGAATGGAGAAAAGAAGGAAAGGTAAGGCAGCGCACACATGCATGTGTGTTAAGATGGTTATCCTGCCAATTTGTCTTAGTTCATCATAAAGAAAGCTTTGTGTTAATATTATTTGCACAATTACATGCCTATGCATTGCACTCTAGGTAACTAATTAAAAGATAACAATATGCAATGCAATAACCATTATTATCCTCCTATTATTTTGTTTGAAAATTTTTCTAAAATAAAAAAAAAATAGTTAAGGAAAGCACTTTGAGGAGTACTATTTAGCTTTGGAGAACAAGTAAGCATATAACAAGATTAAAAAGTTTACCCAAAGACTTGCATGTTTTTCTTATGCAGTTGAATTTTTCAAAACAGATACAATTTTAAGAGAAGAATGAAGCTTACAAAGCTCACTGAAAATGTTTGGTTCTTCTGAGATTCTTAATAATTTACTGCAGTTCTGCAAATATTGAATTTGTAACTATGTATCAGGTGGTAAACCACACAATGGGTAAATAAAACAAAGATAAGGCATAATTCCTTTCCTTTGGAAACTTTTATCTTATGAGAAAGGCAAATATATAGTACATTTTTTACGTGATGTTTGTAATAGAATCTATAGACTGTGTTCTGGGAGTACCCAGGTGCTCCAGCAAAGCTGGCTTGAGGAGGTTGCTCTGGAGTGCGAATATGAATAAATTGGTGGATTAGTGAGAGAGGTCCAAGGAATGAGTTGCTCCAATATGACGAGGTTGGAAAGCAGCATTTTCTAGGTTAGGAATCACCTGAGGTGTACACATACAGATAAAAACCTGAAGAATATAGGCTGAGTCGTGAAGATCCTTTGAATGGTGCTAAGAATTCTGAGAAATGTAAGAACATTAGAGTTGAACAGAGATATGCCACAGACAGATGAATCGGGAGCTATAAGTTGGGTAAATCCTTAAGCGAGAAGCTATAAAGACAAGGATTTCAGTTATGGAAGCGTTTTAATCAAGAAAATTGGAGGATAGCGGGAGGACAATAATATTTAGGAAGGAAAATTAAAGTGAAGTGACTGCTTTGGCTATGTGGAGCGGCAGGTAAGGGGGGAATTTAAAAAATGTCGGATTTCATAATGTAGCTGTTCTTAACTTTCACATTATTCCTCTACTGTTGCACACATGAGAGTTACTTGGTAGATATATTTTTAAGATGTCAGTGCAAACTTGTGGTTAGGATGACAGATTGCTGCATAGGCAGACACAGGGGTCAGAGGTTTGGTGCCCGGCCTGCCATACCGGCCCTGCCCCCAGGGCACGCTGAGATGGTAATTGAGACTAGGAGTGAGAGCGCCCACCTGTAATCCCAGCTCTTGCGAGGCTGAGCACAGGTGGATCACTGTGAGTCTGACCTACGTAGTGAGACCTTGTCGACCCTTACTAAAATACAACAACAACAACAAAAAGATGACAGATTGGACTCATTTGGGGAGCTCCCTTTTTCATACCACTGATGTGGTATTGTAGAAAAATCCATCACAAACTGAAAAATGCAAGAAGCACACACCAAAACACAAGATGAAAAATGCAGTAGGAACTCAGCATGTAAGCATGACCATGCTGGGCTGGAAGTGCAGCGGCCTGCGAGGCCTCACAACCAGACGTAAACCTGAGGGCTGGGGCTGGAGCGATGAGCCAGGAAGGGGGTGCTGTGCAGCCCCATTTACGGCAAAGCATCACAGCAGGGCTGTGTAGTGCTCTTCCTGCACAAGACTAGCATCTAAGAGCATTTCAATTGGAGCAAGGACTTAATATTTCACCCACCAAGCTGTAGGGTGGGATGGAGAAGGAATCCAAGTCCAAGTCATAGATGCTATGTGCTCTGATTGTCATATCTATATACAATTTTAATTTTATGTATTTGATACAGAATTTCAACATGCAGCTCAGTCTTGCAGTGATCCTCCTGTTTCAGCCTTCCCAGCACTGGGCTTACGGGTGTGTGCCACCATGCCTGGTCTTGGTGGCTGGCTCAGCATGTGGTACCAGGGATTGAATCCAGGTCCTTGCTCTTGCCTAGGCAGGCACTTAGACCACTGAGTATCTCTGCAGCCCCATCATTTATATTGTAGTAAAGCGACATGAGCTAATATGAAGAAACTAGTATCGAACATCAAAGGTTTTAAGAGTGAAACCTGGCATTGAAAATTGTCCCCATGGAAAATAATTCTTGCTTCAGATAAGCTCACACTCTGAAGTTAGGAATTATAAAAGTTAATTCACTACTGTGAGAGGAATTAGTCCTACTCAACAAAGAGAAGAATTCTATACCCAGAAAATTTTAGAATAATCTGAGAGGATTTTGACACTCAAATACATTTTAAAAAGATATTATAAAAAAAGCATAAAAAACAGTAAAAATTTGAAAATAAGCATTATGACAATTGAAAGACATGCATGTGCAAATAGAATATAATATAGATATACAGCTGTAGAATACATATGGCAGATAAGAGTTAGTAAACTGGTAAGTGATCTGGGAGAAATCATAAAAAGCCACAGACATAAAAAATGGAAAACTTGGTAGAGCATTTCAGAGAAGCAGTACAGTAGCAAGTCACGGACTTAACCTTGCTTCTTTTATTTTTCTAGCTTTAAGAGCAGTGATTATAAGCTTACAGAGTGACTAGGCCTTTCTGCTTGTCTGCATCCTCTGCGAGTTGGCACCATGAGTAGACAAGTGTTTCATCCAGTGATGCAGGAAACATTTGTTTTCCAGAGTTAACAACCCAGAAATAGAGAAATAAGTGAGCCCGTCAGAGTTCCTTCAGTGTTTAGAGTTGCTATGGGAGCACACTTAAAACAATAACAAGCACACACAGCTTTGACGACTATTATGCAGTGACATACAACATTCTGAGACTTTATACTAAAGATGTAATCTCATTAAGGAAGTCAGGAAAGATTTTTCATAGACTGGGGATTGACAGATAAGAAGCTTGTGTCAACTTCACCAGTCTGGGGAGCTTCCTGGGCAGGAAGTGCATGTCTCTCTGGTCAGCCAGTCACAGAGACGTGGCCATGGGGAGGGCGTGGTGCCTTGCCCCTCCTCTCCATGCTGCTCCCCTTCTCTGATTTCTGAGCACCATGGACAATGCAGCTTGCCTCACCATGCTTTTCCACCACCGTGTTTCTGTCTTGGAGCCTGATAATCCTTGACAGAAACCCTTGGAACTGTGAGCTAAATAAATCACTCTTCTTTTAAATTATTATGTCAAGCAGTGGGAGAGCTGACAGATAAGGAGACAATGATTAGGTTAAGGAATGACAGGACAGGAGTCCAAGGAAACAATCTGTCTGTAGTCCCGCAAGGGAAGGAGAAATGAAAAACACAGCATCAGGAGGAAGGCAGTGGGCAGCTCATGGAGGGCATGAGTCTTCAGAGACAGAAAGGAGTGTTGTAGGTGATGTTAAAACAATAGGAGGCATGTTTTAGTCAGCTTTCTTCTACTGTGATAAAAAATCTTGTGGACAATCAACCTAAAAAGTAGAAAAATTTACTTAGGATCATGTTTTCATAGGTTTATTTGCTGAAACTTTCACAGATTGTGAATATTCCAGTAGAGATTGCATCCCTAGACTGGTGTAGACTCAGAATTATAAGAGGTAATGAAATAATAACATTTTCCAGGGCTGGGGAGATGGCTTAGTGGAATAAGTGCTTCCCTGGAAGGAGCAAGGATCTGAGTTCAATCCCCAGTTCCACAAAAAAAAAAAAAAAAAAAAAAAAAAAAAGAAAAGAAAAGAAATAATAACATTTGCAAAATAATGAATCAGCTTGGTGAGGTTAAGCCTGCAGAAAAATAATGGGAAACATGGCTTTTAACAAACAGTTTAGAACCAAGTATCAGAATCAACAACCATCTTCAGTAGCTAGTAAAGTGACTCCCACAGTGACAGAAAATCACATTGAAGACCAAAATCAGAATTTTATAGTTATGGTTGCAGATGTTTTAAGATGACTGAAGTCTCAGGTGAGGGAGGGGGGACAACCTGCAGCCCTAAAGTGGAAACATCTGGATGGATACCACCAAAATTTGTGGCTCTGGGGACCATCTTGAACATGAAAGTTTGTTGATATGGCGGTGTCTTCCTTATTACATCTGGCACTTGGGCTGTGTGAAAAAATACTGCAGACACTTCTCCACAAGGAGCCACTCTCAAGAGCAAGCTCTGTTCTCTCTCCTGCCCATCATGATAGAAATAAGGCAATAATCACACACATTCCTATACTCAAAGAGAAAAGTTGTGAAAATAAGAGTGAATGAAATCAAATGCTAAAGCGATATATACAATATACACTATATTACATATATCTGCAAAAGAATGCGATAGAAACCTTGATTAAGTCAGTTTCATGGGGGTAAATGAAGCAAAAAGTCAAAAGAAGGAGGTGTTTGCACTAGGGAACTGAGTGCCACTTTGAGCCCTAAACAATTTTGATGACCACCTTCAGGATCTACAGAAGGAACCATAATACTAATGTTTAAATATAATTCAACTGTGAAATTTTCAATGGCTATGAAAACTGGTTTAATTTTTATTATCATAAATATTTATAACCGTGACAATGTCACGGCCCATCTGGAGCCCATCCCTGGCACACACTGTACTCTGGCAAGCCAGCTGGGAAACCCTGAAGCTCAGGAGCAGCCAGACAGATGTGTGGGCGCGAGGTAAAGCATTTTATTGAATTGGGTGTAATCACACTGGAATATTGACAAGAAGGCTCTAGATCAAAGTGGGAGTTTACATAGACAAGAAAGAAATGAAGAGTAGACAGCCCAAGATTCCTGAGGTGGAGGAAGAGCTGGATCTTATTGGCTGAGAAGTAGTAGATTATATCTGTTTTTATGGTGTTACAACAATAAATATTCCATCTGATCGCATTTCTAAGGATATTTTCTAATCTTCGTTCAGGCTTCTTAGTTATAAATCACAAAGGTCAATTTAATAATTTTTTTTTTACTGCTGTAAAACTTAGAGAATGATATAAAACCAGAATGAGGTTGCAATACAAACCCAAATAAAGGAGATTTGTAGCAGAAAAACAACCCAAAACCCTTACTGGATCCTTTTGTTGGAAATAGTCTAGTGTCTCAGGCCGTCCAACTCCTGAAGCCTTCCTTTTGGGCCCAGGAGATAGATGCTTCCTGCAGCTCCTGCTAGCAGGATTTACTGCTAGGAAAGTATAATTTGCTACTGCTCAAAGAAATTAGTGGGCTGGGGACATAGCTCAAGGACACAGTGCCTGTCTGGCAAGCTTAAGCCCCCGAGTTCAATTCCTGGTACCAAAGAAAGGGAAATTTTCTCTGCTCATATCTGTACATCTCAGACTTCTAATTCACACTCCAGGGAGTATCTAACTCCCCATATTCTTTCCCTTTGGCTCTAGAAAGTGAGAAAATTGTCTGGCTGCTCAGCTTATAACGGGGGCTTTTGCCTTCACTGAGCGGAATCTACCAGAGAATCTCCTCATCATAAATAAGAGGCTCCAGGATTCTGGCCAGCTAAAAATGTTCCCCCAGATTTGTGTTGCATTTCAAGAAACACCTTTGCAGCAACAAGGGAAAGGTGACCCATGGAGGTCGATGCATCTGCTTGCTCTAGTCATGAGAATATCTTTGCAAGCATTAAAAAAAAAATCGTTCTAAAGGGAATCCTTTTCTAGTTGAGCAGCTCAGTTAGGCAAGTAGAATGCAGTTGGATTTTAATCCTTACTTCACCCTAGCTGGGTACCAACTGGCAGCAATGTGCCTGACAGCTCTACACCAGAACTAAGGGGATTAAATGTGATCATGAAAGGACATGTAAAGAAAGGGAAGGCTGAGCCAGTAGCAATGATCCCAAACTGTAATCTTCCAGGGCTTTTTAGTTTACAACCTGCCTTAAAGCCATAAACGACTGCTTTATAGTTGAGTAGGAGATGTTATCACAACAGGCAGCTAAGCCCTTATTTATTCTGTTTTGTCTTTCTCTAGCTGAGAATCTAGGTAAGTACAGAAGTCCAGCACATATGGTAAATAGAAGTGATCTCATTTTCATTCAAGATTTGAAAGGTCTTACTTGGACACTGTCAGTTCTATCTTGAGAGGTTTTTTTCCTTGGGAAAAAGTCTTCTTAGGCTAGAATTTTGAGCTGTCTGGTCCTTAGAAAACAAGACTAGCTTTAAGAAAAGGTGCTATAGAGAAGTTGAAGATGTGTCTACCCTCTTCATCTCGTGTCATTATCTTTGTATAGGTTTTAGGAGTCTTTAATCCCTGTCACAAACAAAGCACTCACTTGGCAAAATTTTCATTTTTATAAACTGTGGAAGCTCAAAGGGCAAGAAAAGGAGCATCACGACAATTTTAGGTACTTGCAGGCCACTGAGGAAAGCTGTCTCAGGGCCAGTGAAGTCACTTCCACATTCTGGAAAGCCAACTCTGGACAACAGATGCTCTGGGATTCCTGATGCCACCTTCCAGAAGTTCTCTTGAACTGACCAGGAAGGTGAAATGCAGTCAGCATGCAGCCCCAGTGGTTTATGGGTGGTGGATTAGGGTTGGTGGCAAGGAGAGCTGTGGAGATGCATCTGTAGGTGGGAAATGGGGAAGAATGAGGCAATCCACACTTGATGATTTCAACTAAATACAAGGTGAAATGTAGCTAGGAACTTCTAGTTCCTAGAAGACTGCCTCAGAATGGGGAGGAGAACTGTTTTTATTTAAAGAAAATTATGTATTTGGTACAGGGTTTCACTACACAGCTCACACTTGTAGTGATCCTCCCCATCCCCATGATGGAATTGTAGGTATGCACCACCACACCTGGGCTCAGTGACCCCCTCAGCATGCCTGGGGTGGGGCCAGCATGGCCTGTGGTGCCAGGGCTTGAACTTGCCTAAGCAGACACTTAATCTGCCGAATTATCTCATCAGCCTTTGAGAACTGCTTTTACTGTATGCTCTACTTCCATGTTAAATGTATATAACTGAGTTATTCCCATTTAAATAATGGATACTTCCCTTTCTTTTGAGACTGAACTTCATGTCCTTGAAGTAATAATGAGAGTCAACACTAGTATATTGAAGATCTTGTGCTTGGTGCTGTATATGTATGAACTTATCAGAGCACATTAAGTTGTCTATTATATAGACTCTTAGTAGCATCATCGTTCTATAGTTGAGGAAACTAAGACGTGGCAGATCGGTCTTGGGAAGTGCAGTGTTTGGGTAGAGGGCATACTTAGCAAATTATAGGGATGGATTTTGATCCCAATAGCCTGGCTCCAAGTCTGAGATCACAAAGGCTGTGCCAGACCTGCTTCAGGAAGGAGAGCAACTCCTACTTTCCAGGAAGAAAGGATAAAGACTCAAAGAAATTAGGTCAGTAACTGGACAGGCAGAGGATGTGAGGTGACAGAGAGCCAGGACAAAGAAAGTTCAGAAATGGAAGTAGACCCAGGTGTGTAGGGGGTTCAGAATCCATTCTTAAGCTGAATAATGGCTAAATTCATCTGCATCGCAGTTGTGCAAATAAAAGGACTGAGAGTTTGTGATCACATTAAGAGCTTAGTACAGGCAATAAAATAAAAATAAATGGAAAAAAAAAGAGCTTACTACAGGGATACCTCTAGAACAGAGTCTTTCAGAGACTATCACCATAGAAAGAATAAGGCTCATTCTCAGAAGCAGGAATGAGAGGAAAACAGTAGCCATTCAGCAGTTTCACCATCAACATACAAAAATAGGAAATTCACTTAAAGTCACTTAAAATGAAAAAGAATAAAAGTGGTTAAAGAAAACCAATTCTATATATATATATTCTTTCTGAGAAAACTTTGGGAGCTAAAACAAAACACAGTCTAATAAGCCAGAACGCCCTATCTCCTTTTATTGGTTGGGATTAGATGCGCCTTGGGTGATGCTGTTAGAGATGTCAAACTCAGGTCCTGAAGGGCATCATTAATGGGTTCAAAATGCTAGACAAGGGGCTTTTGGAGCAAAATGATCCACCAAGAGAGTATAGCAGGGCACGTGGCCATAGCTACATTTGCATAGGAAACACGCTGTGTGAACACAAATAGACTGTGTTTTTATTGGAGATAGTTTCAGGGACACTTTTTTTTTTTTGGCAGTATCAGGAATCGAACTCAGGACCTTGTCCTTGCTAGGAAGCACTTATTCCACTGAGCTATCTCCCCAGCCCTGAATAAGGGCTCTTATTCTCCAAGCTACTCTTCGGTGCTACTACTGATTGACACACTGTAAAAG